>UELW01000300.1:1303787-1903929 GCA_900490495.1 Danionella dracula
GTATTTAATATTTTATAAATATTCCATTGTTCATGAGTACAAATCTGGTCAGGTTGATGTTTTTTTTCAGAATGCGAGAATCCCAAACACCCTAAAGTTTTGAGAAGAGAACCATGTCACTCCCAAACTGGTGCTCAATAGTCACTGTAGTCAATGTAGTTCACTATCACAAATGTGTTAGCTTCAGGTACTTGGCTCCTTTATTCCTCTCAAGCAGTCTACTGTACCTCAAGCTGGGATATTCTAAAAATATAGGTAAACAGATAATCTATAATGATTAGAAATGGTCATAGTGTGGGTTTTGTTCTCTCAATATAAAACATCTTAAGTTTTGTGAGAAAGATCCTGTATCAAAATGTTGGGGTGTTCTCATTCTATAAGGTGTAGCTCGAACCCCTGACAGTATTTCTGGTCGAAGATTAAATAAACAATACGCTGTATTAAATATTAATTTGTTCAAGTTCTCAATTCAGAGCACAAATCTTGTCATGGGGGTGAGTTTGAGTGTCGTCCAACTGAGAGAGGACTTCCCAACACCTCAAAGTTTTGAAATATATAGAGAGGTCCAAACCCCCCAAAAATTTAATTTTAACGAATGTATCTATAAAAAGGTTGGCAGAAATATTTAGCCAAACGTGTTCACTCGAGAGGTACTTGACCCCCGCGCTCCTCGCAGGAGGCTGAGCGCACCTCCAGCAGTGGAAGACGGGATATTTATTGGCATCCTTCCACACCTGGCCTCCGCACATCAGCCGCTGCCGAACCCGGCCACAATCACGATCTCAACGCCGAAACAGCAAAGAAACATCACTGTCCGGGAAATCCCGATCGCCATCTCCCACTCCACCCCCCTTTACTAATGTTACCGCACCTCCAACCTTCCCTCCCCCCAGCCAGAGGAGTAGAAACAACAAGCCGCCATTTTGTTTGTGCGGAGAGAGTGAAGGAGGCAGGAGCGACCGAAAAAAAGCCACTCGAGCGGCGACCACTGCGACTCCGAGCGCCGCCGGCTCCGTCCTCGCGGATCCAAACCGGACAAAACACGACACGGACGGGCACCGGAGGACACGGAGGCGGGGAGATGCAATATTCTCCCGTGTTGAAAAGCTAAGAGTAGACCAGCTTTTCCTTTCTTTTCGGTTCTTTTTTGAAGCGAGGCGGAAGAGGGCAGTGCATTTAAACCGAGGCTAAAGCTCGGTAAAGGGAAGATAACAGCGGCACGGAGTGGGAATATCGGCGAATTTACATCGCCGGTTGCCGGTGGACGACGGCGAAAGTGGAGAAACCCTGAAGAACTGTGCAAGAGAAAGGGATGAACGCGCAGGGGGGTTCACGGCATCACAAAGCCTGTGAAAGAGGTCTGAGGACCCCCAGATTTTGGGGGGTGCAGCTGCCAATATCACCAGGAACGACAGATGCTTCGGACCCGACTTATTTCTGAAGCTTGCTCGGCTCATTTCAGGCATTTTCGTGCTACCGCTGCCCTTTCTTAGCGCTCCGCAAGGCTGGCAGTGACAAATTATTTTATTAGCTCGATGTGTCAGTGCATTGAAACACACGCTCGTGCATTGATTAACTTGATCCCGGTTCTCCAGCTCGTGCACGGATGCTTGCATCCCCGAGCGGTTGCATGCACGATCCGCCACTTTTAACGTTTCTTCTTGAATGCACGAGCCGTGCGCAGTGCAGGGTGCTCCGAAGCAATGGTCAAAGATTTTCTGCAAACACTCTCAACTCGTGCAGTGGACAGACACATTCACACAGAGGGCGCACGAGCCATCTTCAGATACGAATGCACAATGAACCATTGAACTTGTCACTTTGAAGAGCATCGATGGTGAAATATGCAAGTTGGGCATGATTTAAAGTGGTGCATGCAAACTGAAGGATGCAGAGAGTAGACGGATGAAAGGACACTTTTGCATTGCTTAGATACATTCCTAGTATTTATTCGTGCTCGAACAGGGTGAAATAAAGACGTTGGATCCTGAGATGCATGATGAACTTATCCTGCAAGCGATGCTGACTGAGAGTCACACTGAAGCTTCAATGCAAAGAAAGATCTCTGGATCAGATTGTTTGCTCTTGAGCTTTGAAGCACGGTGACTTCGTTGCACACAACGCCTTAAAAAATCTCAACACTTCTGTTCGCCGCCAACAATGGCGGAAAAGACGGACGCAAGCATCGAGGATAAATCTCGGGAAAATTGCTCGGTCGCTGAGGAGGCTACGTGAGTTTGCGGCGAGCGTGCATGACCGTCTGTCCCTCCCTTCACCTCCTCCATTAGGAAACACACTTTGAGGAACTGAACAATCTCGTAAGGGAGGACCAAACACCGAAGCGCTGCTTGGATCCATCTATCGTCCCATGAAAGGGAAACGGGAATCCGTCCGGTGCTCGTGAACGAGGAGATTCGAACCGCGCATCGGCTATTCTCTGCACAGAAAGGGATATCCTCTGCGGGATATATGCTTTAACACTACACCGGAGGAAAACTATGGCCGATAATGTGCTGGACTCCGGTCCGCCTTCAGCTAAGAGGCCCAAATTGTCTTCTCCAGCTCTGTCGGTGTCCGCCAGCGATGGAAACGGTAAATAATAACGTTCACGAGCTGCGGTCGGTGTGCGGCGAAGCTCCTGCAGCCTGCCTCCGCCGCGGCTCGCTTTTTTGCTCATTCACTAACACCTTTTGTGTGTTTTTGCGAGATTTCTATAGTTGTATTTGTTTGTTTGCTTGATGCACAGGTGTTTGATAACTTAGCTTGCTAGCTAGCAGGCTAATTTGGTTGATGTTTTCATTTGAAGTTGATGAGGCGGGTCATCTGTGTGTGTGTGTGTGTGTCCTGCATTTCTTTCCGGGTGTGAGCAAAACTAACTTTTTTCTCGTGTTTCTTCGTGGGTTTAGAGCGTAAATATTTCCAGGTGTTTCTCTGTGTAACTCACAGTTTAAGGATTTCTTGATTTGAATAAGTTATTAAGCCCTAAGTTTGATTTAAGAGCACTTTGAAACGTGTTAAAGTTGAATGACTAAATTTGACTGGGATTGGGCTTCAATGCTGAAGACTCGGGTTCTTGCTGAATTTTTATAGTTTCTGAGGGAAAATGTTCAACATAACCAAACACAAACAACCCATCTTATGCTGGTTTAAAATGGTGTCTTCATCCATGAATAAACTCCTCAAGGGTTTTCTGCAAGGGTTTTTTTTTTTTACTTCGGGTTCTCAGTTTTTTCCCCCTCCCACTATAAAAATCATGAAATAAGTGGATTTTATGCTTACTATTCCCCACAAATTAAGTGTATAAATTACGTAAATGATTAAATGCGCCCATAGATTGAACATGGGTAATTGTTTATCCTGATTTCAAAAGAAACGCTGAATCCTTAGTAAACTATAAGATGTAATTTTATTCTTACACCAGATCATTTACTAATATGAACTTTATTTTAAATGATGTAAAATCCACATTAAACCACATCACTAAACAAGCATTTTTTTTAGTTGTTGTTGAACATAACTAAACACAAACAATCCATCATTTGGTGGTTTCACATGAAATCTATCTCCATGGATAATATTCTGTTTCCTCACAGAGCAACTTCTCTGAGGGAGTTTATGTTCTAGTGCAAGTTTTTTTTTTCTTACTCAGCTGGGGTGCTCAGTTTTTTCTGCTCCCAGCTTCCCACAATTTAAAAAAATTAAGTGATTTGGATACTGTATATTCCACTCAAATTATACGTAAATGATTACATGCTCTCTTATTAATAATCCTAATATTAACCTTGTCCATGTAGATTGAGCTGGGATAATTGTTTCCTGGTTTCTAAAGGAACTCTATAATTCCTTAGTAAGCTGTATGATGTAATTCTATTATTGCACCATAGAATTAGCCATTATGAATTCTACTTTAAATAGTGTCATAGCGTCACGGTGGCGCAGTGGGTAGCACGGTCGTCTCACAGCAAGAAGGTCGCTGGTTCTAGGCTCGGCTGGGGCAGGTGGCATTTCTGTGTGGAGTTTGCATTTTCTCCCCGTGATCGCGTGGGTTTTCTCCGGGTGCTCCGGTTTCCCCACAAGTGAATTGAGTAAGAACGATTGCCCATAGTGTTAAATGTGTGTGTGAATGTTTCCCAGTGATGGGTTGCAGCTGGAAGGGCATCCGCCGCGTAAAACATATTCCAGAGAGTTGGCGGTTCATTCCGCTGTGGCGACCCTGAAAGGGAAGAAAGCCGACATGAAGATGAATGAGTGAATAGTGTCATACCCTTATAAGCTAAATTGCTAAGCATTGGTAACACAAGGACTTTTTTTGTGTTTTTTTTCCCTCAAGTGTCTCCACTTTCCCTCCAGGTACGTAATAGCAAGTGACAGAAGTTGTAATTCCTCAACTGACTGAATTATGGCTTATGAAATTATGGCCCATAGTGAGCAAATTCCAACTGACATCCATGTTAAAACTGTTCAACCGAAACATCTAAGGGTCCCCACAAACCTAGACGAATTGAATTTTACTTGCTTGGATGGCTTTATTTTGTTAGTTCACAACCTTACAGTTAGATGTTAATTCAGTGATGTTCAGACTGCAGATCGTAATGCCTAGTGTGCATTTTTTGGTGAAATAAGATTTTTTTCATTTTGCAACTAACCTGTTGTCGTCTTCTTTGTGAACAAAATGTGCCTCCAATGTGACACACATGCACAGTAGCAGAAACTACGTACCCCATAATGCACTGCTCACAGATGTAAAAACTGAAGCGCTGGCTCTCGGGCATGTTCAAGGCTTTGTGGATGTAAAAATTTAATCAGAGCCTTTATTAGTATTAAATAAAATTAACAAAAAGATTGCGACTTAAAAGAACTAATTATGATATACTCCCAGAAGCTAAGTTAACAGTGCTCAGATAACAACTGTGACTTCATTCAGCTTCAAATGCATCTTATATACACTTCCTATAACTATTTCAGTACAAGAACGTCTTCTCCGGGGACTTGTATCTGTGAGAAACCCTGTTTAGGTTGGCTTGATAATGCAAAACTCAGATGATTGCAACATGAACATTCAGACTGAGATCGCATGGCAAAAAATTGGATATTTATCGGAATCAGGTCCACATATGAAAGCGACCTCGGTCGGAATTAAGCTGTTCAGACTGTCCTGAAAATATCAGATATAGGTTGCATATCTGCAAAAAAAAACAGATTTTGGTCAGCCTTAAGGGACAACAATGGCACACCAGGCAATTTTATATACAGTGTATATATGTTATTCGACTTTGTCAAACAACTCTTGAGGGTAGGACACCAACAAGATGAGTCCACGTTTTCTTTTCCTACGAGTTGTTCATCTTCTCAATGTTCTTCATCGATCTATTCTGTCATGAATTTGAGCTCAACCTAGCTGCTCTTTTATGTCCGGACAGCACTATGAACACGTCTTCAAAAGAACCAACTTTTCTTAGTCCACCAGATGATTTTACCTCAAGAAAACGTTTTTCTTAATCATGCCCATTGTTCAGTCAGATGTTTAAGGTTCTTTCCAGTATGTGCCTACTTTAGCGTTGTATATCCTGACAACACATGTATTTTTATTGGATTTTAGAATGTTTTGGTCCATGTGTACAACCAGGCTGCATTAGAGTCACTAGAGAAATTCTGGCGTGCCTATTTGGTGCAAAGCTGTTTGTTCGGCCATATTTTTTTCTTAACTCATTGTAGCATGCAAACTAAGTGGTTTGAGCTCGTTTTAATCATTCTCAACTTCACCTATTTGAACAGCCGAACACCCTGAATATAAAAAAATAAATTTGGTTTTGCCTGTTAGTGTTCACATTGAAGTTTTTAAATGCGAAAGTTAACAAACCTAAAGTCTCTGAATATTCAAAGCAGTGACATGTTTAATCAGTGGCTTTTCTAAAGGGCTTACTTATTGAGGAGATATCTTAGATGCCTTGAACTAATGAGCAACTTTTTGATTGAATAAAAAGAGATTTTGATTTTGATGAAATAGAGACAATTTTCGTTTGTCCACCGTTTTTCAATGTAATCACAGTATTTGTCTGGTGAACCCCAAATGCTGAAAGGGCTGATCTTTTTTTTCTTCTAGTACCCATAGTTCTGACAATTGTGTTCTCGCATCTGCGTCTTTTTATTTGAAGTCAAAGCAAACATGAAGTTTTGAGCCTTAAATATGTCTTGTTGTGTGATGTTGTGTAAACCTCTTTTTTAATGTTTTTAATGTTTTTTTTTTAACTTTATGTTTTATTTAAATGGTTTGATTTACTGACAAAAAATGGACTTTATTTTGAAATACTTCACTGGGTTTTAGATCAAAAAAACCTCTGAACTAAGTGAAGGACAGATAACAACATTAAGAATCAGTTCTGTATTTAAAAATCATTTCTCAAACTGTAGTTTAAATAAAATAGTATCCGAGCGGTACCTTGATGTGTACTTTTTCCGTTAGATTCTGAACTACAGATCAATGGACGCTCTACCAGCTGATATTACCCACAAAGCACTGGTTGGAAATTTCTCTTGGACCCAAACAAGCAAGCCCTCCATGAAATACAACTCATTTTTAAAGATGGAGCATAATATAATAAAGAATACATTTTGCGAGGGTTATATATTGGTAAAATATTTTATAATAAATGAATGAGAAAACAATTAAGTTCTCACACGTGTATTGCATAATGACTTAGTCAAAACTACTATAGCATATGACATTTTAGTGCATCGTCGACCGTGCACCCACTTATCTTGCACATTAAAAGGTATGCACATTTTCTTCTGCGTTTTCTGTACTTTGAGGCTGTAGTATAAGTATTCAGATTGGAGCGTGTCCTTCATGTAGTTGTTTAGGTTTTAAACAATCTAATTCTAGAATATTATATTTAAGGTGAATCCTTCTATGGCTCTATTAGTTATATTAGAGTAGGTCCTATCAATCTCTCTCACCTACAATGTTTGCTTGCTTCACATTTCCTCTATGTTAGAGAAGGATTAGCTGTTTACTTTCTCTCCTGTCAGGACCTGACTTTATGTTAGATGGGCTTCCATTTTACCCCACCGCTTGTACTATGTTAGGCAACCCATGTGTTTTTTATTAGTTTGAACTATTAGGACATACCTACCAGATCTAATACACAGCCTTTCTGAGATTCCTAACAATCGATCAGATGAGCTGTTTGATTGAGCTTTGGAAGGTTAATGTGGATCTTGTGCATCTAAAATTGCAATTTAGTACTTGTGCATTCAGGTCCCATTAAGTTGGGGGTGCAAATGGACACCAATCCGAGCCCTATGTTGAAATAACTATTGACTGGAATCTGGTGGGAGTCTCATGCACACTTACCAAATTTTGTTTATAATTTATTGTTATATTGACTCATCTGTTCTGTTTAGGAATAGCATAGATTGTTGTGCTGGATTAGACGTGTAGTAGTGTGTACCAGGAGATAAAGTTTTAAAAAGTCGACCCAAATTAGCCGAATGAACAAATAATTTTTTTGGTAAAGCGCTATTACTGGTGAGTCAAAAATTCACACCTCTCATGAAGGTCAATGGACGCATTATGCGCCGAAAAAACTTAATGCATCCAGCGGTGTAGAAATGTTTTTTTTTTTTTTTAGATGTATTGAACTTTTTAACATGGCTGTAAACGAAAACCTACTCACTTCTGGTAGTCGGTCTTTAGTGGTTAGATGACGAACTGCAACTGCAGTTCTGGTACTGTCTATTGTACAATGAGAGGGAATTGTAGAAAAGTTTTTACAAAGTTAATTCTGTTTTCTTTTTTTGTTAGAACATCTTCTCGAACAGATCTATTTATCTTGAAAATCTTTGCAAGTGTTCTATATGGTACTTGCATCTACTGTTAATACACAAAACAGACATGAAATGGAACATGATTGGCCTTGTAGAGGGCTTTTTAAGAGAGAGAGAAAAATGTGAGGCAAGCTTGTGAATCATTTTTGCAAATTAGTTCAAATATTGTTAAATGCATTTTTCCCTTAAAAAAACAAAACCTATTACTTTTTGGTTATTGATTTATTCAAAAATAAATAACTCCTACCAGCCAATCAGAATCAAGTGTCCCTGTAGACCATTGGCATAAATATCACAGTATAATTGTGAAATCTGTCAGGATTAAAGATTAAACTTCAGAAACGTCTGTGGTTCTGGAGCGGCCATTGTATTAAAGCCTAATTTTTGCTCTTTCTTTATGCGAGCTCCTGATCACATGTGCTTCTCTGTCCTCAGATTTTGGTTCTCCGTTTGACCTGGAGCATGACCTCCCCGATGAGCTCATCAGCTCTTCAGACCTGGGTCTACCCAACGGGATGGACCCGGTCCAGTTGCACGCCAGTCTGGGTGGCGGAGGCATGGCAGGCCCTCTGGGGATCCCCGGACAGGACACTGCAGCCAAACACAAGCACCTGTCTGAGCTCCTACGACCCGGTGCCTCTCCATCCACCTCCACAGCCACCAACAGCTCTGGGAATGTACCCTCCATGGGCATGATGGGAGGGATGAGTGGCGGCCCTTTTACTCAGGGACTGGGTGGCCCTCAGCAGCAGCAGCCTGGCATGATGTCACAACCAGGGATGGTAGGGGGACTAAACCGGGCAATGATGGGCACCCAGAAAGGGAATGGACAGCCGCAGAGCATGATGGGTGGGCAGATGATGAATGGAGCTCCCAGGATGGGTTATTCCAATGTTAACATGAATGCGGGAATGGCGGGGAATGGGAGCATGGTCCCTGACTCACTGCAGCAGCCAAACACAGGACAGCAGATGGCACAGGCAGCCATGAGGCAGCAGCAACCAGGAGCTGTGAACAAGGTATCCTAATATTGTATATTGTATTTGTATGTATTTTATTGTATCAGTATTTGAGGTGGAATACTGAAGTGAATGATACTGAATACTGAAGGTATTTTCACTGTATTTTCCAATATATAAACTGAACTGCTTTTCAGTTCCTGTTTCTCATGTTCAACAGTCAATTTTTTTTACATATATATATATATATACATATACATTACATGTATGTATGTATATATGTAATGTTAATAGCTAAATGTAAAAAAAATTATAATACTAATAAATGGTACTATTGCTGCAAAAGAACTGCTAGAATTTGAAGTGGTTAAATAGTTTTAGTTGGTTAGGTGGCTTTTGTTTTGTTGTTGTTGTGTTTTCTATTTACTTATATATTAATATATACTTTTAATATTTTTTAATATTTGGTTAAATTTTAAGCATTACATTAAAAACCCAGAACAATACCCGACCATACATAAGGCAAGTCTAAACATATTGTTGCCTAATTTATAGTGGGAGAGAGTTAACATGAAAGGTAATTTAAAGTATTTTTGAAAAAGTGATACGCTTCTTGTGGCCTTTTTGGTGGTGCTATATCCGAGACTTCCAATAGTCATGTCAATTTATCATCCTATATCTAGGCCCAGATGTCAGCAGACTTTGCAGAATGTTGTGTCAAGGAAAGAGCTGCTACAGGGGCTCAGGTCCTTGGAGTGTTGTTAAGCTGGGAAACTCTTGGTTATACTTTAAGAAATTAATTTTATTTCCAGTTTTTGTTTCCCATACACATAAAACCTTTCCATAGAATTCGACAAAATTGACCAAACTTCTGTGCAGAAATCACAAAAAAAAATGTAGCGGATTACATTACATCTTATTTTTAGAACAACCAAAACACCTTTCAGCATTCCTGAAGGTTTTTCTGTTTTCCATTTTTTCTCTCTCAGATGGGAATGATGGGAGGTCCAACTTCATATGGGGGTTCCTATGGGCAGTGTGGAGGACAGCCTCTCGGGCCTCAGCTCCAAAACAAAGCGGGTCAACCAAACAGCATTAACCAGTTCAACATGGACAAGAAACCTCAGATGGGGCAGAGCATGGGCGCCATGGTGAGAGAAGCTGTATAGTCCAAAATATCTGCACTCTTTCATTGAATGATCTTTATCGAGTCCAAAGATGTAATGCTTGTTCTAGTTCCTCATAAACATTTATAATGACACAAATGCTCTTTTAGGTGCTTATGCTGCTTTAATTAAATTAATATACACTTTATTCGTGTAACATAATGTTAAAAAGGACATTGAGATGGAAGAGAGCACAAAATACTTGCAGTGAAGAAATGTGGTATCGATGCATCTTTAAATGGAAGGAATTTCTTGTTCTCTTTAATTCTGTACCTGACGTCGATGACTCATTAAACTTCTAATAACTTTTTCTCTTCAGCAGAGCTCAGGTGTTGTGGGTGGTGTTTCAGGTCCTGGCGGGGGGGCTGCACCCCCTGCGGCAGACCCAGAGAAGCGCAAACTCATTCAGCAGCAGCTGGTGCTGTTACTGCACGCTCACAAGTGCCATCGACGCGAGCAGGCCAACGGCGAGGTGCGCCAGTGCAACTTACCCCACTGTAGAACCATGAAGAACGTCCTCAATCACATGACCCATTGTCAGGCTGGGAAGTCCTGCCAAGGTGAGCAGATCCTCCGTTTTCTGTGCGCTCCTTAATTTTGTGTGGTCTGGCTAATGTCCTTGTGTTTCTATCCAGTGGCTCACTGCGCATCTTCCAGACAGATCATCTCTCACTGGAAGAACTGCACGAGACACGACTGTCCTGTCTGCCTGCCGCTGAAGAGCGCTGGAGACAAACGAAACCAACAATGTTAGTTCCTGATCTTTTCTGAAATAAATCAGAATGGAAAAATATGTAAATTTTGTTGATTGTATACACCTTCACACCTGTGGTTACATGGTTTTAAACTATGTATTCTTTCTAGCTCTGCTGGGAGGTCCTGGAATGGGCATCGGGGGTCCGTTAGGTGGCTCGTTACCCGGTGGCCAGCCATCAGCCCCAAACTTAAACCCACCCAATCAGATTGATCCAAGCTCCATTGAGAGGGCTTATGCTGCTCTCGGACTGACGTACCAGGGGAACCAAGCCTCCAATCAGAATCAGCAAACGTCTGTACCCCCTCAGCCTGGTATGAGGACACTCAACAGCATAGGTGAGAGCTTCCAGAGCATGAAACCTCTTTAAAGGTGCAACAGTTGCATAAAAATATAATTGAGAGTAGCTCGCCCTCTTCCTTTCAGACAAAAGGTTACGAGCTGTGAAATGTGCCCTACTAGCTGTCAAACAAATTAAAATTTTAAACTAATTAGTTACAGACTCCTATGATCATGTGACATTAGCTTAAAAAAATGTAAGTAGTTATTTTTTAATTAAACAAAATAACAAGATGTTTTCCTCATTGCAGGTAAGTTGCTATAGGCTAAAATGGTATAGTATGAGCTATTGAGGTAATATTGTATTTTAAATATGTAAGGTTCCTGCTCTCTAATGCAACCTCTAGTATTTACAGATTGTTTAAACATTTACACATATAATTCCCAACTAATTAATACCAAGTTTAGCATATAATCACTTGTAGTTTTCTTGTTTTAGGTTTGTTTCATTCTCAGGTAACAGTGACTTTAATAAGACATTAATACAGACAGTCATGTTTTTTTTTTTTTTTTCAAACTTTTATTTTTGACCTGGTGTGTAAGGCAGGATACAAACAGTTTGCTATACTATTAGGAATGCACAGCAGGGGAACTATCAATAACAACACTAATGTTAAAGGGACGGAAAGAGAGCGGCGAACAATATCAAGAAAATAAACTGTATGAGATAAATTCTGTGGTTGGAAAGAAATTTGCCTCCTCGAGATCAAGATCAGACCAGGTGAGCTACACAAGGTGTCGAAGTATTCACACCTCACTAACCCATGAACATTTATTAAACGGTCTTAGCATAAAACATATTTTAATCAAGTTTCTTATTGACAATGTTCAATTTTAGGGACCTTTTTACTTACCATAAGTTCTTACTGTGACTAAACATAAAAAGCTTTTACAAATTTCGATTTACATGAACATTTTTCTTTATGAATATTGTTGTATTGTAAGCCCTTGCATAATGTTATATTGTAAACACTCACTTTGCACACCTGGGACCTGTACCATGAACGTGGCCTAACAAACTCAGTATTACCGGATCGGTTTTGAGTTGACAAAATTTAACCGTTTCAGTCAGGCTAAATCGGTACCATGAAGGTCGACTCAGGCTTTTATCCCGAAGCTAAGATTCAGGTTCACAGGGGCGTACACGTAAAAGACTGACGATAGCACTGAATAACCAATCACGATAAACATGATAGAGCCAAATAGTTTTTTTTTTCTCTGTGGAGGAGGAGCAAGAGATTAAAGTTATAAAATACGAGTATTTTATACAGGTTTTTGTGTCGTAGTAATGCTGTGGCTGCTGCTTGTTGGCAGAAAATTGCTTATTTCGTGAAAACAATGTCAAAGAATCACATTCTGTTTATTGTAAAATTGGGTATCGAGCGTGATATGCATTTGATAACGATTGCAAGTTTCTTTCCGTGTTAATTCCAACACGATAAAAATTTTTGTCAAGTTAACGTGTTTATAGTTGTAATACAATATAAATTAAATATTTATTTCTCTACAAATGTATGTTTACATTTAAAAGGTCTATATAGTTGTTTTTCTTTTTTTGGAAGATGTAACACTAACACAAAAAGATCATGGCAGCAGATAAAAATTAGTGTCTGGAGCAGGTTAGCTGCATAACACACCATCTGCGGCACAGTTAAGGGTGGGACTTCTGCATGTCACATTTTGTATGTGCAAAGAAGCTGGCAAATGCAAGACTTTTCTTCAGCAGATAATCTGTATCTTTCATGCAAATGCATGTTAGGAAATGCTTAGCGATTTTGTCTGGCGATAAATATCCGTCCCAAATTAAGTATGCGTTTAACAATTTGCACACAAATATGTCCAGGATTGGGAAGAAAATGTGGAGTTAATGTTACAGATGCTAGTATTATGTCCCTTAAAAGTTCCTTTTACAACCACTGATTGGACAAATGGCCTTCTCCGGAGGAGGTTAGCCATGTGGCGTAAGTAACCAGGGTGACAAAGAATGATTAAATCCTAGATCGTTTCATTGTACCCAAAATCCGGGATTGGTGTAAACTAATCCTAAACTTAGCTGGCTAACCAGTTAATGTGGCTACATGGTACAGGCCCCTGGAAATAACTCAGTTACAGTACTTGCAACCAAAATAATGTAAAATTAGAGGAAGAAATGGGGAAGGAAGAGGACAGAAAAACTATTATTTGAAAAACTAAATATTGCTGTGCTACACGTGACAAAAAGCTCACTTGCTCAGTAATTCATGAACAGAATTCTTCCACATATGTAGAGTGCTGAACCTATCTGCTCAGAAGCAAACAAGTGGAAATCGATTTATTGTTGTCGTATCGGTTTTCAGGTAGAATAACTGTACACTCAACAAAAAACCAATGTGGTAAATCTAAACCAGTGCAACTAAACTACAGAAGCCATGTGAAAGAAACTGTGTTGTGTGATGAGGTTTGTGGTTGGTGAGGTGCTGATATTCAGGGTCAGATTTACAAATGCACCTTTATATGACAACAAAATATAAAGGTGGATGCTGCAGACACCTATAACGAGCTACACCGCACCACAATACAAACTAACAGGATACACAGACTGGTTTTACTATTTCTTGTAACAACAGAAACATCGTCTTTTACATCAATGTCATGTAGTTTTTTTTTGAGAGGTGAACAAGTTTGAGGTCATGCCTTCTAGAGCAAACTCTTGCTCTGGGTTTGGGAAATTTAACAATTCACTTTTTGTATTGAATGTCCATAATGAAAGTTTTGAGCTCAGATCTGACATCTGATTCGGCAATTTGTCCGTCAGTTAGTGCAAAACATAAAATAACAGGCTCTTTACTTGACTGTGTTGCTGAGCAACCGCCCAACAAGTATACTCGTGGTCTTACATGCGCCCTCTTTGGTCCTTCATTCTGCTCACTTCAGGAGTCCGCCTCTAGTGCTCAGTCAAAGAATTACTATTTAGTCACTTCGTATAAAGCTTCTGTCGGGAAAGGGCGAGAGAATGACCAAAATATGTTTAAAGGCCACCACAGGCCCAATTTTATACATGCGATATGTCTGAAAAAAAAAACAGAAGGCATGGCTGGAAGTACAATTGGCTGAGTGATGGTTATGAGGTATAAAAGTAGAATACTTGTGGTGGATCTGTGGAATTTGGCTTTTTTGATCACCTGTTAAGAGTGCTGTTACGACATAAAAGAACAACTGGGTTGATGCACACTCTTGCACCTTGAATCGTGTTGCTGTCTTACCAAAGAATTTGTTCGCCAGTTTGCCAGCAAAACGGCTACAGCTAAATATATTTGGCCCTCTTTGATATTTCACAATGTCTTACGAGCAAAAACTTTCTTCTTCTGTGTTTAAAATCGAGTATCAGATGCAAGCGGTTTTTAGTGTGAAGCTAGAGAGAAGCCATCCAAGGAGAGAGCGAATATTAATTTCCATTAATTTTGTTGTGTGGCTACTTTTACTGAAGGTCTTCTTTAAACAAATTATTGGTTGAAATAATAATTCAGATTATTGTTTGTTTATTAGTTGTTTTTGTAAAATATCATCATGTATTATCTTCAACAGGTGGGAACGCGATGGCAGTGAACGGTGGTGTTGGCGCACCGATGCAGAACCAGCACGCAGGAATGTTGCCTGATGGGATACTGCATAGGAACATGACTCCTCAGAGGTACTGAACGTCGCTCTGTAGAGCCGAATGAGTCTCAAAAATATCAGAAATATTTTGCCATTCTAACGCTACTCAGAAGTACCTTGGAAAGACTACAGGATCATTGTTGGTTTCAAAAAGTCTTTTTCGATATTTTGTAAAAGAAAGATGCACAATAACACAATTTTCCACTGGTAGCCGAGTTAATGAGTTAAAAAATGGAAATCTCACATTAAATATTACAAAATAAAATTGCAAAAAGGTTCTACCTGCCAGGGAAAAACATATTCTTCACAGGAAAACACCACATTCTTTATTTTTCTCAGATTTTACCGTATTTGGATTATCGTATTGATAACTGGGGAAACGCAGATAAATGTTAACTTCAACCGTTGTTCAAAAAAGGACACACAAATTATACACAAACTAGGATATTGAGATCAAACCGACTCTTCATTTGGTAAGTTAAATTTGATTTGGTGGAATATAAAACTCCTTTGTTTATGTGTAAAGCAAGGAATAATTTACTCCTGGAGGAACGTGTTCTGTGATGAGAGGTGGGTTATTACTTAGATCATCTAAATATAAAAGTTAATTCCACACGTACTAATAAAAAGAGATTTTTTTTATATCTAAGAGGAGTAAAAATGTGGAACAGGCTGGGCAATTATTTAAAAACTTGTATTTGCATAAAACCGTTTTAATATAAGCAAAGAAAATGTTTGTTCATCAAAGTATGTGAGTGAAGAGGTTTAAAAGAAGATGACTTAAGAATAAAAGGATTATTTGAGTTTTGCAACATGATGTTGAACTTGAAAAAGTTGTGTGTTTGTAACGTTAAATAAATACCAATAAGAATAATTTTTTTGTTTTCTTATTATTTGATGATGAAATTTATAGATTTCAGTGTGAAAGGAGGTAGGACTAGATAAGTTTATTCTTTTTACTACTCCCATTCAAGCTTGTAAAAAATGTTGTGCTACAATGTAAAATACAGTATTTGATGTTTTCGTGTTTTTTTTTAAAGTTGTGATTGGCTTTTCTTTCTCATTTGTGATGTACTGACACTGCCCATCTTGTTTCACAGATCTGCATTTTGCCTTTTATTGGTATATATTTTTTACTTTATTTTAACTTGAAAAGGAAATATTTCATCCTTTAAGATAATACCACATCGGGAGTTGGAGTAAAGAACACAACAAACGACGTTTTTTATTAGAGATACCCAAACATAGAAATGTTCAGAGCATGTTCATAGAAACTACTCGCAACGCTACTCAAGTGTGTAAAGGTAGAGTAAAGATTAAGAGACCTGAACCTTTTATATTCTTTAAGTGATGAACATTAATAACTTTGTTTACTAAAATTAAATAAATAGAGATATATAAAAACCATATATATAAAAAAAACTTTACATGCTTGTAATGAATGGGGGAAAAATAACGAAGAAATGGAGTTGTACTCACAGCCGCAGTTAAGACAATGTGAACATGCACTGCTGCTTGTCTTCGATCAAACACAACTAAATAAACAAAACTAGCTTAATTGAACTATGACTGAAAATGACATCAGGCTATACCTATTTGATCCTGAATCTGCAGCGGTTACAGCAGAACGTGTCTCTATAGCGAGTAACTATACTCGGTTGTTCAGTGTTTGCTACTTACCTCTCTTCATTTTACATACTGTCGTTCTTGATTTTCTGTATTTGAGCGTGTTAAAGGTGATTGTTGACCTCGGAAACAGGGTTCAGTCTCCTTCTCATGTGCGTGCACCTCAGCTTCTGGGAGAAATGCCCATACAATGAGTTCCGGTTTTTATTGCGCCATAGAGAGCCAGGTTTTTAAAAAAAAAAAAGATAAAAACTCTGTCATTACAACAAATCAGCTTTTTCACTTCAGCTGTGCTTGATCAGGAGAATACCACTCTTTTTACAGAGTAAATAACTTTTAGTGCCTGAAATAACATTAAAATAACATTGCACTTTAATCTTAAAGCTGATATATCAGCGTAAATTACACAGATAACGAATCTTACATCTTGATCTGATTAAACATCTGGCTAACACACCGTGCTGTTGTATGAGGTAGTGTAGAAATTTAAAACGGCTTCTTAAAAGTTCCTGTTGCAATGTATTTTTTAGGACAACTAGATTATTTTAGCAATGCTTTCACCTGAAAATCTGTTCAATTTGTTTAGATTTTGCAAAATGGAATGTTTTTTTTATATGCACAGACTTGTATCAATATATTTTTGAGATCCGATCTCTCAGACCTGGACCTCCTGATTCACTGAAGGCTGTTTTTGATGTTATTATTATTATTTTTTTTTTCTCAGTTTGATGAACGACTCCTCTGGAGTTGGTAGCCTGGGCTCCGGAGCTACGGCTGCAGCGCCCTCTGCAGGAATGAGGAAGAGCTGGCATGAAGACATCACACAGGACCTCCGAAATCACCTGGTGCACAAACTGTGAGTGACTTTGCCTTTCAGACTTTAACTGTAGAGTACAAATAGGCTCTTAGAGAGGATGATTTCCTGGAGTTAAATTATAAGATGCTTTGCAGATGATGGAATATTTTTATATCCTTGATAGATAGCAAAGCAATGAATACCTAAAAAATCATTGAGAATGTATAAAGTTTTAATGTTGTTGATGTTTAAAGAATTTTACAGTTGCTTTAAAGCAGCTCCACAAACAATAGCCCTAATGTAGACTCACAGCACTCATTTTCTCAATTTTCAAGACGTTTATTCATTTTTTTTATTTGTGTGTTTCTGTGTAGTGTGCAGGCTATCTTCCCAACTCCAGACCCTGCAGCACTGAAGGATCGGCGGATGGAAAATCTTGTCGCTTATGCACGTAAAGTGGAGGGTGACATGTACGAGTCTGCCAACAGCAGGGTGAGAAATTAATGAATGAAATGGACTTCCAGATGTAATTGAAATATCTAAATTAAGAGCCTTTCTCCTGGCTGATATTGTTTCCCTTGCTATTAAGAGGTTTACCGTTTGCAGCCTCGCTCTTTCACAGATTTATTTTTTGTATGCTTTTAAAAAATATATATATACAGTGTATTGCATTCCAACTGTTACTCTGCAGAGCCTAGTGCATGGTAGAGGTAATACCATGATGTAGATATAATTAGTTTGTTTAATTACATGGAGACTAGAGACAACAAAATGTAACCTTAAATTACATCTGGTATGATCTGACTATACAAATAACATATATTCTCTCTTCCAGGCGGAGTATTACCATTTGCTGGCGGAGAAGATTTATAAGATTCAGAAGGAGCTGGAGGAGAAGAGGAGAACCAGACTACAGAAACAGGGTATGATGCCTGCTCAGCCTGGTATGCCCAATAGTGCCCTACCTCAAGCGCCAGCTGGAATGAACCAGGCGCATCCGCCCAGTACGTACATATACATGCCTTCACTGGTTTTTTTCCTTGAAGGATCACAACAGAATCCAATCCAGTCAAATTTGTCTTTTCTGACTTGTGGCTGGTTTATACCAGATTATAATTCACTTAAGTCATGATTTTTGTTTTTTAATAATCTGCTTTTTTGCGCCCAGTATCTTTAAACATTCTGAAGCAGTTAAACGATTGATATCTTAAACTAAACTTTGCAATGACGAGTTGATTTATATTTTTTAATTAGGAAAAATGGTATTTAATGAATTAAAAATGTATTTGTGCTGGAAATTTTTAAACAAGTTTTTAGAAGTTAAGCATTAAAAATGGAAAGACTTTTCTCTGTTTTATATGCAATTAAGTATAAGACAAATTGTGAAGGATGGAATCTTTTGCTCAAATTTCCCAAAATTAGTAATTCCAGTCATTTTTAGGTGTGCTGTATAACACAGTTTGTAACCATTAAGGATTTTTTCCGGTAAGTATTTTTATATTCTGGTGCTCAAACCTGAATTGAAGCGTTAGCTTAAACATTCCCGGACACATCTTCTTTTTGAAACAATTTTGAAAGCAAAGGTGATGTCTACTACACTGATACACTTTATACATATTTTGCTGTTCAAGCTATAGTACAATGTAAATTTTTTGGGCAGGTTTGGATAAAATGCTATAAACAGTTTGCTTTAAAAATAAAATTGTTAATCATTATTTTCAGGGAGTTAGCAAAAGAGAAAAGAGCAGCAAATCTATGTACAAAGATAGTTCAAACATCTTGGAGAATCAACACAATATCTTCTGTGCATTTAGGCCTTTTCATATCTGTCTCTTCATGTGAATTCCTGACACACTCAATGGTGTTGATATCAGGGATCTGTAGTTCCCATGTTTCAAAATAATTTGCCTTCTGCTACAGCTGATAATTTCACATTTTGACTCATCAGTCCAGAGCACCCGAGGCCAACTTTCTGCACACTACGTCCTATGATTTTGGTCTTGCTTGAGGTGCTTTGTCTTTTTGGATTTTTGGCTGCAACACTTTCATGAAAACCTCTTCTAAGTAGATGGGTTTACCTGGTTTCCACTGGTTTCTTATGCTACCGAGCTTATAGCACTGCATGACCTTTTTGATCTGTTGCATCGGCAGTTTCCTTTGCCAACTCCTACATCTAGTATCATCAATGCTGCCTTTATTATTTTGCCTATTCAAAAGCTTTGAATTGCAGATGTTAAAAGCTTTGTCTGCATTGGAATCTTTGTGTCTGGGAGAGACCTTGTTGATGCAGTAGACTTACCTTGTGTCTTGTTGCTGTGCTCAATCTCGACATGACAAGATGCCATCTTTCTTAACTTCACCTTGGAAGCATAATTCAGATGTTCCTCTCTCATAATCCTTCAACGCAGCTGGTTCTGTTTCAGCTCACGACTAGGTTTCAACCTACATGTGACGGCATCTCTTTGGTATAATTGGTTGTTCAAACTCTTGCTTTTAATCCTACAAATATCTGACTTTTTTTATTTTATTTTTTTTCACTCACTTGGCATTTTGTTCATGTTTCTAAATGAACAAAACAATCAGCATTCACATCTCTGAATGGAGTCTTTGTTTAAAGCATTTTTGTACACCTCCCATATTACAATATGAGAAAACTGACTTTCTTGCTCAAGCAAGGAAGAGTACAAGACTATATTGCGATAATTGATAAACAGCCATTAAATGATGTTTTGGGAATTTTTCAAATATAGCGCTGAATATTTGATTATTACTAATACGTCAACAAAACATCTGGCCTGAAAAGGGTTTCGCAAGATGCTGATTGATATTGACGATAACACTCATTTCTATTCTCTCATAGATGGGCCTCATTCAGATCCGTCTTTAGTTCAAGCCACAGGTCCTGGTCAGATGATCAACCGCATCCAGAATCCTTCTGGTATGACGCACTCAATTAATGGTCTGTAATATTTTTGGGATTTTTTTTCTCATGTCGATGAAGACTTCCTATGTTATAATTTTGGATTATATGCAGGTATGAATCAGTTTAGCCAGGTTGGGATGCAGCAGCAAATGGGACAAAGAGCCACACCACCCCTGCCAATGGGTGCCAACCTAAATCAGGTAGAACTCACTCATTAAACTCACTTATGAAAATTCCTTTTTTTTCCTCCCTATGTGAAATAATTTTGTATTTGTAGATGGGTATGCCGGTAGCACCTCGAATGGCTCAACCAAGTGTACCCCAGTTACCAAATCAGTACATGCAGAACCAATTTTCTGGCACAGGGGCTGGATTGGGGCAGGGTGGAGTGGGCCTAAATCAGTCTGCAGGCCAGGGAGGAATGGCACAGGTGAGTTACAAACTTTTTCATTCTGCGATTATTTAAGAAAATATTATCACAATGTTAAAATCTATAGAATAAATGGGTTATTATGCAATGAAAAATTGTAATTACATTAGATAATGATTGTCTTTTCTCTCTCAGAACCAGATTCCCACTCCTCCGTCTCTAGCCGTCAGTAGTCCATTAGCTCAAAGTCAGTCGTCAGCTTCCAGAGATCCTGTTATCCCTCAGGGGCCTCCGTCCAACCACCCCCCACCAACCTCGCAACCTGGACTGCACACGCACTGTCCACCAATTCGCCAAAACTCCCCTTCTCCTGCCCGGAGCCTCACCCCTACACCTACGCCACACCTAACGCCGCCACAGCTGCCTGGTAACCAGACCCCACAGCCTCACACCCCCTCGTCTTCTTCATCCTCATCCTCCACCACCATGGCCCCACCTTCATCACAGCTACCTCCAATGGCATCGGCAGCAGTCTCTGAGAAATGTGCTGGAGGCCCACAAACAGGGCAGGTGTCGTCTGTGCCTTCTCAGAACGCCCACGGCCATTGTGCACCTCCGCATAGTCCTGTGAGTATTTTTAGATTAAAAAAACCTTGCAACTTTGGTCAAACTCGCATATGGGCCAATAGTTTCACCCAATCAGAACTTTCTATTGTTATAATTGTAAAGTATAAAGTTTTGAAGGACATAAACTGATATGAAGCAACTAGATGGAAGCTAGTGTCATTAAGCTAGTTTAGTTGCACAATTAAAAAGATATGATGAACTGATGGTTCATGTAATGTCACTAGGACAGTTAAATCTTGTCTTTTGATGATCCTCAGGCAGGTTTACAACAGATATGTCTAGCTTTAAAGCAGTGTCCAGGCTTTCTTTTGTTAATTAGCAAGCATGGTGAATTCAGGCAGTGAGGGTCAAAGGGGAGAGGGCTTTTATAACTGAAGGAGGGCATTGCAGAGCCATGTTTTTACATTTTTTTGTATTTTCTTCCATTCTCAAGCCTAAGGTAACCCTAACCCTATTCATGACCCTTTTAACTATATATTTCAGTCTAACAAATCAGCCCTGAACACAATTTTGTGGTGGCCAGTTTCGGCTCTTCAGTCCTTAAGTTTGGCCATAGGTGAAAGACTGCTAATTAGAATGTTTCCTTGGCACCCATCAGCTTTCTCAGAAGTCGTCAGGAACAACAGACGCTCAGGCCTCGACTCCTGCCTCGGTCAGCAGTGCTGATCCAAGTTCACAGCTGACATCATCTGAACCCAGTGCTCCAATCGACCCCAAATCTGAGATCAAGCAGCAAGAAGAAGAGGAAGAGGATGAAGCCGAGGATAAGGCTTCAGGGAAAATGGTCGCCATGCAGAGTGAGATAAAGACTGAGGAGAAACCTGAGGTGAGCCGAGAGTAAACTAACAAAAGTATAATCTTCACCTACTCAGTCATCTCTAATCTTGATTTGATCGGTCTGTAGGTAAAGAAGGAGGAGCCTGCAGATGATGAATGTAAGAGTGAGCCAATGGAAACATCGGAGACTTCTGCAGCTGAGGACAAGAAACCGGAGGTCAAAACCGAACCCAAAGAAGAAGAGACGTCGGGAACAAATAGCACTCCTGCAAACGCACAGAGCAAGAAGAAAGGTAAAGAAAACTCTTATTCCACACCCATTTCTTTTTCAACTCCTTTTCTTCTAGAATTTATTAACTATATGTTTCACTGCTTCTGAATTTGGGAAGAAACCATCTCTTTCATGTTGTGTTCAAAGATGGCCGCTTAATTGTGTATTAAGCTGAGTAACTGGCTTTATTTTAAACACACTGTCCCTTCAGGAAAATTGAAGCTCTATTGTTCAACTGCACACTTTTTTTTTAACTTTACCTCACCTGTATTATAAAATTTACTGTAACTATATATATTTTTGCCCGCATCACCCTACACTACTTCAGATGGTCAGTTTCCTTTTTTGTAAACCATGCAGCTGTTTTTTGTTTAAACCAGGGTCTCCACAGAGTCTTAAAGTCTTAAAAAGTCCTATTTTTTCTAATGTCCATGTAAAGGTCATTTGATATGTATTTTTGTTGTTGCTTGGGGTTGCCAGATATTGCGAAAAGGCTCTTAAATGCTAGATATTTCAACCAAAGTTTTCGCAGGGTCTGCTAAAAATAATAGATACTTTAAGGTTAGGGTTGTTGTAGTCTGAGAAAATGTGCAGAGATGCTCAAAAGTCATGATTAGGGTTGCTAAAGATAAACCTTTTTAAATCCATCCATCTTCAGGCTTTCTTCCCTTTCGGGGTCGCCACAGCGGAATGAACCGCCAACTCTCTGGCATATGTTTTACGCGGCGGATGCCCTTTCAGCCGCAACCCATCGCTGGGAAACATACACAAACACTCATTCACACTCTATGGACAATTGTTTTTTCTCAATTCACTTATACCCCATGTCTTTGGACTTTTGAAAACCTGAGCACCCGGAGTAAACCCACGCGATCACGGGGAGAACATGCCAACTGACCCAACTGACGCTCGAACCAGCGACCTTCTTGCTGTGAGATGACCGTGCTACCCACTGCGCCACCGTGACGCCCTTTATAACTCCATAAAAGTGAAAACTCTTGTGAACACTTGTAAATGCTGAAAATTTTAAAAGTGATTGTTAGGATTGCCAGATTTTGACACAAGACTTATTATGTAATATTGTTAAGCTGTACAGCCGCGGACCCAAGCGCAGTGAGTTCAAACTTATTTTATTTTAGAATGACTACAGCAGTCACCGTCTTCAGGGTGAAGTTGCATGGAAGCAGAACACTTTAGCTCACAACTGAGAACCAAAGATTCACCAATAACACAAACAGAAAAGAAAAGAATAAATAAGGTAACTAATTACAAAATAAGGCACATGTGAGCATAACAAGGATCAGGTGCAACAAATATATAAAATATGTTATAAAATTTAAATTGTATGGTTTTGCCAAATGCTTAAATGCATAAAAGTTATTGTTGGGGTTGAAGCTTACTGTTAATTATGCAAAACGTTTTGAATGTGTTTTTGCTATAGGTCTTAAATTTGATTCTTTACGGTCTTGAAATGTCTTGTATTTGACTTGCAGAAGCCCTTTAAAATGTTCTTTTTTTTAAGTCTGTTTTAATTTCTTGCAAACCGCCCAGTTACACATGAATGCATTTGTTTTGGTTGCAAGTCACAGCTTAGCAAGACTCATAATTTAATTACCCAGTCTTGGCTTAAATGTTTAAAAGAATTCCAGGATATACCATTGAAAATTGGAATGAAAATTAGCTGTTGATAAAACTTGGAGAAACATTAGATGAACAATGCCCATGAATTCCTTTTTCTCCTGTCCTTTCAGTATTTATGCCGGACGAGCTCCGCCAGGCTTTAATGCCCACTCTGGAGGCTCTGTACCGCCAGGACCCAGAGTCGCTGCCCTTCCGGCAGCCGGTGGACCCCCAGTTACTGGGAATACCCGTACGTATTCGAACTAGTAACAAAACTAACCTGGTAAGGGCCTGCGCTGGCACGCATTATGCTACAACCAACCCTAGAACTTCCACTTCTAGTCTCATTACTTGCTTTTTCCTCCCTTTCTTGCTCTCTCTCTCTCTCTCTTAATTCTGCTTGCTGTTCTATTTTGTTTTTGAATGTGAGAGGCGTTTCAAGCCTGTTTATGGAGCGTTTCTATCTGTTTGAGAATGAAATGCGGCAACTCAGACTAAGAAAGTCTTCCCCTGCAGTCGTTGCATCTTTAAACAGAAAATTGTGTTGAAAAAAAATTATATTACTAACTTGATTAACTTTTAAAGCAAATTTTGAATGATGATAATTATCTTTGGATGATATAATTATCTTTGTTCATTTCTGGTATAAAACCAGCTTATCAGCCAAAATGTGTTTATTCCCTCTTTGGAACTCTCCCAGTTATTTCAAAGTCTTTGTTGCTTCATTTCATCCGTTTGTTAAGTGTTTAATTTATCTGTTTCTGGTTCATCATTTTAACATGAGCTTCAACCATTGCAGCTGCATTGTTCCGTCACTCGCTAAGCTTACCATCATTCCCTAGATTTGTTGCCAACTGTTAGCACTATAACCAGCATGGCAGGTTAACTTACCAGATGCTGATTGGTCAGTGTAACACTTACAGCAAGTGTGATTTAATTTGAGAGATATTGTATGGTCATAAGTGATTGGTGTAGTGTTTATACAAGTGCTTAAGATAAAATCAAGCAACATCTAAAGAGAACCGCTATTCTGGGTATTTTGCAGCTTTCTATAGGATTGATTAGAGATGCATTGACTCTGGTTGAATGTGTGACAAGCAAACATGACTGGTAAAAAGAGAGACTAAATCAACCAACCAATAGCCCCCCCAATAGATATCCGAGTAATAGTCGGTATCCGAGGATTATAAGGGTAAATCACAAAGTCGTTAAAAAAACGATTGATTTCTGAATAATAGGTTTTGGAACTGGTGATCAAGCTACCAGGATTTCAAGAAAGGGAAACACCTGCAACTTCTTTGAATCTCAGAAGAAGAGAATAGTTTTCCAGTTCCATGTTAAGGCGGGGAGACACTCTGTGATTTTCATCCCATTTTGCCACAATTTTTCAGACGTACGACTGTTTGTGGATCGGCCCAAGTTTCTGTTGAATCGTGAGTCATTCCTCGTGCAGTGTATCTGGGGTGACGAGCAGCGGATAACAGCTTTCCACGAGCTCTCGACCCACGAATGTATGGTGGCAAGAAAGTCTAACCGGTTCGAAATCAGCAATATGAGCCGCAAAATGTAGATTTTCACTCTGCGTATTCACATGTCTTCTCAGCGATTTATTTTTCTTTTTATCTTGAATAGTTTCTGAATAGAGAATTGGAGCGCTTGTGTGTTTTTGTGAGCGACGTGCAACTTCTATATCCAGGTTTTTCCATGTTGCGGTTCTGGAAACCAGAGTGACATGTCATGTTTGCACGATGTGCAGTGTGAGCAGGTTGCATCCAAGCATCCACACTACATGGCGCTCATGTGGGGAAGTAAATTCTTCCCTTATTCAAGAATTCAAGACCTCCGAGTCTCATCCTCGGCTCAAATCTAATGCGCATCTGAATTTTTGCTATGCGATCTCTTTCTGAATGCCCATGTCAAATTTTCTGGGTTTTTTGTCATCTTCCAAATTAAACATGGTTTCTCGCAGATACAAGTCGCTGAAGAAGGCATTTTTTCACTGAAATTTAAACAGGAAGATGTTCAGAGACATATTTAAATGTTCGTATGAGATTAGTATTAATCCCAGCACTTCTGAATTTTGCTTCCTCCAATATTCCAAAAAACGAATGTAGTTTCTACTTCTGTCACATTTAAGCCGCATCTCGTTAGCAAAGGAGACAAAACAGCAGGAGCATATCATTTGTAATGTGATCAAGCACACCAAAAATGTTTAAATAGATGAAACACAAGGACAAGCATTGGACAAGCAGTTTGGAATTGTGTTGGATCTTCAGATTCAGTCGATTTTGCATTATTTTCTTTCTTCATTGGTGCCAGATGTGCTTTTGGTCATGTTTGTTTGCCACTCCTGAATGAGTCCATGCATCGGTGTTGCTCCACCGTATCGAGTTCAGAGCTGTATTAGAAATTATAAAACAAATCACATTAATTAACATAAAAGTAGTGAGTAGTTTCTTGACCAAAAAGTCTCATCAACCAACCAAACAAAATTTGAACTGAAACTAAAATAAACCGAAGTGAGTCACTCAAACTCAAAATACCTTGGGGCGGCACTCTGATTGTTTTGTATTTCTGCTGTTTTTGATTGTTTTGCGTTATTGAACAGTGCAGAAGTGCTTCCAGCTCTGCTTTGCCAGATTAAGTGCTCATGTGACCCTGCTTGCTCTCACCTCAGCTTCCTGTACCCTGCACACTAACCCTGACATCACCCCAGAAACATCCTTTTATTTGGATCGTTTGTAGCTGGCGCATTGGATTTGTTCCTTGTATTTCGTGATATTTAAACAAAATCCAGCAAATTTTTATGTTTTTTTAATATTGAGTACATGCTTACCTAGATTTGAGTCCTGATGGTCAATTCTAAGGAAGAAATGCTCTGGATTAAAATTTTCTATAAAATAAGTTAAAGTTAAAATTATACTTTGAGTAGAGAAAGTAAAACTTTTTTAGTTTATTTATATATTTATTTTTGTGATTGTGACATTGTTACATACACATTTAAGTGCAAAGACCTTGTCCTAATTGTTAGATAAACAAAAAAAAAAATGTAAATGTTTTGAATGTCAGTTTTATTTCTACACTCTGCTCCTCTGTAAAACTAAATTTTTCTTATGAGAAACTAAAAAGATAGACTGTGTCTCTTTGTATTATAATGTTTTCTTAAGCTATTTTGTAAATATTTTTAATATATAGATGCATACAGCGAAATAACCCTCACATGAACATATCCTTAGCATACTAGAACCAGCTACAATGGAATGAATATTTAAAAAGTATAAACACATTCTTGTATACATTACTATTTCATTTTAACAGTGAAAAAGTCAATATAGGAAAAAGTTATAAATGTAATCCAACTACATTTTACATTTAACATTTTCAGGTTGGCATACTTTAGCGGATTAGAACCAAATACAATATCAAAGTTTTAATAAATAATTATTATATTCAGATGCGTTTGCATTCGATAACTTCGAAACCTCGAAACAATACATTTTTATTTGTATTTTTCATGTTTGTGCAATAAATTTCCACATTCGTTTTTAAAACTGAAATGTAATCATATTACATTTACATCTGCGTATGTGATAATTAAGAAGGGAATTTAACCCCATACTCTTGACCACAAAGATCTGTGTATTTGCTGTATTAAGAAAAACTATTTCAGACAAAACAAATGTTGATTTCACAATCTCACAAGGTCGCTGAGCTTTATTTTCTCTACACAAGGTGTGATTTTTCCTGGCATTTCTTCTCGTTTTGAATGCGACCAAAGCACCCGTCTGACCATACCATGTTTGACGATCACCTCAGTGTGTCAGTGTCGCCCTCCCCTCATTGACCTACAGACGTTTAATCTGCTTCCTGTGTGATTCTGTGTTTTGGGGCACTCAGAGGTGGACGAGGGTACAGATTGGAGTGAGGCAGTGGGAGTCTGTTACGCTTTTCTCTGTTTGTGCATGTGAACCCTTTCTACAGCGCTCAACATTGTCCCCATGCACCCTCTTCTCTCCCTCCGATTCTCCACCGTCATCTCTGGGCTCTACACGGCTTCCGTCAGGACTACTTTGATATCGTGAAGAACCCTATGGACCTGTCCACCATCAAGCGAAAGCTGGACACCGGACAGTACCAGGAGCCGTGGCAGTACGTGGATGACGTGTGGCTCATGTTCAACAATGCCTGGCTCTACAACAGGAAGACCTCGCGCGTCTATAAGTACTGCTCCAAACTGGCTGAGGTCTTCGAGCAGGAAATAGACCCTGTGATGCAGGAGATGGGCTACTGCTGTGGCAGGAAGGTATGTGGCATGGGCATTGATGGGTGGTTTTTATTAAACAACCAATGACCCAGGATTTATTTTCTTAAAACCTTTTTTTTTTGTTCATCTCTTGAATCTCAAAAAGTCATTGCCATAATTACCTTTAATTTTTGTTTGTTTGGTAAAACGCTCCAAACTTGCATCACATAACTAAGGCTAATTCTATGAGTTTCATCTTGTGAACATATGTTGATTTTTATTATTATTTTTAATGTTTTGCTATATGGAGTTAAAAAAATTGCTTTGTACAAAAAAATTATCTCAAAAATCACAAATTAAAAGAAAATCCTGCGTTCATCTATTTAGTAGCCTATTCTATTATATTGTTTTAAAGTATAAATATACAAATATAAGTTATATAAGGATGTGTTAAATCACAGGCGTATTTTTGTTGTTTCGTTCAGTTCTTCCACTGGACTTGTACGAAGACACCTTAATCTAAACAAGTTTTTCACTGGTTTAGGCGATACAATTCTTGAATTCACTGTTCTAGATCCTAAATAATTTTTTCACAGCTTTTATTTTTATGATGTTCATGTAAAGCTAATCTAATGTGTTTTTTTGTTGTTGCTTGTGGTTGTTCGAGATTGAGAAAATGTGCATAATGCTAAAACTATACATAAAATGATGGTTAGGCTTGTCGTAGAGACAATGTGCATAAATGCTCAAAAACATAAAAGTGACATTTAGCGCTGCCATAGTTTGAGAAATGGCTCACACACACTCAAAAAACATAAAAGTGATTGCTAGGGCTGCCAGATATTGACAAAGACTCATAAATGTAAATGTGATTGTAAGGGTTGCCAGAGATTAAGAGAAGGTTGAGAGACTACACTTGGTAAATGTGATCTCTCCTCGATCCTGTTTAATGTATGTAGTTTACTGATCACTCGTATGTGCTCACACAGTCTCTAAAATATCTCTCAAGGTTTCTGTCCGCTAAATTTGTAACATTTATCATATTTAACATTTATCAGGTCCCAGTAATGGGTTGCGGCAGGGAAGGGCATCCGCTGCGTAAAAACATATGCCAGAGAGTTGGCGGTTCATTCCGCTGTGGCGACCCCGAAAGGGAATAAAGCCGACATGAAGATGAATGAATGAATGAACATTTATCAGGAACATTTGTAATATTTAATCGGTAACATTTTTATATAATTATTATTTTAATTCATTAAATTATTTGTTATAATATATTTGTAAAACATATGGGGCGGAAAGATGGCACAGTGGTGGAGTTGGTCGTTCTGTAACTGGAAGGTTGGTGGTTCGATCCCCGCTAGGGCCATTCTGCCGTTGTGGCCCTGGGCAAGCCAAGTGACTGGTGGAGTGTGTTTGGTGGATGTGTGTGACTGGTGGGGTGTGTTTGGTGGATGTGAGTGACGGGTGGAGTGTGTTTGGTGGATGTGAGTGACGGGTGGAGTGTGTTTGGTGGATGTGAGTGACTGGTGGGGGGTGTTTGGTGGATGTGTGTGACTGGTGGGGTATATTTGGTGGTCAGGAGGCCGTAGGCGCAGAATGGCTGCCACGTCCTGTCAGACTGCCCCAGGGAAGCTGAGGGCTACCATGGTAGCTTATCAGCACCAGAGAGTGAATGTGGAGTGAATGAATAATGCTCTGATAATTGTAAAGCGTCTTTGAGTGTCTTGAAAAGCGCTATATAAATTGAAGGCATTATTATTATTATTATTAATTTTACAGTTGTAATATTTTTAAAAAATTATAAAATAGTAATATTACTACATTACTAATATGTATATTTTTTTACTTATGTCACTAGTAAACCAGCAATATATTTAGCTACCACGGTTTTTCTTTTAAATAATATTAGCTGGATGGGACGTTTGTGTTTTGATTGATGTTTTTTTTTTTATTGTCTAACAAAGGAATAACAACTATTTCCATTAGTTAATTTTTAATCGCTGTAAATTCACTTTTATTATTTGATTAAGATGTTCCAATTAGTTGGTTAACTACTTTTTAATTTATTTAAAGGTTATTTATCAATGGGGTATGTTTGATGTTATTATGTTATCATTAACAATGTGAGCATTACATATGTATATGTATGCAATTTTTCTTAGAATTTTTTTTACAATACCTAAATTGTACCTAAACACCTTTTTATGAGGTCACATGCCCCCTGCATCCACCTCTCAGAGAGACGTCTCGCTGGGGGAATTTCATGTTGTCATGAGTTTGTGGGGTTTTTATTTCAACCGAATTGGATGCGCTATGTTGCCCACAAATTATATTAATGATATTAATTAGGTATATATATATAAATCAGAATAAACTAGGTTTGGAAAAAAAATGGGGCGTAATTAAATTTCTTGATATAAAAAGGAACTCTACGGTTCCCAAATTATCATTATACTTTAATTCTATTCTTACCCCATATAATTAACCATTATGAATTTGGCAGCATCTGCCAAAAAAGAGCTAAATAAATACATTTTGATTGGATTGAAGTCCAAGAGTAATATTAGTATTAGCAATAAATAATGAAAGATAATTTTCAAACCTAGTGTGTTTATGCCATGCGAGATGTTTTGTAATGTCTTGAGTTTACTTCAGTCTGTATCCAAAAATAAATGGCTCCCCTCTCTCCCTTTCTTCCTTTTCTCAGCTGGAGTTTTCTCCTCAGACTCTGTGCTGCTATGGCAAACAGCTGTGCACCATCCCTCGAGATGCAGCGTACTTCAGCTACCAGAACAGGTCAGTGTCCACCACACACAGCTGATCAGAAGCTAGACCTAAACAAGCTCAGTGTTGGGAGTTTAATTTGGTTCAAAGAAGTTGTCATCTGATCTGCAATTAATAATATTACTCTACCTGATCCACAATAGGACTTCGTGAAGCTGCTTTGAAAGCAACTGCTAAAAAAAGCGATATATAAAAGCTTGATTGCTTGATTGATATCAGAAATACAGTTACGCTGTTGAGATTGTTTGCATTCAGGTCTAAAGTCAGTTTTTTGGTGTCTGGAAAAGTCTTCTTAGAATTTTTTTAAAAGTTTGCTAAACAATCACCAGCCTTCTGCTTACTTAATCTCCTGCACTAATGGGGCACTTTTCAACAAACATGAAATTGTCATGATTGATTCTGTTCTTCATGACCTAAGTTACTTGTGTTGCAGTGGCACAAATGGTTGCTTGAGCTGAAGCAGAGGAAACAACCAACAAAAAAGTGTTTAATGTAACTCACAAAGACTGTGAGTGAATGGTCAATCCGCTTGACAAGAACATAATCTGGCACACTTGTTCCATTTAATGATAAAGCAGAGCGGAAGAGCTGACTCTGGGTTCTACAGGGTCTCTGAGTGATACACGCGGCGGCTCTGTTCATACTGGAGCACTAGAACGTGGTGTGAGGAGAGAACTCCTTCTCTACAAATGATACTGTTTTTTCTACAATTTAGGAATGAATGAAACTCTGAGAAAACTAACATGATAAAACTCTGGAAAAGTACCGATCAATTGAATTCTTGAATAAGGGAAGGATTTACTTCCCCACATGAGCGCCTTCTAGTGTGGAGGAATAAGATCTTTGACCTATAAAGCAATGGTTTCACGCAAACAGGAAATGCATGCAAGAGATGTGTGTAGAGTGCTATTTCCAAGCTTTTAAGTATACAGCCCTTTAAAAGCTAAATGCAATATTTTGAGAATTAAATCACAAATATGTAACGTTTGAAATATTGAGAGATCAATCACTACTAATTTGTTTATTATAGATCTTTTTAGGTTGTGGGTGTCTAGAACTGCTCTAACTAAAAAAAGAATTTCTTCAGATATCAGTTAGAATTTTTCTAATATTTCTCTTTTTAATGTAGTTTAGCTCTCCATTGGCGCTTAGCATATACATTCCTGAAGTAAGCTATGCAAAACTTTCAAGTCACATTCAATTCAATCATGTTTGGATGAAATTTAGCTGATGAAAAACTTGGGTATTCAAGTAAGGTTTTTGATTAAAAAGTTAGGATAATTGGGTTAATAGACACTTCACTTGATTGTACACACTCTCTCCTTTTTGCATTTTGTATATGTTGATGAGAATGTTGGAAGTGTTGCAACGTGAAGTTCTTTCTGCTCTGAGCACCTGTATCTGCTGCCACATCCATGCACTGATTGACTTTCGCTGGCTGATTAGAGCACATTTCACAGTCCTGCTCTTGTTCTGATCAAACTCGACACGTTTTAAAGAGGTTCTGACTTTTTCACTCCAGTTCTGTGTTGATGTTTTTGTGGATGTTTTCACTGTTAACTTTATTTGGCTTTTTAGCAGCTGGCAGAAATGAACTCTAGATATATTTCTCACCTATCTCATTCAAGTCGATGTAGGTAAGGCATATAGGCCGTGTTTATCACCGAAGGGTTGAAACCTGTCGGGCCCATTTTCAGGTATTTTTTATTTAACTGATGTTAAGAGGTCAGATCAAAATGCTTTTTCCCTCCCATCTTAGCTATTAATTAGCTTTACAGTTTTGCATCATTTTGCAGTTTATTTTATAAAAACGAGATTACCTTAAATAAAATATATTGTTCAATAATGAATAATTTGCCGCCTAATTGAATGCTGTTTCATCCCACATAGATCACATCTAGAAAAAATTTTGAATTTTTTTTTGGTTAAAAATATCTATAGTGATTAATCGTTGCATAAACCATGACATATGACACACCAAAATGAAAACATATTTGATATATTTTTGGATAAATGCTCCGATTGCAGCAGATGTTGAGATGTAACCTGGAATGTGTGCAGCATTCTCAATTACCTTAGATGCGTATCGACAAAATGAGAGTACTTACAGCCCTTCCTGAAGTAATCAGAGAAAGTAATCCCTCGGAATAGCTTAACCCAGAAATATGAATAACAAAAAGGTGCAACTATCTGTGTTTTTATAAAGCGTACATACATTACAGTATGGTGATAAAAATCGAGCCAAGTTGTATTTGAAACAACTTCAAAGGGTCCTCTTTAGAATAAAACCCATTTTCTGTTTCCAGCTCAATGTTTTTGGATGCGGTGAGCTTTTAAATTGAAGTTGGTAAAATCAATGTGGAAACCCCTCAAAATGCGAGCACAATTCAATCCTCAGAGTTCCTTCTGCCAGCTGTGCGGCTGTCCCTGTGTCCACATATCACTGTAGTTCTCCGGAGCCTCTTTAAACCGTTGCTAAAGGATGATGGGTCTCTTTGTGTCCTCTTCTCACTCCCTCGAGGGAGAGCACTTGTGCTTTTGCTTTGGCTTCATGTTCTCTTCCTCCATCCGCCCCATCCCTCCACCCGTCCACACACGTAGCTCTTTGTCCCTCATAACGGTTTTGTTTCACTCACTTTTTTAAAATATTCATTCTGTCCCCCTTCCTTCCTCCCCCTCTCTCTCCCTCCTTTTTTAATGCTTGTGATGTCTGCATTGGCCTGCTTTGATGTGACCAATCATCCACACTGAAATTTACACGCAACCAATCAATCAATCTGGCCCCACAAAACCCTTCCCGCTTCATGATTGGCTGCCCCCGATGATGACCCGCCTCCTCCTGTGTGCACCTGTCTCCTGCCCTGCTCTGATTGGTGGCTGCTTCCTCGTGCCTTCTCTGTGATTGGCTGTGCTCTTGGCCAACGGTCTAGCTCACCCAAATATGGGCTTCTTGCTGACAGGTACCACTTCTGTGAGAAGTGTTTCAACGAAATCCAGGGGGAGAATGTGTCCCTGGGGGACGATCCCACCCAGCCCCAGACGTGAGTGTTACCCTCCTGCACACACAATGCTACTGTTAGAATTGTGATAATAGCTCTTTTATCAATTATACATTTATATTTTATTTTTGTTCATGAAATACATGACTGTTATTTAGTTGGGGTGTTTTATTTTCTAAACTGCTTATCAATATTTGTTTTCTTTTAAGAATTTATATTGTTTTTATATTGTATAGCTTTTTAAATGGGAAATCTGATTATTATACAAATTGTATGCCACAGAATCCTTGAAGGATTTTATGACTGCAGAAGTTGTGGACTACACAAAGTTTTTAAAAACAATAACTATATTTTTTATTTTAAAGTCATACTGCATCACAGTGTATTGTACCTTTTGTAGTATAATATGTTTCCTTTTATCAATAAATACCCCTAATTATTTTTGTTTTGTTAGTGTAAATTAGTGTTTTTTTTTACATTGGCATACATTAGAACATGAACATGCTTCTTGTTAGCTATGTATGGTTATTTTTTTCTATTCTATTGTTTTCTAATTGGACTTTAGCTATATTTAAAATAATTGTATATATTGTTTTGGAATAAGCATACTGCAATGGTATTTTATAAAATAATTTTGTACAGTAAGTAAAACTATGGTTGTACTTATTCATAAAAAGACATTTTGTGTTTATTATTTTTAATTTATTTATTTTGTTTATACAAGAGGGTGCTTAAACAATAATATTCAGATAGTATTTTGAATCAGTATTTTGATTATTAAGTATTGATGTATTATATTGCTAGCTATTTGTTGTTAAATTAGGATTAGTGCATGGGTAAGCAAAACTAATTCAAAAGCTCCAAACATTGTTATTTTTAAAAGGCCAAAAAAATAAATAAATAAATACTGTACAAAACATATGCTACAGAATATTTGAAAGATTTTTATGACTGTGGTCTGTACTATAAACACCCCACAAAAAAGGTTTTTCTCATAATTTCACACCTCATCACAGAGTAATGTATTTTTTCTGAATTGTCATATTGCATAACTTTGCAACAAATACTCAGTACACTGCCCTAATATAGTTTGTTTTGTTATTTTAAATATAAAAATGTATACATTGGTTTGTATTAAGTACTACATGCTTCTTGTTAACTATTTATTGTCCTAGTTTGTAAACCAATTTGGACTTTAACAAAATAAATCAGGTTTAGTTTTTAATTTGGGAGTACAGTCATCTGGTTAGAAAGCTATATTAACACTGTGTTTGGAAAAATGGGTATTAATAGGATTAGTTTTCATGTATTCTATGTTCATGTTTATTTATAGTAGATGATGTATAAAATAGACCATTATTTTAGTATTGGGAATTATAATACAATTATGTCAATTGTACGAATTATAATTGATGTTTTTTTTTTAAATGCCATTTTATTTTATAATAACTTTACTGCAAGATCATGTAATACAATTATTTAGTACATAAACAATACTATTATTCATATTATTTCATGTTTTTTTAAATATAATTCCGATTGTGAGAGGGTATTGATTATAAGAAAGTATGTATTATTGCTAGTTTTCTTGTTGATAAATTGGGATTAGAGCAGGGCTTCAGCTTCCATCTTAATTTAACAAACTAAACTAATTTAAAAGCTCTTTCGCTTTGTTTCTAGAAATAGTTTTTTAAAAGCAGAACGCCCTGAATTAGTGTGGACTGCTAGTAGCCATAGGGTTGATAAAAAAAAACATATCCCTTAAATTAATTGTTGTGTGTGCATGACTACATCAAAGACAAACATAGTGATCGGTAAAATGAAGTATTTAGATACAAATATAATCTCTATCTTTCTCTATTCAGCTCCATCAATAAAGATCAGTTTCAGAGGAAGAAGAACGACACTCTGGACCCTGAGCTGTACGTGTGCTCCTCCTCACATCACTTGTTCAGGGTTTCAGACTCTGTCTTCAGCTTATCTTTGTTTTCTGCTCTCCTCAGACTGATGGAATGTGGTGACTGCGGACGAAAAATGCATCAGATATGTGTTTTGCACAATGAGACGATATGGCCGTCAGGGTGAGCTTTGTGTTTCACTAAAGACTAAAAAAGGTTTTTATGAGTGTCTGCATGCAGCTAGAGAGTGGAAGCGTTTTATAGATTTTATTGGAGTTTATTTGGTCTATAGTCTCAATAAAATTATTATTTTGCTGTGTTATATTTTAAAAATGACACTGTGAAGAGCTAGAACTCATCAGAAGAGCCTATAACTTTTGTTTGTGTGTTTTATGTTCAGTGTAGGTTTTGAACAGTTTGATGTAAAATTATAACACACTTATTTCAGTTCATGACCTCTTTATAGGTTTGATAATATGCTGAGCTGCTGGTAGCGAAACAAACTTTGTGACCAATCAGAATGATTGCTATTTGCGCTCATGGTCTGAAGTATTGTTTGTAGATTTCCAACACTTGCTCACAAAATTTACATACTGCATCCCCATCTCTGTTAACTTAAGTTTAAAAATCTTAATAAGGTTACGCAATCCGCCTTTCCTCTTTCTTTTTATCTTCTAATTGATTTTTAAGCAGATATCTGTGTGTTTGCTGAAGTAAACAACAAAAGCAAGCCATTGACTCATGCAGTGAGAGTAAAGAAACAACCATGTTCCTTTTTTATAATTGTTTGTCTCTGTTTCCCATCTTACCAGGTTTATCTGCAGCGGCTGTCTGAAGAAATCTAATACCACAAAGAAAGAGAATAAATACGCTGCAAAGAGTAAGTTTTTAAGCACAGACCTTACAACTTTTACACTTTTTACAACTAAATGTATCTTCAAAGGCACCAGGCTTCTCTTTTAGTGCTGCTTCACTTAACATCTGCTCTCTCACCATCTAGAGTGTTTAAACTCATTAGGGGTTAGAATAGTCTGAATAGAATATTCTAATACTAGTCTATAGAAATTAGGAGCTGTACCTCGAACTGCTGTTCGAAATTATTCATTCATCTTCATGTCGGCTTTATTCCCTTTCGGGGTCGCCACAGCGGAATGGCATATGTTTTACGCGGCGGATGCCCTTCCAGCCGCAACCCATCGCTGGGAAACATTCACACACACACATTCACACTTTATCACTATGGACATTCATTCATTCTTACTCAATTCACTTATACCGCATGTCTTTGGACTTGTGGGGAAACCGGAGCACCGGGAGAAAACCCACGCGATCACGGGGAGAACATGCAAACTCCACACAGTAATGCCACCAGCCCTAGCCGAGCCTAGAACCAGCGACCTTCTTGCTGTGAGACGACCGTGCTACCCACTGCGCCACTGTGACGCCCTGTTCGAAATTAATTAAATGTAAATTTGTTTTATATGACTGAGGTTTGCCAGAGTTTTATAAAACCCTTATAGATTCTCAAAAACATAAAAGTGATGTATTTGTAGCCTACTGTTTTATATGAAAAAAAGTTTTGTATGTGTTTTGATGGTTTGATGGCTTTGAAACCTGCAAAGACCCTGCTTTTTACTTTATTGTGAGTGCAATGGTTATTCTCTTTTAACAAATCAGTTTTCATGAAAGTAAATGTTTCTTTATTGGTTTTAGCTGGTCCATGTGTGCAACAAATCTTCTTCTTCATCTTCATGTCGGCTTTATTCCCTTTCGGGGTCGCCACAGCGGAATGAACCGCCAACTCACTGGCATATGTTTTACGCAGCGGATGCCCTTCCCTGCCGCAACCCATCGCTGGGAAACATTCACACACACACATTCACACTTTAACACTATGGGCAATTGTTCTTATTCAATTTACTTATACCGCATGTCTTTGGACTTGTGGGGAAACCGGAGCACCCGGAGAAAACCCACGCGATCACGGGGAGAACATGCAAACTCCACACAGAAATGCCACCTGCCCCAGCCGAGCCTAGAACCAGCGACCTTCTTGCTGTGAGACGACCGTGCTACCCACTGCGCCACCGTGACGCCTAGTGCAACAAATCTATGTTTTGAAAGTGTGTTGTTGGAAAAAGTATAACTAACCAATTGTCTTCCACGATGTAATTTTTTGGGTTTTATTTTGTTCAGGGCTTCCTCAAACGAAGCTGGGTAACTACCTGGAGACACGAGTAAATGAATTCTTGAAGCGCCAGAGTCATCCTGAAGTAGGAGACGTCACCATCCGTGTGGTGCACGTGTCAGATAAAGTGGTAGAGGTCAAACCAGGAATGAAGTCCAGGTGAGGAGAAGCATTTCATCCCAGATTGTCAATAAACATTCAATCAATAGGACAAAATCATGAACGTTTGTGAGAAAAGTTACCAAAAAGTGCTCAACCAATAGGACATTCTGTACTTATACTAGTGCAAAATTAGGCTGTTTTCTACTTCATTTCTCACTCTCTTAGTTTGCTGGACCAGGACCCGAACACTTGCATAGTAAAGACTTTATACACTCTATGTAAACTGTACGTCTTTATTTACAAATTGCCAGCAATAACCCGAGTCTTAATTCAACAGAGAGAGATGAGAGAGAGTGAGAGTGCGCGCTGAGGAGACGTCCCGGGCAGCCGTCCTCCTTGCCTGTCAAGTGTTGCAAACTTAGCGTATTGCAAAATCCATATCATTGCACAACACAATACCGGTATTCCCTTTCATACCGGTATAGCGCCCACCGCTACTGTGAACTAAAAAATCTTGGGATTTGCTTTGAAACCAGGGGGAATAGGACATATTGATGTGTTTTCTTTAGAAATGCCTGATACTTGTGTGAATGGCCATTGAAAGCAGCGCAGAGGTAGTAATTTTTACAATTAAAGTGAAAAATCACTCAATTTCTCTGTCATTCCGTGCTCATTTGGCGGTGCATCTCAGCGTGAAGCATGTTAAAAACAGAGACAACGTCGAAATAATCACTGACTGAAATGCTCCGCTCCTGCGACAGACTGCCCCACTACTTACTTGTTGCTAGGAAAACATGCCTGTCAAAAAAATTATGTGCTGCATGAACACAGTGTGAAGCTGGCCTCAGTTTGTATTATGGATTTCACTACACGTTCGTTAACTTGGTTAAATCGAACATAAACCCAAAATGAAACAAGTGGTCTTTGCATTTTGTATATTGTGAAGACTGGAAATAAAAATAGCTTTTTCAAGGAAAGCGATTTCATTGGAAACTGATTATGTTAACGTTTTTATTAGTTTAGATAATATTGACCGTTTATAAGGCAGTTATTCACACACGATGGTTTGTGATAGTCTGTAGCTGTCTTTGGGGTTTCATGTAAGGAAAAGTGTGATGAGTTGTATATTTCTGTACAGGTTTGTCGACAGCGGCGAGATGTGCGAGTCGTTCCCGTACAGGACAAAAGCTATGTTTGCATTTGAGGAGATCGATGGAACAGACGTCTGCTTCTTCGGCATGCACGTGCAAGAATACGGTTCTGACTGTCCTCCTCCAAATCAAAGGTTACAAACAGTTTCTCTCCCTGACACTCTCTCTCTCTCTTTCTTTCTTTCTTTCTCTCTCTTTCTTCCTTCCTTTCTTTCTTTCTTTCTCTCTATTTATATTTCTACTTCTCTCTCTTTATCTCTAGTTTTTTCCTCTTTACCTCTCTCTCTTTCTCTCTCCCTCATTCAGTTAGAGTGAGTATGAGAATTTTACAGAAAAAGTAAGAGGCAAGGAGAAAAACGTTTATCCCTTTCTCTCCCCCTTCTCCAGCTTTCTCTCCCTTTTACCTTCTCTTTTTCCTTCTCTCTCTTCCCCTCGATCTCTGTCTCTTACTCCACCCCCTTATCTCTATTTCTTCCCTCTCCCTGTCTCTCTCCCCTTCTCACTGTATTTTTCTTCTCTCTTTCTCCACCATCCCTCTCTCCCACACTCCCTCTTTCTCCCCCTTCCGTTTCTAACTCTATCTCTCTCTCTCTCTCTCTCTCTCTCTCTCTCATGAATTAGTGTTCTTGATGATTTCCTAAGCTCAAATATTTTCTTTCATTCCCTGTAGGCGAGTATACATCTCCTACCTGGACAGTGTGCACTTTTTCCAGCCCCGTCACCTGAGAACGGGAGTCTATCACGAGATTCTTATAGGATACCTGGAGTATGTTAAGAAAATGGGTTTTGTTACCGGTCACATCTGGGCTTGTCCTCCGAGTGAAGGGGACGACTACATCTTCCATTGCCATCCGACAGATCAGAAAATTCCCAAACCAAAACGCTTGCAAGAGTGGTACAAGAAGATGCTTGACAAAGCCGTTGCAGAGAGAATAGTTCACGACTACAAGGTACGGCAAATGCAGCACACAGTAAAAAAAGGGCTGGTTCCTCACTAACTCGTATGTCTCAACAGGACATTTTTAAACAAGCAACAGAAGATCGTTTGACCAGTGCAAAGGAGCTCCCTTATTTTGAGGGGGATTTTTGGCCAAATGTTTTGGAGGAAAGCATCAAAGAGCTGGAGCAGGAGGAGGAAGAGCGGAAGAGAGAGGAGAATAACACCTCGAGCGAGAGCATTGATGTAAGTCGCTGATTCGCAATGGTTTGAAGGATAGAGTCACAGGTATCCTAAAAAAGTTACATTTGTAAAGTGAAATATGCTGTTCTGAAGTGCAAGTTTGAGGCAAACCCTCGAGTGAAACAACTGTTCCTTGCCTATAAATTTTGTTTCCAAACAGCGGTTTCCACTTTATGAACATACGTTTTTCTTGGCTACCTATTAACACATTGTTAATCTAAATATAATGTTCTACTTGAATTAAAAGCATTGTTGATATAATAATGATCAAAGTTTCAGCAGCCTTCTGGCTTGATCTGCCATTGAGAGGGTGGAGAGGCTGGCCATGGAAGAATGTTCTGAGAACCAAAAACTTACGGTAGAATGTTTCTCCCAGTGGTCTCAGATCAAAACGTTTTTCTGAGGGCCAAAAATTGGGAGAACTTTGGGAGAATGTTCTGACAATTGAAATCTAACATTGGGAGAACATTCTGAGAGCCAAAAAAAAAACGTTTTGGAGAATGTTTTAAGAACCAAAAAGAGAAAATTTAGAAGAACATTCTGAGAACTTTTTGCCATTGTCTGTCAGCGAGAGAGTGGAGTGGCTGGCAAGTTTTGTTAATCTATGTGCATTGATGATCTACCACCTTCCTCAAAATGTCAGCAGTGTGGAGGTATTTTAAAGTGATAAAGCGACAAAAGAGCTGCAATTTACATCGAATGTGGAACTAAATTATCAAGTTGGGGCCTGTCTGCTTAACCAGCTTTACAGTGTTGTGGGACACATTGGCTTCCAGGGGCTTGGGGAGTATATTGAAGTGAGCAGGCAACTTTTGTACTTCTAAATAGGGCTGAAACGAATCCTCTAGTTACTCGAATAACTCTATTACATTCGCTTGTTTTCATTCATGTTAATACCTTAACGTTACTTGCATTAAAAATATTTTTGTAAAGTATGACTTTGTTATCTTTCGTATTACAGTGAGTGCCTACTATGGGAAGGGTGTCCCCAGACAGAAGTAACGTTAAATACTCCATCTGCAGTGCCAATATTAATAATATCTTTAATATGATAATGTTGGCAAAAGATATTGATATAAACCGCATAATCCATGCCGAACATTTAGACATCGCAACATTACACTTCCGCACTACTTTTGTCAATGTATTGAAAGCAAGATGTAGACTGACTGGAAAAATGTTCCACTCTTTTCTTCTCTTAAGTTATTAATAATAGCTTAATTCTGTGAGTGTTTAAAAAGGTAAAGACAGGGCTGTTTCACATGGGGTTTTCTCCTTTAACTTGCGCTGCAGAACAACACATTCCACTTTATGAACATATATTTTTTGAGACACCTTGACACTAATCTTTATTATGGTATGTTATTGATAATATACACATACTACTTTGCTTGATTTAAAATGGTTTTAAAGTGTTTTTGATGTAATAACAATCAAAGTTTCAGCGCCTTCTACCATTCAATGTTTATGGGCAAGTGTAGCGGCAGACACCTGGAAGCAGCACGTGTTGTCGCACATCTTTTATCCAATTATTCAATTAATTGATTACATTTTCAATAGAACACCGGATTACTAAAATATTTGATAGCTAAAGCCCTACTTCTAATTAATTTTTATGTTGGAATTAGTCATAGCTATTTATGCTATATTAAAAAAAAACATGAAAACTCAATACCCATATTTGATAACATAATTCGATATTCGGCCAGCCTCAGCGTCCACCTTATTAGTGAGCCTCAGCCACAAATTTTTAATTTCAATGCATCCCTAGGTAAAAAATACACAACATTGCATTCACAATCAAGGCCAATCATCGCATCTAATCACCGGAGCCTAATTACACTAACTTTCATATGAGCTGTAAATGAATGAAACTAAAGTTTTGTAATTGAAATGGTTTTAAAACCCTTTAAAAACCAGCCTGGTACATTGTAGTGAATGTCAATTTGGTACAAGATTCCCCTTAACTACATATTTCCAGTCAAAAAAGCAAGGAAGCGTTAAAAAGGTCTATTGCGGTATATTTTGAACATGATGTAAGAAACATAAATGCAGCAATAGTAGAAGTCTGGATAGTGACTGTACTTTACAGCCATTTTGACTAAATAATAGGTGTTTGGCCAAACATTCATAAGTGTAGCACTTAGCACAAGTCCATGCCAGCTAAATAGATGATAGTTATTGTTATTTTCCCATAAAATAAACTAACAAAATACTTGCTCTATAACTTAAAAGTAAAGAAATTCCAACATATTTTACTCTTTAGTGTGGTCAAAACAGTTGGCACCCTCACTCTCTGAATGGCACAACATAGTTAGGATGTAGTGTTGCCCCTACTGGCCAGGATCTAAAAAAAATAAAAAGTGAAAAAAAAAAATGTCTTGTTAAATATATTTGTTTCTGATTCTCTGTTATCTTCATTAAAAAAACTTGTTTTTTACTATCTAGGCAACTAATGGGGATAGCAAGAATGCCAAAAAGAAGAACAACAAGAAGACTAGCAAGAACAAGAGCAGCTTGAGCCGAGCCAATAAAAAGAAACCAGGGATGCCAAATGTCTCCAATGATCTTTCTCAGAAACTCTACGCTACAATGGAGAAACACAAAGAGGTATGCTTCACCTAAAGACATTACAGTTTGTGTCATCTTCATGTTTGGACTTACAAATCATCTGCTTTATTTCCAGGTTTTCTTCGTGATCCGTCTCATCGCTGGCCCTTCTGCCAATTCACTTCCACCCATCCTTGACACCGATTCCCTGATGGCCTGTGATTTGATGGATGGACGAGATGCTTTCCTTACTCTTGCGCGAGACAAGCACCTTGAATTCAGCTCTTTACGGCGAGCCAAGTGGAGCTCCATGTGTATGCTTGTAGAACTACACAATCAGAGTCAGGACCGCTTCGTCTACACCTGCAATGAATGCAAACACCACGTGGAGACACGCTTCCACTGCACCGTCTGTGAGGTAAGAAATGGCTGCTGGAGTTTTCTAAAAATTATACAAAATGTATTTGATGTTGGGGTGAGCTATTTTGAAAAAAAGTTGCAGTGTTTAGTTAATAAAAATATATAGAACAAGTACAGTTGACAACATAAAAATGTACATGTAATTGTGAGTTAAAGAACATTTGTGAAACTCTGTCTCGTATAACAAAATGAACATTACTAAATAAAATAAAATTGAAATTAAATTAAATTACATTGATTTGTATTCAATTAAAACTATTTCTGAAAAGGTACAAAATAAATGTAATTTCATGGCTTAGATTAGATCCACTAATGATTACTCATTAGTGGATCTAATCTAAGCCATGAAACATTAATCAATGTAATTTAATTTAATTTCAATTTACTGTAGCTGCAAAGACATGGATCAACAACATTTAGTAATCTGATTTTGACTTTGACTACACAAATTTTTCCACCTTTGGACAATTTTATTAGTGTCGGCCAAACTTTTCTGGATATACCTGCTAGAGATACTCCTGAATTAATGTTTGTAGTTAAAGAGATTGATTGCATTGTCCTTTGAAGGGGCCTGTGTCATTGTAACATTTTAAATTGCAGCCTTTGGTTTATTACATATTATAATCTGGTTTCAATGTTCTGAAAACCAAAGCGAACATAAGAGAACCAAAAACAAAAACTGAGATGACATCCTGAAATCCCAAAATGAACATAAGGGGAACTTTCTGATCTGAGATCTAAAACACTAATGTTTGAAGACCTTTCAGAGAACCATCAACTAATATTTGGAAAATCCTCTAAGAAAAAAAACTTTAGAAGAACAAAGTTCTAAGAACCAAATATTAGGAGGACCAAAAAATAATGTTAGTAGAAATTTCTGAGAGCCAAAAAAAAAAATGTTTGGAGAATGCTTTGGAAGCCAAAACTAACGTTTGGAAAATGTCCTAAGGAGCAAAGTTAACTTCAGGAGAACATTCTGAGAACCAAAATTTGGAGAAAGGTTCTGAGAACCAAAAGCAAACAATTTGAGAACATTCTGAGAATCAAAAATTAGGGTAACTTTCTGAGAATTATACTTTGTTTATAAGGAAGCTCTGGGGAGTATCAGTCAGAAGGCGTACTCATGATTGGGGAGCAAGGGTAGTTCTATTTGCATAATTCATGCACCACTTTTTGATTGCATGAGCTGTAAATGGCTCTGTAAGGGGTTGTGAAAATCATGGTAACGGAACTGACCAGACGATTTGTGGTGATTGAGATGAACTGTTAAAATAATGCAACAAAGAGATTATAAAGGTAGCGGTAAAATAATGCCTTATGATGTGATGGTTCGCCAGAAAAGGGGAATCGCTGAGACATGATAATCATCCAAATCACTTACCCTTAATTTTCATTGCAAAGTGAAGCAAAATAAAAGACAGCAACTTCTAAACTCTACCTCTTTTTTTCTCCAGGATTATGATCTTTGCATCACTTGCTACAACACTAAGGGTCATGAGCACAAGATGGAGAAACTTGGCTTGGGTCTTGATGACGAGAGCAACAACCAAGCTGCAGCTGCCAATCAGAACCCAGGAGACTCTCGTCGTCTCAGCATTCAGCGGTGCATCCAGTCACTGGTGCATGCATGCCAGTGCCGAAATGCTAACTGCTCTCTGCCTTCATGCCAGAAGATGAAGAGGGTTGTGCAGCACACCAAAAGCTGCAAGCGGAAGACCAATGGTGGATGTCCCATCTGCAAGCAGCTCATTGCGCTTTGTTGCTATCACGCTAAACACTGTCAGGAAAACAAATGTCCTGTGCCCTTCTGTCTCAACATCAAGCACAAGCTCCGCCAGCAGCAGCTGCAACACCGTCTTCAACAAGCGCAAATGCTCCGTCGACGGATGGCTACCATGCAACGAGCAGGACAGCCACCACCCGGTGGCGGTGGGCCTCCTGGAGGTCTTCCATCACCCGGCAATAATGGGGCCACAGGCCCCAGCACCCCTGCATCGGTAGGAACACAGCCTCCAACACCACAAACGCCCACACAGCAAACGCCTAACCTTACAGCGTTGTCCCAGCCTGGTGTAGGTGCGTCCCAACAGGTTCCTCAGCACCCTGTTCACCACCAATTTCAGCAGATGCCAGGTGGAGTAGGAATGATGACCTCACCACCTCAACATATGGCTTCTCAGCAAGCTTTAGGACATCCTCCGCATGCACACAATCAATATGCACCCCATACCACCGGGCAGTCTCCCAATCCCCAATCGCAGGGTAAGCCTGGCCTTGGACCTGCTACTCCTCCACAACTCCAAAGCAACCCTGTCACAGGACCAATGTCCCAGCAGCAGCAAGGTTCAGGTCCTCCACCCGCCGCGGTGGAGATCGCCATGAAGATTCAGCAAGTGGCAGACGCACAGCGGAAGATGGCGCAGGCTCAATTGCTTCAAAGACAACCTGTGCAACCTGGAACAATTCCACCGCACCACCATCAGCAGCAGCCGCAGGGACAGATGGGAGTGGCACACCCTGGAATTGGCATGGTCGGGCAACAAGGATTAGCTGCTCAGCCACAAATACCATCAAACAGAGTGCAAATGGAGCAGCAGCAAGGACCTCAGGGAATGATGGTGGGAGCTGGGCCGATGCAGCAGCAGCAACAACAGCAGCAGCAGCAGCAGCCTCCTCAACATGCTGGAGTTCAAGGGCAGATGCCACCACAGATGCATCAGCAACAGCCAAGAATGAACCCAAACCTTCAGTCACAGCAACAGCAGTGGGCAGGGCAGGGCATGCCAGGGCAGCAAAGACCTGGCATGATGGCTCAGCCGGGAATGGTGTCATTACAAACCCAAACACAACAGCAGCAAGCTCCGCAACAAATACAACAGCAACAAACTCCCCAAATGCCAAATCGAAATGCCTTGATGAGTATGGTGCAGGCTGGCTTGCAAAGTGGTGTTGTAAGTGGGGCAGCCGCTAGTAATTTGCCTCAGGGTGCTCTGCAAGATCTTTTACGGACACTTCGATCTCCTAGTTCTCCTCTACAGCAACAGCAAGTCCTCAACATTCTTCGGTCTAACCCCCAACTGATGGCAGCATTTATCAAACAACGAGTTCACAAGTACAAAGGGGGCCCCCCTGGACCTCAGGGAGGACCAGGACCTATGGGTGGCCAACCTATCGGAGTCAGTACCGCTGCACCACAGTCTAACATGCAGGTTGGGCAAGGTGTCAACATGCAGAATCAACTTTCTCAGCTTCAACAGCAGCAGCAAATGCAGCAGCGGCCACATTTGCAGCAGCAACAGGTTGTGGCCCTGCAACAACAACAACAACAGCAGCAACAGCAAGGAATTCAGACTCAAGGGGCTCCAAACATGGCCAACATGAATCCGCAATTTAGAGAGCTAGTATTGAGAAGACAACAACAACTACAGTTTCAGCAGCAGCAACAACAACAGCAACAACAGCAGCAGCAGCATCAAATGACTAACCATGCAGCATTCCAGCAACAACAAGGATACATGGGTCAGCAAGGCAACATGCAAATGCAATCAGGAGGTCAACCACTACAAGGAATCCAACCTGGACAGCAGCAGAGTTTTGCTGGCAATGCTGCACAGCAGCAGGCTGCTGCAGCCGCTTTACAACAGAGGCTTGCTCAGCAACACCAGTTACAGATGCAACAGAATGCAGTGTCACAAGGTGCCGAAATGGGGTCCGCTGTTCCTCAACAGTCCACTCAAGCAGGTCCTGGCCTTCAAACGCCACAGGGATTACTGCAGCAAGCTCTGCATCAGCGTCTGTTCCCACAGCAGCAGCACCTCGGCATCAACTCGGCGGCACAGCAGAACAACCCTATGAGCCCGCAACAGATGTCACAGTCGTCACACTTGCAAGCGCAACATCTTCAGTCCTCTCTCAGCAATCAGGTGTGTTCCCCCCAACCGTCTCCACGGCCGCAATCCCAGCCACCGAACTCCAGTCCGTCCCCGCGGCTGCAGCCACAGCCGTCGCCTCACCACATATCGCCTCAGACCCAAACGGGTTCACCTCACCCCAGCCACCTCCAGCAGCACCACACTGGTATGGCTCCCCCTCCTCCACCTCCCCAACATCCACAGCACAACCCTAAGGACCCTGGAGGGTTCGCTGCTGATCAGAATGCCATGCTTTCTCAGCTCAGCGGCATGGGGGGGCTTCACGGACCTGGAAATGAAATGTTGCCCCCTGGTGGTCAGGACCTTGGCATTAATATGAATTTAACTCTTTAGATCAAATAGCTCTTACAAAATTCACCTCATCAGAGACAGTGTTAGTTTTTCTATACCAAAAGGATGATTTTAATGTTTTGAAAAGTGGACCCTCTATTGAGAGAGAAACGTTTTCAACACAAAATGTTTATTGGGGATTTAGTTTTTTCCTGCCAATTGTAAACAAAGAGAGGAACGTCTCACAGCCTCAGAACAAACCAAGTGATATTTTCAGTGTCCGATCCAGTGCTTTTCCATTTTCAAGAGATATTTTTTAACATTTTAAAAGTGGGATACAATTAAGGTGCAAATGATGGACTTTTTTTAAAGAAACGCGTCATTTGTTTCTCCCTGCCTCTGTTGTGCTTTACACTCAGACCACTGCAAATGTGTCCATGCCTATATAGTCATTATAAATATCTGAATTTCATGCATATCTTCCTTGGCTTTTTATTTATTCTAGCTTTTTCATTTGTCGTTCTTATTGTCATGTTCATGTGCACTCCCAGAGACTGCTACGGTTTACATAGAATATATTTTTGTTAAAACCTATGGAATGGGGAGTGACTCCTTTGCTCTAGGTGGATATTTAGGTTAATGAGTATAATTTAAATGACAGTGTTCGCGACTCTGGAGTACGCGGTGGATATTCGTTCATGCCATATTGGAAATTGCTCTGAGCATCACTGCGTTGGACAAGTTGTTGGATGCTTAGAGCTGCCCTCAGAATGTGTGTGAGTCAGTGTGAGAGGATGTGCGTGCACTCTAAGGCTTTTTTGAGAGTGCAAGTGTCTGTACAGTTTGGATGGGAGTTCTGTGTGTTCGTGTACTGAATGTGGTGCTGAAGTTCTGCTCTCGCCAATGCCATATTGAGCAGCATTTCACATGAACTGAATGGAGCAGTGAAACAATACCAGAGGAGACGTGCCACAGACTTCACTGCTTTCATCCTTCATCAGTACCACTCCTAAGTTTCCTCTGCTTCCACGATTACCTTTGCGCTGAACTTTGGAAGATTAATTTGAATATTTTGTACTGTACAAAGGAAACACAAACTGTGGACTTAGTACTTTTTTTAATAAAATGAAGACAACACCTTTTGTTAATCGGTCATTTATTGTTGAGGATGGTTTGTTGATGTACTGAACGTCTCCCTGTTTTTTTGGTCGGCTCTAACATATATTGTTTTTGGCAGAATGGCAGATTTTGGACTAAATGTGTTAATGAGAGCTGTTGTGCTGGTCACAGTTGACTCAGCTGCCAGCTGTCATTGCTAGTTCAGGCCGATGAACCTGTTGCTCCTGCTTTCGATCTGGTGATGGCAAAAGGAGCCATCAAAACTCCACAGGAAACTTTTTTTGGGGCAGTTTTAAGGTAATGTTTTAGTTGACATTGTTTGATCGATAAAACACAGCCGACCTTAGCCTTTTTTGCTAACATTTTCATACTCTTTCATAGTTAAGGCATAACTTGTGTTTCATAGATGGCATTACTGTAGTACTATCAAACTATTAACACTGAGTAACTATGGTTACATGTAAACGAGTTACCATTTAACTATTTAGTATCTAATCATATGGTATATATGATATATGGTAATTGCAGAGGTAAGTAACATTAATTACCAGTAACTAAATAATTTAGCTAGAACTTTTAAGTAACTACCAGAAATTATTTAAATTAGCCACAACTAAATTAATTTCCAGTAACAATTTACTAGTTCAGCTTCGAGAATAAATCAAAATTGCTGCCGATCACTGAATAATAATAATAATAACACTGAATCTCGACCACTGTTCAGAAAACTACATCAAATTAGCAAAAATAGAACTAAACAAATAAGGTTAAAAACAAAAGACAAAAACCATTTAAAGAAACCACTCGAACATCTTTACAGAAGAAAAGCCTTTCTGAAATGGAACATCTTTAGGTTTAAAAGGGAGCTGTTTAGCACAGAGACATGGAGCTTATTCCAACCCATCGGGGGTTTTTAGCGCCAGAGGAGGCTCCAGCCAGATTGAGGAAGAGGACCAGAGCATGATAAATGAATTGTGATGAGCGCAGAAAGACAAGGAAGTGGCAGGTTATTGATGGCTTTTAAACAGAATTTTAAAATTATATTTTCTGCTTGATTTGGAGCCAGTGCAACATTTAAGAATGGGGGCGATATGATTGTTGTTGGAGATTGTGCGATGACTCACACAGCAGCAATGTATACTAGCTTGAGCTGGTTTTTCCTTGTTTCAGGGAATGTGGGAGACTGAACGGAAACTTCTGAACACAATAAATGCAGTTAACTTTTAGCCTTGTAGTCTCCGGGAACTAGTACTTGGAAGAGTGTTCTTAAGTAGCAATACAAGGAACTAATGAATAGTTACTAACGTTATCTCGTAGTTCGTAGGGTACTACTTAGTACTTTGAAAGTGTTTTAAAGTGACAAAGCAGAGAACTACTGAGTAGTTACTCAGGGAACTAATAGAACTTGGAAGAGTGTTCTATTGTAGCAACACCGGGAAGTACTTAATAGTTACTGAAGTTATCTTGTAGCTAATAGGGATCTATTTAGCACTAGGACAAGTTTTTTTAAGTGACAAAGCAGAGAACTGTTGAATAGTAACTGAAGTTATCTCATAGTTCTCAGGGAACTACTTGGTACTAGGAAACCTGTTTTAAAGTGACAAAGCAGAAAACTACTGAATAGATATTTACGCTATTATTGTTTACAAGGAAATACTTAGTACTTGAAAGATTGTTCTAAAGTGGGGAGACTGAGAACTACTGATGGTAGATTAGCAATAATTACTCAAATCAATAGTTACATCTAAATTAAATAGTTAATGGTAGTTACAGTAGTTACCCAGGCATTGGGTACTGAATAGAAAATGGTAACTACCTAGTTGGTAACCATAGTTAAGACCTGTTAGTTTTGGAATCATTTTTCTTAGTTATGCCTTAAATAAGGAACAATATTACCCATTTTTATTTCAAGGTATTTACAAACTAAATTTATTTTTAATGTTTTGCTGAATGGGGAATGGTTCTTTTTGCTGTAATTTTAATGGTGGGTTCCCATTAGAAAAAATGTACTGTAAAGACATGAATTTCTGTGGGTTTTGGAAAAGCAAGTTCTTGAAAATGGCTGATATAATGTCCAAGGTATGTGCACCATTTTATCTGATAGCATGGACTGTTCAAAACTTGTTTGTAACATCAATCACAAAAATAGTTTGTTGTTAAGTGTTTAACAAGCTATTGCCCATTTAACAGTGCATCACTGGAAAATAATCAAAAATGGGGCAAAATGAGTTGATTATTGATAGAAAATGCGTTAATTATACATCTGACATGCTCTAAATTTGAACAGTATCCAGTTATTACGAGTCAACTAAGAGTTGTTGAAGAAAATTTTTTGAGTTCTAGTCTATGCATCGAATTGTGGCATACTTTGTATTTCTATTTTCTACTCACAAAGGGTATAAGAACGACTCTTTTGCATCTAGCCTCAAGTGGCCAGGAGACTAATTACAGGAGGTTTTCTTTTTTATAATCAACATAAATCTGTTTTTCATTGATATGTTGTAACATATCGATATTATGGAATTAAATATTTTTTATAAGCTGCTAAAAAACATAGATCTGCTAAACGATTGCGAGTGCAGTCTTGGGGTCATTGTCAATCTACAGTAAACCAGGATTTGATTTCATCGACATTTTTGAAGATGCTTTCAAATGTCCTTAACATGACCACAAGATAGTATTTTAAATAAAGTGTGATGTTCAATTCTCGATAAAAAGAACACAAAAACAATATCACCAATAACTTTATTGATTTGCTGTAAGTACAAGAGGAAGAAAAGGGTTAATTTTCACATGTGAGAGCAACAACAGAGCTCACAAGCCAAGCTCAGCTATCACCATGACCAAGACATGTCACTGAACCCGGGCTTTGATTTCAGCCATGCTAAAAGCACATCTAAAGCACATGTGTTTGGAGCAACAGGATCTAGCCCTAGAAAAGCTTCCACTGTAGCGGTCGTGAATGTAAACCAATACTGTCTCTTTAAAAATGCACAAAGGCCTCTTGACGGAGTGAAGTGAGAGCTCCATCGCACATATGGAAACAAAAACAGGTGGCTGTTTCTATTGCCACCTGCTCCGATGGAGGATATAGAAGTGATTTAAAGGGATAGGACACCCAGAAATGAAACATTTCCCTATAATCGCTCTTTCCTTATATTTAATATCTCTTAGTCTCTTAGTTTCATCCTCTGAACACAACTGAAGATATTTTTTAAGTTTACAAAACCTTCAGAATCACCTTTCTTGACAATTTAATTCAATGATAATGGAAATGATCCAAAACATTTGAGTGATTACCAAGCGATTTAACGGGGAAAGTTTTTTTTTGTAAGAAAACGTTATGTCAATTTAGGGTTTCAATATTTAGGTTTTTTTTTAATCTATATTTCATCCAACCAAGTATGTTATTCGCATATGTTTTCTTTACGACAGTCAAACAGTTAAAAGTACAAAAGGACTACATTCACTTGCATTAACTGCTTCCTGTTTTCAAGATCTTTTAAGTATTAAAAACTGAATTGTTTTCACTGGTGAGGAGTAGGGTGGAATGGCCAAATCTGCCCCTGCTATTAGAGGATAGTTATTGAAACGCAAACCTTAGGTCTAGGCAGTCAAGTAATACAAATTTTTTTAGATTTGAGATGACGATGAGACTATATAAACATGCATGCTGGCACCATATGCAAGGTTTACAAAAGTAAGACGAACACCTTGATGGTCACACTTATATATATATATATATATATATAGCCGTTAACGTGAACACAATTCCATGAGACGACGCTTGAATTTTAGGGGAGGGCCCGTTGTGAATTGGGATTCTGCTCTGATGAAAATTTAAGCTGGATTTACCTTTGACTTGAGATACTGCATCACATGACTAATCTAGAACCACAGTATTGTAGAGGTGAAAAGAGAGGTTTCTAAAATGTAAAGATATTTTTAGAACTTCGGTGTTGATACGAAGTGGATAAGAGTGAACCCTGACGTCGTATGGGTCGATCTGGCCATGCGATGCTTGTCGTAACACTCAAAACGAAGGCTAGTGTGTCTGACCCGTAACTGTGGTAGCTCCTGGCAAGTGATGAAAATCTGTAGACTAATTTAAATATATCTAACGACTTAAATCCTACCTAATCTTTCTTTTTTTGTTGATATTTACAAGGTTATTGGACATGAAGAAAGGTATTTTTGTAGACTGTAGGCAACACTGGCTATCCAATCTTAACACCAAAGAGATGTTGGCCAATAAAAAGCCTCAAAAGTAGGATGAGCCATTGACTGTATATAAGATGCACGTAGTTAGTGTGAAGTCACCCATAGGTTTTAGCAGAAAGAAAAAGAGGCACGACTTTGGATAAAGCAGATACCTTTTGCTTGATAAACCATATCTACCAGATGATTTAATTAAAAAACAGACAAAAATATGCTATTTAGTGGAATGAAAACTTCAGCAAATTGTTGGGTGGCTTACCACACCCTTAATTATGGATATATTTATATCTTAACAGAACTTCAAAAAAACACCCACTCAGAGTTATCAAAGTCAATTCAATCTACATGGAAAACGGAATGGGACCAAGGATGTAAACATGTTTATTAGCAGTAAAGCTGAACATTTTCAACATTGCAGTCAATGAGAACTTGCTCACTTCTGGAATCGGCCTCAAGTGTTCAGACGAGAAACTGCAGTTTAGTCAGTTTCTATTGTGCGTTGAGAGGGAAAGCCAGAGGTTAGTCTAAATGCCCCAATTATTCTCCGACATCAATGCCTTTAGCAACGTTGTTACAAAGTAGTAAAATGTTAGGGAATTAGTTAAAAAAAACTCCAGAGAATGGACCTTAATTTTGTATGATAATATCACAGTAAAGTCTACCACTATTATAAACTGAACAAAAGCGAGGATAAAGATTTCGATCTTGAGATCGAAAAAAACAATTGAAGTTTCTGCCATAAAGATATGTATGGAGAAGCTAAATACCTTCAGTTGCGTTCAGAGGATGAATAAATTGCTTGCGTCTGAAATAAAAATATTCCATAATACTGAATACTTAAAAATATTGACATGTTTTTGGCTCACGACAGGAAATAGAAAAGTTGTTACGGAAGGAAATATATAATGAAAAGCTAATCATGTTTGTGTGGTCCAGAGGTGTTTGATGAATTCCATAAATACTACAAAATCAGACTAAAGGAGTCGATAGGGGGGCTTTATTTTCTTGAACTTTGAAAAGCGCCCTGCAGAGAATCCGATGCATCCGAATTTACATTTGCATAGGAGTGTGGTGACTTTAAAATGAGCAGGGCAGTAGCCCTCCATGATTGGAGTTGGTGACTCCTAATATACAGTTTTCAATCCTAGGAGGCAACGTGGAAGAGCTTTTCAATAATGAAATAGGATGCATGTAGTACTTCAAAAAACTTCGATCATATTACGTTATTTAGGTCTCTGATTTCAAATGTGGAAATGCAAATGGTGGTCTACGGAAGACAAAAGAGAGATTTTTCATTGGTGGGTGAAGTATCCATTTAACAGGAGGAAAGACTTATAATCGTGTTATTACGATTAATGCAAAGTCTACAACTGCTGGAAGAGTGCTGTTATGGTAGATCTGCTAGACATGCTTCAAGGCGCTGAATACAGCATCACTGATTATATTTGGAAGATGTCCTTCAACTGTATTTCACTACATTGACACAATGACAAATAAAACGCCTCTCCTCGCTAAGACAATATCTGTGTCACTACGGCAAGCTGTGTTATTGACTTGGTCCTGGTTAAATATACTGTACTCTACTGGAAAGTTGTGTACTACACTTCAAGCCCACAGCTCCTGAAAAACCCTTCAGCAGTCATGGCCTCTTTAAAGGTCACAGTCAAGGAGTTTATCGTTACTTGTGTTACGATGACTTTCCCAGGGTGGATGGAGTTGGTGGGTGGCGTTTGCGATTGGTCAATGGAAACCTGTAACGTTGTTGTGCATTCAGCTGTGACCTCATCACTTATCATTTCTTTTTCTGTGTCCTCCACACTGCCTACCTCACTGGATTCTCTTACCTCTAGCTGCTTACAGTGAGAGCTTGAATGTACCTCGATAACCGAGGGTCTGTTCTGTACTCTGTCAAAGATGGGTTCCTCTGCTCCTAGCATGGAACTGTTCTCAAGTGATTGGTCAGTGCCTGTGTCTTGTGGTCCAGAGACAGAGTCCGTCTCACGCTCTTCTGTGTTTGTGATTGGCTCGTTCTTTAGTGTGTCTATGATGGGGTTGCTTTCTGACTCTTCAAAAGCTGGCCCCGTATCCTCAGTTGGGTTCTCTGGATGGTCAGAAACGGAAGAGTAGATTTCGGTTTCCATGATTGTTGTTTCGGCGTCCTGTTCTGTTGAAGAGTTGTAGCCCTCTGACATCTCTTGACCTGGTGGAAGATGAGAGGAATGGGACTGATTTGAAACGCAACTTTAATAAATCCAATATTATTTAAAAAAATTAAAGCTTTACTCTTTTAGTCTTCTAAACTACTTGACTGAAGGTGCTTTCTCAAGTGGTGTTCTTCATGCTATGTATGTGGTTTTTAATGCTCAAATGAAAGGCTTTATTTAAAAGACAGATGATGTCAGCGAACTGAAGAAAAATTGAGTTCTCTACATTTATTTCTGAGCAATCGGTGAGCTCAGCAGCTGTCCAATCAGCGGTCAACAGGACATCTCAATTTTCTTTCCAATCAGAAGTTTGGCATTAACTTTGGCTCGACGCGGCTGCAGTGTTCTGCTATAAAACCAATTAGAGGAAAATGTATCTGCCTTCCTTCATCTGTCTTCCAGGCAGGAATTTAATAACACTTCTTTAAAGTCTGTTTGACAGAAAGCAAAAGTTATCAGAAAGAGCTTAAAAAGATCTATATTTTAGGGATCCACGAATAAGCTAATGTTTTAGGATCCAATAAAATGTTTCTACTGAAAATCAGGACACAACTTAAGCTTGTGACCTTTTTCCAGTGATTTACGTGAAAGTCTGAAAAATCAACTAGAAGAATAGCTCATGTAAAAGAATGAAAGGATGAATAAGAAATGGAAGTTATGGATATAGTAAATTGGGAAGTAACAGGTTAAATGATCTTTAAATAAGAGAGCTTGCCCTTGTGAATGGAAACATTTAAATACAGCATTAACACAAATGCACTTTAATTGCAATTATAATATTAGTTAAAAAAGGTTAAAAATGGCAAGGCTATTTCTTATTGGAATCAATTTTGAAACTATTTTAAGTCTAAAATAATATATTTTAAGATTTGCAAAACCGTGTTGAAACTTTTCCTTTTTCGGAAGGAAAAAGGACGGCAGTAGTTGCTCATTTTTGCAGAAGGTTAAAGAACCAAAATACTCATTTTAGTTTGAAGTAAGAAGTTGTAAAAGATCTGAAGTGTTTTCACTAACTAAATGTAGCACATAGCTTAACTCAGAACTCAGCTCTCTGAGTGGCCCTCCTGAACCCTGCATGCATTCAAAGCAGAGTATCTTAGCAACTGTGAGGGTTTGCATGCCACAAAACACCTACCACTTGGAAAGTCTTGATGCACTTCTGCTCTGTTGTCTTCTTCTTTTTTCATCTTCTTAATCTCCTTTTCATCCTCTTCATTCCATACTTTTTCAGTAGAGTCTTTAGAAGGAAGTGGATGTCTCTTAAGTTTAAAGCCTTCCAGGAGTTTGGACCTGTACCGTCTGTGCTTGAACCGGTTCTTGAGTCTGTTCTTGAAGCGACGGAAGCCCAGGCTATCTCTACAGCGATGTGCGTTCTGGTCCACATCTGTGCTGATGGAGCGGGTGAGTGACAGGCGGATTCTTGGGGAGGGTTTGTCAGGGATCTTGTGTGCACTTCGGAGGTCCATTGGGTAAAGGTTCTGCCATAGAGTTAAATTAATGGGTTTCATTAGATGTTTCAATTCTACAGTTTCCGAAATTTTTTTATTAAAATAAGGGAGATCTCGTACTCGAAGAATGACTTGACGTGGTCTCAGGCCCTTCTTCTTATACGCCAGTGCTCTTTCCTTCTCTGCTCTGTTAGAACAAGACCCAAAAATTAAGTAGCAATACAATGAACAAATTACTTAACTCTGAATTCTGCTCATTTCCTATTTAGGCCTTACTTCTCTTCGAAAGCCAAGACGAGGCGAGGGTCCAGGATGTTGTCTTCAGGTTCCCATGTGCTGTACCTGATATTCACAAAGATCCGAAGTGATCAGTAAAGCACTTTTAAGGATTCGATTTTAAGTATTTCCTTTGATTATTTATTTACTTTCATCAGAGCAGTGTTTGGTAGTTTCAAACAAAACAAAAAATAGGAAAATGCATGAACAAACTGATAATAAAATTAAAAATGTACAGGCTCACAATTTAAGTCTAAAATAGAAGTTTGGCCAATAGAATTTGAGAATCCTCCCAAATTTGAGCATAGATAGTCTTCTGTCAAAAAGAATGGAAATTTCTCACGAGTAGTTTTCTGCAGTTTACTTCTAAACAAGACAACAAAGATTGTAAAAATGACTTCAAATTTGATACAAAAAAATCAGGCACAGAAACAGCCTCAGTCATGCTTTTGGTGGGGTTTTTTCAAGCATCAAATTGCTCAGTCCTAAGCATATTTGGTAAGCGATAAGGAAAACTTTAAGTGCTTCCCCCCGACCCCCCATGCCGAAGAAATAGCACTTCAAGTTTTGTACCTGGAATACAATTAACCAACGTCGGCCCTGGAGAGCCACTGTCCTGCACATTTTAGTTGCAACCTTGCTATAGTATGCATACTACTCTACTTCAGCCAATCGGAGGACCATAATTAGTGCCACAGGTGTGTTTCATGATGGTTGAACCAAAAATGTGCAGAGCTCTGGCTCTCCAGGACCGACGTTGGACACCCCTGCTTTAGGGCAATAAAATGCATGCATTTTAATATGTTAATGATTTTATTTACATTTCTTTGATTAAATTGCAAACTTCATTAACATCATGCAGTTTAAATACCAAATTCATAAACAATGTCTATGAATAACCCTAAATGGTTGTGCTCTGCTAACCAATAAGTGTACCCCGCCTGTTGCTCCCACTGTCATGCTTGTTGGCACACAGAAAATCTAACCGTGTCTGATGAATACATTCTATCTTTGGCTGGAACAACCAAAAGGACATTATCTTTTCATTGTTTAATCCGACATTGTTCTGCTTCGATTCACTTCACTGTTTACGTTCTTTGTTAAGATGGAACATGAAAATAGCATTCATGAATCAGGTAAGTTTGCTGGATTCTCTTTTTTTTTTTTTTTACACACATTTTAGCCTGTGTAAGAAATGAATATGATGGCTATTGAAGGTACTACAGGTTAGACACTTCCTGTTGCTCACAGGCAAGGAGAGCACTAGGTTACCCCTTTCTAATAATCTTGATGTTTAATTATATGGAGATCAGGAAGTTACATAAGAGGGGGATTTCCTTACAGAGAAACTTGCAATTGGAAATTCTAAAATAGGCAATAAAATGTACTTATTTTGAGAAAAAAAAGAGAATGATGAATTTTAACACCTTATGGTATATGTAACCATATATAGTAAATTATGGCCTTTTTTACAAATCATTTAAAAAGTTGAACAGTCCCTCAGCAACACTTCAGGGAGGTTCTAAGGGTTATTGGAATGAGTGGCTAATAAAGTGAGTTGAAGGGGGGTTGTGTAATTTTAGCCTTGTGTCTGTCACACCACTAGCCGAACTTCTAAAGTTATTGGATGCCATTTGAGTTGTATTCGCTCAAGAAGATTTTAGATCTTGAACTAAAACAACTCTCATATACTAAACTGTTTGTGTTGATTCTCTTGACTAATGTTTTGCAAAAGCCTGAAAAGGTCAAGTTGTGTTGCTCACATTCCTTCAAATTTATAATCTAATCTTCGAGGAGGCTGCTTTGTGGCCTTGAAATATTTGATGTGATTTCCCACATCATGTCCTGGTTGTAGGATGTGTTTTGTCTGGCTCAAAAGACCAAAGATTAACCTACTTGGGTGACCATCCCTGCCACTTCAACAGATATTCCACGTTTCCCTGAAAGAAAAAGAAAATGCTCACATGTGAAATTAGAAGGCAGATATGAGGCGTAAGAAGCGTGCCTGTCCCTTTAAGAGTCGAACACGCAGTTCTGTTTTGACAGTGCATTATGCAGGAGGATGAAAGCGCGTGATGTCATCGAGGGGTGAGCCGTAAGTTCCCTTTAAAAGAACAGCGAGTTTCAGGAACATTCATGGGATGGAAATAGGTGGGGCCTTGGAGACAGACGCGTAAACAACTCATTTTGTGCAACGTGTGGAGTGCTCAAGGCCCTCCCTCCTCCGTGTTCCAGTGTACGAATTGACCCGCGTGCACATGCAGCGTTACTCATCACCATCGGTATGAGGCTATTACAGTAACAATATTGTTGGTGTATTTCAGAGGAGATCCCTATTGGCTGGTTGGTCGATCTATAAAGTTGTCTCACGATTACAAACATATTTCTGACAGTAAACATGTCACACACAGAGCTTTGCTAGATCTTTATTCAGATGAGTGTGTAAACTAAAAATAAAATGAACGACGAAAGTAAATATAGTATAACATAGTAATAATAAAATAGTATATTGTAATATTGGCATACCTGGGACAATTTGTCCACTGCTAATAATCCCTATATTGCAAACTTTCCTTGATTTGCTACCCGTCTCTTAGGTTCACCTTTAAACGGTGAGGGTTCTGGTGCAGAATGGCAGCCATCAAATGCCATTCATGTGGATGATGCACACTGCTGCTGGATTCAGAGACAACCCCTCAAGATGTAACGCGCTTTGAGTTTCTAGAAAAGCATTTATTTATACATTTCCTGGAAGTACCTTTCCACTGCCTTTGTTACATTAAGAAAAAGTTAAAACGGTGTTTCTTTTTAGAGAGGTTTTAAAGGTTATTTAACTTCTAAGACAGATAATATGGTTTTAAATCGTTTTCAAAAAGTTAAATACACAAACATCATGAAAAATGCCAAACTTTGATCTAATCATTTTGTGAAGGCAGTTTCAGTTTTAGTCCTTTCAGTGTCTAGAAAAGCGCTATAAATATATGTGTGCATGTGTATTATTATTATTGTTAATTATTTAAAACTCCCAGAATTTTTTTATGATTAAAAAGTTCAGATCAAGAAGACTCCCAATTTCTTCTTAAACGAGCACTTTCAAAGTCTCGTTTGTTTATTTTAAATTATTTAACTTCTAAGGCAGATAATGTTGAGAAAAGTTAAATACACAAACATTCTGAAAACTTTTTTTTTTTTTGAGTTTTATCCAAAAAGTGAAGGCACTTTCCCTTTGCATTAGAACACTCCGGTTGTTATCGTTTCTTTCAAATAGTTTTTAAATCTCAAAAAACTGTCTGGCGAATGTATTTATTATATATTCTATCATTAATAATTGAAATACTTAAATACACAAGTACAAATACAAAACAATAGTATGACTGAAAAATGGGTGATGAGAAATCAGGTAACAAAGCCTACCTTAAAGATTTATATAAATAAATTCTGGCTGCCCTCTCCAAGCACATAAAGACATGAAAAACATCAACAAACCCAGTGTTTAAAGCTCCAATCAAAAACTGCTTTCTAAACCTGATGTTGTTTTAATCTATTTCATAAACTATACATAGAAATAGTTAATATTGTTTTCAAATATGTGAGTTTCTCATTTTTAGAAAATTAATGCTTACTCTGCTTTGCAGAATTCTGAAGAAAGGAAGATGCACATACACAAAAATGGGAAAAATCAGGAACAATATTTTTAGTCATGAGTAAAAACTAGCATTAGGAGGCTACAAATCCAAACAATTGTAAACGCTTTAGGACACATTTTTACACATAAAACAAATTACCAAACTGAGACAACACCAGAACGACATCGAGATTTTTACGAGATCAATTACAAGTAAAAGTGTATCTACGCACGTCTATATATAACTTTGCTGCACTTATACCCCCATACACCAGCGTCATCAGTAACTATTACGGTCCATTACAGCATCTCCAAACACATAATACTTACGAACCAACCACAATGCTACATCATGGTTGTGCTCTATTTGTAAAGATGACCTATATTGTTTATCCGCATGCAAACATCTACTTTATTCCAGCCTCGGTGCTTTATTTGGACAACTACGCGACTGTCACCCCTCGTCATCGTTGATCCTGCGCGCGAAAAAAATAAAGTGCGTAGCAAAGAAACGCAGCGATTTTTCAGAGCGAAACTCGCAGTGATGGCGATGCTGATGATGCACGCGCTGCTCTTAACACACCCCCTTCATCCGAAGCGCAAGATCCGACCAAAATGTACCAACTTCGGAGAATAAAACAAGTTAAAGGCGCCCTTCTTAAGAGAAGCTGAGCACATAGAAAGTTTGCTGGTGTTACGCAAGTGCATCATTATTCTCCCATCGTGAGTCGTTCCTAATTTGTGTATCCATCGCAAAATAGACACTTTGAGGTTATTTATCAGATCGGAACAAAATGCGCACACAGTGCATGCAAAATACTGCCTTACTTTTCTGATGCGCTTCTTGGTTATTGACTCCACAGCAAACACTTGCTCTCCAATTGATGACAGCTCCATAATCTTGCGATCATTCAGTGAAGCAGAGTTTTGTATTTCTTCTTTTTCCCTCGTCAGGGAACGAATAGCTGTTTAGGTGTCCAGGGTTGGCTCTAGAGGTGTTTTCTAAAGATTCGAGCCCTCCTGAGTCTTGGTCCACCTTCGGAGTCTCCACTGTTCTAGCTCTTTCTGAGTTTTAAAATCTGCGACACATGCATGCACTGGCTTTGCTCGGCGCGTGCACGCACTACACGCGCTCGCGTCCGCCCACTTCTCCGTCGATGGCAAGCTGATCTATCCTTTAACCCTTGTTTGGTGTTCGGGTCTGTGGGACCCATTTTCAGTTTTCATCAAAAGAAAAATTAAACTAGCATTTATTTTTTGAAGCTGAGATTCACTGGGCTTGGCTCATTTCCTGTGAAAAACATGAACAGAACAGATTTTTTATGACCCCACACATACATCCCCCTACACATTTATATTACACACAAGGTGTTTGGGTCTACTGGACCCGAAGCATGTTAAAGTGTGAAAATGGTAGATTCTTTACCTTAATTCTCTCTTCCCACACAAACATAAATCACACATAAACATAACATTTTACATTTTAGAATAAAATTGTGTGATTGTGTGAATTAAAAGCACCAAAATGCAATGGGTCCAGCAGAGCCACCAACCTGCCAAAGTACCAATAATGAGAACACCACACATGGTTCAAATTCTAAACGTGAAGAAATCAGGTTAAAGAACAAGAAATAAAGTATATTTGCTGTTTATATTACTTGTTTCTTGGCTAAAGGAAATATTGTTTAAGTTTTTAACATAAAATGTTTTGATTGGGTGAATTAAAATCTGCAAAAGGCAATGGGTCCACGAGACCCACAAACACCACCTGAGTAACAATAATATGAACACCACACAAGGGTTACTCAAACACCACCTGAGTAACAATAATATGAACACCACACAAGGGTTACTCAAACACCGCCTGAGTAACAATAATATGAACACCACACAAGGGTTACTCAAACACCGCCTGAGTAACAATAATATGAACACCACACAAGGGTTACTCAAACACCGCCTGAGTAACAATAATATGAACACCACACAAGGGTTACTCAAACACCACCTGAGTAACAATAATATGAACACCACACAAGGGTTACTCAAACGCCGCCTGAGTAACAATAATATGAACACCACACAAGGGTTACTCAAACACCGCCTGAGTAACAATAATATGAACACCACACAAGGGTTACTCAAACGCCGCCTGAGTAACAATAATATGAACACCACACAAGGGTTACTCAAACACCACCTGAGTAACAATAATATGAACACCACACAAGGGTTACTCAAACACCGCCTGAGTAACAATAATATGAACACCACACAAGGGTTACTCAAACACCGCCTGAGTAACAATAATATGAACACCACACAAGGGTTACTCAAACGCCGCCTGAGTAACAATAATATGAACACCACACAAGGGTTACTCAAACACCGCCTGAGTAACAATAATATGAACACCACACAAGGGTTACTCAAACACCACCTGAGTAACAATAATATGAACACCACACAAGGGTTACTCAAACGCCGCCTGAGTAACAATAATATGAACACCACACAAGGGTTACTCAAACACCGCCTGAGTAACAATAATATGAACACCACACAAGGGTTACTCAAACACCTCCTGAGTAACAATAATATGAACACCACACAAGGGTTACTCAAACGCCGCCTGAGTAACAATAATATGAACACCACACAAGGGTTACTCAAACACCGCCTGAGTAACAATAATATGAACACCACACAAGGGTTACTCAAACGCCGCCTGAGTAACAATAATATGAACACCACACAAGGGTTACTCAAACACCGCCTGAGTAACAATAATATGAACACCACACAGGGGTTACTCAAACACCGCCTGAGTAACAATAATATGAACACCACACAAGGGTTACTCAAACGCCGCCTGAGTAACAATAATATGAACACCACACAAGGGTTACTCAAACACCGCCTGAGTAACAATAATATGAACACCACACAAGGGTTACTCAAACGCCGCCTGAGTAACAATAATATGAACACCACACAAGGGTTACTCAAACACCGCCTGAGTAACAATAATATGAACACCACACAAGGGTTACTCAAACGCCGCCTGAGTAACAATAATATGAACACCACACAAGGGTTACTCAAACACCGCCTGAGTAACAATAATATGAACACCACACAAGGGTTACTCAAACACCGCCTGAGTAACAATAATATGAACACCGCACAAGGGTTACTCAAACACCGCCTGAGTAACAATAATATGAACACCGCACAAGGGTTACTCAAACACCGCCTGAGTAACAATAATATGAACACCACACAAGGGTTACTCAAACACCGCCTGAGTAACAATAATATGAACACCACACAAGGGTTAAATGTATGAAACATTGAAAGGTGTTTATAGAAGATGTTTGGATGGAAACGTGAGCAGAAACGGTGTGAAAAATGAATGTTTCCATGGGTTAAATCATTTTAGGTAAGGTTTTAGGTAGACGATAACCGGTAAGTGTTTTTCCATCTTGAAATCTGGTGTTTAGCCTGAGATTGATACGTTTTACTTTCAACTAATCGGGGTCTATTCGGGGTATCCAAATATCACAATGAAACCACTGTATTCCTTTAGTTTGCACACACTGTTTCATTGAAACTTATTTGAAGTGTCTTGAAAAAGGGGCAATTTTTGACCAAAAACGTCCATTGCCGTTTGTATAAGTTTAAGAAAAAAAATAAGATTTATTGAAATCTTTGAAATTCTTTAGTAATTTTTGGACATTTAGAAAAATGAAATTCTATTGACAATTTAAAGGAGTTTCAAAAGAAAGATTTCTAAACAAACTACTTTCCTTTGCCTGGAATGCCTGAATCTCCAAATATTTGCCAAATAACGTGAAGAATGTGAAGTATGTGCACAAATCAAGAAGACAACTCCCAAATATCTGATAACAAAAAAATTGCCAATAAATTCGCAAATTGTGAGAAAAAAACCTTCCCATAAGACCTGTGTTTATAAGAGAAAGTGTAAACATAGCTTTTAATCAAGGCAACTTGGGGCCTTGTTACAGCTCCAGTGTACCCATCAGGGGAAACAAACAATTATGGTTTTTACTATATTACATCAAAAAATAGAAAGGAGTCTGAAAAAATGTAATAAAGATTTATGATTTTCTGAATGCAGATGCATTTGAAGCTTAATAAAGCTGCAGCTGTTGTCTCCACTTCTGCCATATAATGTAATGTTGTGTTTCCATCACAATCTCTTTCGTGACACTATTTAATACAAATGAAGATTTTATCAAACCTGCAGTTAACATTTTACAACAATTGTAATTCATTGAACATGAAGAAAATAAGTTGACTAGGTTAATTAATTTTTTTCCTGAAAGAAATTTCAAGTGTATGAACACATTTGGATAATTTTAATTAAACTGTTGAATAATAAAACGATAACAATAAAATATTTATAAATGAGAGATTCAATTTCAGTCATTTTTTTGTCACAGCAAAAGGTCTTTTACTGGTCCCTCCCCTCATTTTGCAAGAAATGTGTGAAAAATTAACAGATTAAGGAAGAAAAAAAAAAGAGTATGAAGGAAATTTTTACTAAATCTTGGTTGTGGTTGCTTAACTTGAAACAACATTTGATACATTATATGTTTATATTATTTTTTAAATTAAAGAATATTTTTTAGAACCTGCTTCAGTGTTGGTGTGAACTTTTTTGGACGTTCATGGCAACCCTTAAACTGCAATAAAGTTTGTCTGTAGAAAAAGCAGATGAGTAGACAATCTCTTGTGTCTTTTCAGGCACATTCTGAGTATTATCCAATTCTCTGCTCGAACATGACTTAAGCTTTCAGTTGTTTGGAAAAAATGTGATACCAAAGAGAGCAAAGTTGTGTTCCTATAAGCTATTATATGTATGGTGCATTTTAAAACAGGAAGGACCTAAAAATGCCCTATATCTGAAGAGTCACAATCAAGCAATAACAATGAGTCAAATATGAAGAGATAAAAATGTAGCTAAACGTTATGTGAGCTTGCCAGACTCGTCCCCTCAGCTGCGCTGCGCCGCACCGCGCACGCGTCACCACGAGAGTCCGCGAGCTGACGAGGAGGAAGGAGCGCGACTGTTATTGCCAAGAAATGGATGAAAGACGGGAAAAGGTGGACTCTCCCCGAGCGATAAAGATGTATTAGTGCGATGAGTCACTTTTGTGCTTCACGGGAAGCTCGGGTCACTGCAGAGGCTGATGTAAATGCGCTTTGTGTGGAAATCTGATCACCAGCCCCTGCCTTACACCACGAAAGTAGAACTTAAACAGTGTTTTCCGAGAACTGCGCAGAAAAACAGCGACGCTAAAAGCAATGATCTCCTCCCGGAATCTGCGCCAGCAGAATTCCACAAAAAGTTCAGCAGATATTCCAGAAGATTCCAGAATCCCCATCCCTCCCACTTCTCCGTGGGCTCACAGCCGCCTTCTCCATCCCTCGAGTGCTTTTTACTTCATTAAAATACATACAACCCCCCTAAATTTACCATTGAATCGAAATAAACCTGATTTTAATGCTCCCGTTCAGCAATTGAGGCGATCGGTGAACAACATAATCATAAAGCAAATTTTCAGTGATGGCTTGCTAAAACAATTCATTTAGGGTTACAATGTACCATTTTTAGTTTTTAAAGTGTCCATGTTGAAAACATGGAAGGGAAAAACCAGCCTGACCAGCTCAAGCTGTGCGGAAGCGGAAGCATTGTTTCCAGTCACAGCTGATTTGAACTGGTGGACCAGCTTCAACCAGCTGATAACCAGCCTATGCTGGTTCAGTACACAGCTTGAGTCATGCTGGTATTTTCATCCAGTGAGCATCACACCTTGAGGCAATACATTTCAAATAAATGTGTTTCAAAAAGCAAAAAGTGTTCATTGTTATCAGATGACCTTTTTTGCTCACCAGTGGTCAAAGCCGAAATATGTAAAAGAGAAAGAATGGATTTGAGTCTTTAACCTTGACTCCAGAGCTGAATACGTGTTTTGTGGTCATTTTTTTTCTCTAGGGTCCTTGCACCTTGTTAACAGGCTAGAACTATCTTACAACCCATTAACATAGGCTTGAGTGGGAGAAACGCATAACAAAAGTAATACATCACTGTTTTGCTTTTTGGAGTAATACAGGAGTGTAAATTCATTCATTCATTCATCTTGGCTTTCTTCCCTTTTGGGGTCGCCACAGCTGAATGAACCGCTAACTCTCTGGCATATGTTTTATGCAGCGGATGCCCTTACAGCCGCAACCCATCGCTCACACATTCACACTCATTCACACTTTAAAACAATGGACAATCATTCTTATTCAATTCACTTATACCGCATGTCTTTGGACTTGTGGGGAAACCGGAGCACCCGGAGAAAACCCACGCGATCACGGGGAGAACATGCAAACTCCACACAGAAATGCCAACCGACCCAGCCGAGGCTCGAACCAGCGACCTTCTTGCTGTGAGACGACCGTGCTACCCACTGCGCCACCGTGACGCTACGGAGTGTAAATTCTTACTCTTAATTTAATAAATAAAAAAGTTAAAAAAATTAAAAGCTACAATTACAAAATGTGAAACTTCTAAAGGAAATTATCGTTACAAAATTGAGCTTGGTGCAAATTCACATTACTTTAATGTCCTTCCTGTTGTCGTCACTACAAATATACCTAAGTTATCCCTCAAAATGGCATGTACTGTTCAATTAAAAGACTTGAACCAAACAATACACTGGATGTCATTAATTTTTGTAAAATCTTTATCTACATCATTTTATTACAAGTAAACTATCCCACAAGTAAACTACACAATATGACATTGCTGCATGAACAATAAACAATTTGCATTTATTGTTATTCCGAATTCATTTGTTGAAATGAACTTAAAAGTAATTAAGAGCAAAGTAACTCATTACATTTCTAAGAGTGTAATATTGTAGTGTAAGGGATTACTTTTGAATTGCAGTATTAAGAAGTATGTAATATCTTACAATTCACAAGTAACTTGTGCAACACTAAAAATAGAGCACATAGCTTTATTAAAAGTGTTATTGAGGCTAATAAATGCATGTAATGGTGATACAAATATGTCGATAGGCAAAGGCATTATCGGTAAAATGTTTTTTGGATACAATAATATCCAAGTCAGTGTTGCATTCATTGTTCACAGATCTTAACATCTGTTTTCAGTGTTATTCTATGTTGATCACAGTCAATGAGAATAAAATTGGTCTTTAGACAAGTAGAGAGAGAAGGAGGTTGGTTATAAAATAAATATTAACAAGAAAAGCAACAACTAATTAGTCGCATCAATTGTTACATTTTTGTTCCCTCTGCTTCAGGGCTGTTCGAGAGCGCCTGGACCTGCTGTAGTGAGACTCTGCTACCTGATTCATAAGTACGCATCTTCACTACGCATCATCTAATGTTATTTAAATACCTTCCTCCATGAGACCGCAGGATCACCATCCTCTTTCACTATCTTCTTTTATCTTCAGATAAACAAAAAAGGTGTAAATTTCCACATCCCAATATAAGGTCAGAGCAGAGCGCTCACCCAGCATTCTCTCAGTTATCCCGATTGACCACTCCGGGCCTGCCTGTGGTATATTGTACAAAATCCAACTAATTAAAGTTTGTTGACTCAATATTTTCCAATTATAATACAAATCCAATTTATTTATAGGCACCTTTCTTGTTGCTCAAGTTCACCGTACAAGGAAACACATAGTAACATAACAACAGTAGAAAAAACATCAGTTATAAACCAAGTAGGTAAAACAATAAGGAACATAGAAACTACACACAGTAGGCCTGTCTAAGACAGAAAGTTTCAAGATCAGGGGTATTCCGTACACAGTTTGTGGAAAGATTTGTGTGTTAGTAAGAGCACTTTGAAATGAAATCGATATGTTATGGATAACCGATGTAGGTGTCGGAGGACTGGAGTGATGTGCTCAGTGTTCGCTGTTCGTGTGATCAATCTGGCAGCAGCCGTTTGTCTGCAGCCGAGTTGTCGTTTAGTGAGAGATTTAGCAGGAAGGTTGAACAGCAGTGGATTCCAGAATGAGAGATGGATGTAGATGAGTCAACTGTAGATGAACCAACAAGCACAAATTTCATTTTGTTGCTGTTCGAGAGAGAGAGAGAGAGAGAGAGAGAGAGAGAGAGAGAAAAAGTGGCTGGATTAAAGAGATAATTGTTTAAATAGTTTTAAATTGATCAAAGTATAATTTTGTATCATCAGCGTAACAATGAACAGCAATGGCAAAACTTTTTTTTTAATTGAACCGATAAGTAGAAGTTAAATTAAGAAGAGAAGTGGACCTAAAACGGACCCCTGCGGCACACCAGAGGTGATCAGCGAGGGCTTGTACGTTCTGATTTTTGATTCCAACAAATTGGAAGTGATCTGACAAATATGATTTAGACGCGGTTTAAACACCTTCGAGTGCTATTGATTCTAGAAGATACAGATTAATTCAGTCAAAGAATTATTTTTAGTTGACTTATTTTGTTAAGGAGTTGTTGACTGAATTCGTATTTTGTAATAGAGTTACAAATCTCAGTGGCTTTTGTTGACCGGTTTAAACAAAGTAATTTCAGTCAATGTTGTGGCAGAGTGATTTGTTGAGCCAATTAAAAAATGTTTGTTACTGATGTTACAGGTTTATGAATGTAAATGTGCGGTGCCTTACTCAAATTCTGTGGGTTGTTTTTAGGCACTATTTAACTAAAGTTGTATTGGTTTTAAGAACAGCATTACATTTTATTTGATCAGGACACTAATTCTTGCTTTTGTAAAGTGTTAAAGTACTTGTTTGTTGTTGGACCAGAGTATTTCTCACCTGGATATTCTCGATGTATGCATTTTGAAATTATATACTTCTCCAACTAAATACTTCTAAACACAGTTTAATAAAATAAGTACAGATGTGTTGATAAAATAAATTAAAACCAGCCAATATTTTTGTGATTGTGAAAGTACACAACAGCATTAAGCATGCTGAATCAACATGCCAGGTGTCAAATGTTGGACCTATATGTTAAATGCAAACCTATGAGAGTTATATTAACACTATAAGAGTTTAAATGAACACCAGAGCCATGTTGCATTTTCACATAATGTTAATTCATCTTTTGTAGTGTTAGCTAACTCTTTAACATTGTTTACAGTATACAGGTCCAACTTTTGACACTAGTAGTGTGGATTTTTTGACAACATTTTGTCATTATCAACAAAGTATCCCACTAACATTTTTGAGTATTTTAAACATTTAGTGTTTAAATAAACATATTTAAACATTGGATTTTAATATTTAATTTAGCACTTTTACAAATGCCATATTGGTTACTTCAGCGTCTTAAACATGTAACTTACAGAAAATATAGTATAGAAAAAAAAGATTTTGAGTTTGTTTGGCAATGATAGTCCTTGAACGTGTTAAATGTAAGCAATTAAATAAATAGATTTTTGTCTCGGAACTTTTTGACAGCTTATAACGGATTTTTTAAAATTATTTTGACTACATATCAGAGAGCCATGCAGTACCCTACTTTTGCCACAGATGGTGCTGTTGTATCAGACTTGATTTCTTCAGAGGCGACTTGGGAGGACAGCTAGGCTATTCATCTGGCCTTCCTTTAAAAATAGCTTTTTTGTTCTTATTTGTCCATTATTAGTAGCATTTATTACCGAAGCCAGCAAAAAATAGTATTTCTGCATATTGGAAACTAAGGTTTCAGAGCGTCGTGAGAGACACTTAACGGAGAGAGCATCACTGACGTTAGCATGGAGCAGCTCAACTCGACGTTTGCAGTGCAGCTCTTCATTTACGACCTTTCGAGAGGAATGGCTCGACAGCTCAGCCCGTTAATGTTGGGTGAGTCATTTTGGATATTGAACACAGCACGAGAGCCTTTAAATTTGATAAGATACTGCGAAGACTTGCCTTATTTACATGTTTCTCATTTTAACGGCCGTGGCCTAGAGTATCGTCCAATAAAATTGATGCATACTGAATATTTAGTAGATGAACCGACGGCTCTCGCCTTGCACAAGAGTGACGTCGTTCTAACACCCCCCAATTGGAGGGCAGGTCAATACGAATATTAACGAGAATGTGGTTGCGTAGGATTCCTTATTTTAACTCCTCGTTTTAAGCGTTCTAAACACTTGTATCAACACAAAGCATTCAGATTACATTCACACCAAGACATGTGTGTTTTGTTGTCTATAAATATTTAAATAACGGAACAAACTGTTCAGGAACATGATGTCCCTAATTGAGTCACCTGGTATAACCAAAAACACAAGTCAGACATAACACTGCTTCTGCTCTATCAGAAGGAAACCATTGTAACTTTTAATTTAGTTTGAAACAATTGATAAAGTATAATTAAACAATATTAAACAATGGAATGAAATCAAAGTTTTGTTCTTTGTTTCAGGGAAACAGCTTGATGGGATTTGGTGAGTGATTTTATTTATTTATAATATATCCTATAACTTTGTTGCATGCATTGCTAAATATATAATATCATGTTATATAACTACATGTTCTTTCTGTGTTATGTAAACCCAGGCACACTTCCGTCGTCGTTTATGGGGATGAATTCTTCTATGGTGGTGCTGGGATCTCAAGTTGTCCACCAGTAAGACCAAAGCATGTCTTTTTATTCTCTGTGTTATATTGAGTGAAACTTTTTTTAGAAAATTGTTTGCTATTCAGCTGTTTCAATGTATGCATTGTGAAAAGATCACAATTACTGTTATGTTAAGCATTGAAATGCACGTCTCAGTGGTTGGCATATGATTGATTTATATTAAGTTGTTGCTGAGGTTAAAACATCTATCATTCTTGGGCAGCTGGTAGGACATTATGTAATGCAATCTTTATGATGTGTGTCAGGGTGGGACGATGCTTGGACCTCCAGACACAGTGGTAGAGCTGGGAAACACTGAGGTGACGGAGGAGATCTTCATGGATTATCTCTCCTCGCTTGGAGAGACAACATATAGGTGAGGATGTGTTTTGACTTTTCTTAGATCACATTTCTCCAGGTTAATGTTTCATGTGCTGACTTACTGTTGATTTTAAAGTCATTTATAGATGCTTAATATTTCAATATATAACTCGTATTTTTTTGTTGTTGCATGTTTTAGTATTGTTCTCTCATCCAAACATGCCTCAAGTCATGAAAGTGATCAGTTGGCCAGATGTGGAGTGACCCATACCCCGAATTTGTGCTCTGCATGTAAACCATCCCAGTGTACACACACAGCAGTGAACAAACACACTGTGAACACTCACCCGGAGCAGTGAGCAGCCGAGGGCTCCACAGCTGTGGTTGTTGAAGATGGAGAGCAAGTGTTTCATCCCTCACACCACCTTCAACTCGGTGGATCTGGGGATCGAACCGGCGACCTTCTGATCACAAGTCAATCTTCTGATCCACCCACAGCCCACACAGACAGGCCCACAGTTGCCCGCAAGTCATATTCATATTGGTCCATGAATGTTTGTGTAATCTTATTTTCTTTTTCTGGTAGCTCAAAATGGCTTTTGCTAAACATTGACCAATGCACATCCCACTAACCAATCAGACAAGGCACTAATGCATCTAATCTTATGTTTGACCCCTCTAGACCAGGGGTGGGCAAACTTTTTGACTCGGGGGCCACATTGACTTCAAATTTGACAGACGGGCCGGGTCAGCACAAGATACAATACATATAAAACACTGAATTTGTTAACAGTACATATCAAACATAAACAACATTAAGCATTAAACAATGAGAACAGTGATGTTAATCGCCCATTTTAGTCAGTGCGTCGAAGTCTGGTTGTTATTCTGGTGTGTTACTTGTCAGAACAGATCTGAGGTGTTCATCACTCATTTGGGATCTGTGAGGTGCTTTGTTGGTGTTGATCACACTAAAAGCCTGTTCACACACACATATGTAGGGTCCCAACTGCAACTCCTGTGGCACCATTTCTGGGTCTTGTGAGAAGGGACATGACACTAGCTGAAATGCCCTGTCAATTTTTCCAAAATCACTAAACCGAAAGAATTTATCATGAAGTGATTACCTATTGTTTTTCACATCATGCAAGACCTCTTTTCACATTGCGAGTGTGGGGAAATGAGCAAATGACTTGTCTGACTTTTGCTTCTAAAATAAAACCAGCATGGTTTTCAAGGCTCTGGCGTTTGCTTGCATTTCATGCACAAACTGATTTTTCCATTGTAGCTTCACAGTCAGCTCATTCATGTGTGTCAGTATGTCCACAGTAAAATCTAAATCACAAAGCCAATCTGTGTCGTTCAGTTCAGGAAAATTGTCAGTATTCTCAAATAGATCCAAAAAGGAAATGATTTCTGGTTTGAGCTCCCATACACACGGTGACATACTTTCCCCAAACTTAACCAGAGGACATTAGAATGGTAAAGTAAGTCTGTGTGATCAGCTTCAGTTTTTTCAAGAAAATTAGTAAACAGATTATGGTGAAGTTCCCTCGCTCGAATAAAGTTAACTGGCTTCACTACGTGGTCAAGCTACAACACGGATTTACACAGCGATTCCTTCTGAATAATGCAGTGTAGGAAAATGACTTCCTGCTCTGGCTTGTCCTCTTTCACCCTGTCCTGAATTCTCCTGAGCATCCTAGGGATTTTTCTGTCAGATTTGGTGATCTGTGGTAATGTTTGCGAGCGTACTCCGAGGTAACTTGTGCCTCTGTGTGATCGCTGACATGTCGTTAAACAATTCCTCTCCCCGTGGTTTTCCTTTCAGGGATTCCATATTCAAAAACTGCTCCGTTAATGCGAAATTCTCACTAAGCCCTCTGATAAAAATTAAAAGCTGAGCGGTGTCCTTTATATCATTGCTTTTGTCCAGAGGCAAAGAATATAATGTAAATGACTCCACTTTTTTGTTTAGCATGGTAAAGTGTTCGTCAATTACTTCATTACTGCAAGTCACTGACCTGCGCGATAAGCTCATTTTTCAAATTTGTTCTTGCTCATAGGGCATAAAATACTTGTTGTCTCTACCATGCACTCTTTAAGAAACTCCCCTTCCGAGAAAGACTCACTGGCTTTTGCGAGTTTGACTGCCAGTAAATAACCTGTCTTCGTGCTCTTCTTGGATGGAAGTTGCTCAAATAAAGGTGTTTTGCTGAGCCTGCAAGCGAGCTACCAACCTGTCAGCGGTAGCCGTACGTTCTTGTGTTGAAAGATTGCTGGCGTAATTGGTATGCTTGGTGGAAAAATGAAGGCAGATATTGTGTTCTTTTGAAACCGCAACGGTTTCTTGGCAAATACAGCCTTGAACTGAACTTCAGTAAAATAGCATTTAGGCGTCCAGTCTTTCTTAAACAACCGGCACTCGCTGTTGACCTGTCTTTTCTTTGACATCGCTGCAGATGGGTTCTGATCTGACCAGTAAAGTTAGAAGAAGAGCGATAAATAGAAATGACTCATGCTCCGTTAAATCACTTCACTGCGATTACTACGCCACCTGGTGTTGAAATACCTTTAATTTCAAGTCAAAATGAAATTAATTGAAATAATTCTCATCAAACCTTAATTTTGTACTAATCTTCGGCCGGACAAATTAAAAACCCCAACAGCCCGTAGTTTGCCCACTGCTGGTCTATACTATCACTGTACCTTTGTTAACCTTCAAAATGCAGTATTTATCATAAACAATGTTTTTGAATCACCTGAAATGGTTGTGTTCTGGCAAATGAGTCGTGTACCTCCTGTTTCTCATGGACTGCCATGCTTCCGCCACGCCCCCTGCTGGGTTTTACTTCTTGGGACACAAAAAATCCACCCATTTCTGAGGAATACATCCATCTTTTGGTAAGTCAAAAACACTCTTTCTTTTCTTCGTTTATCCAACGCGGATCTGCTACGGTTACACTTTTGGGTCAGTCAGCAAATACGTTGTTCATTGAGGTGAGCTGCTTTAGCACTTCATCTAATTGGTTAATGGGTTGTGCCACAGCCAATGAGCAGTTGTGAGCAAACATGCATGAACTAATCTAATTATGACTTAAAGGATGTTTTGTTTAATGAGAGGACAATTCTAAAACATGCAAAGTAATGTCTGAAAAGTCACGTTTACATGATATGGTACATTCAAAGCAAGACTTTTCAGTGTATCAGCGTGTTTTTAATGCATTGCACACCTCCCTAAATTAACCTATTTGACTCTGCAGCGGTGACAAGTACAGATTGTTTGAGCACAACTGTAACACGTTCACTAATGAGGCGGCCCAGTTTCTCACCGGCAATAAAATTCCCTCCTATATCACCGATCTGCCCTCTGAAGTGCTCTCCACGTGAGTATGCCAAAGCACACACCGGCACACATTTCATTCATATTCACAGAGCCTGGGAGCAAGTCCTGGGCAAATACAGAATACGCTTTCTCTCATTGAGATCTGTACATCTGATGTCAAAAGGAGTTTTTGGATTTAGTGTTTTGTTTAAAGATTGCAGTCATCAGACGTTATGAAAACTATCACGAAAGAATTCATGAGGCCCAGCGCTCCAGGTGGGGGCCCCAAGAAGACCACTAAAATGACCCATCCATTCTTGTTACAGTGAACTATTCACAACGCAATATTTATTTGTACTGTTTTTAATCTATCCAACAAAATATCTAATTTATTTAAAATGCCAATATAGTTTTTAAATATTGTAAAAAATTGTAAAAGCATAGCTTTTTTTTATCATGTAGAACATATTTATTTTATATTATGTATAAAGTCGATTAAATATTTGAATATAAACTTCCTTTATTTAATTATTTATTTATTATTATTATTATTATTTTTTTTTACAAAAGTCAGATGATCAGTAATTAATGGATTTTTCAATATAGGGTAACGAGGATCTAACAATTGTCTGCTAAATAGAAGATGTTCAAAACAAAGCTTTGGTCCATGAGAATAAATCATTTAAATCATTAAAGCTGAACATTTTATTTTATTTTCCAATAAAGCTAATTTCCTTACAGCCAGCAACAAATCGTTACATGCTTTAAGAAAGAGTTTAATGGCATCAGGAGACGTTTTTATAAGACCTCCTGAGGTTGTAACCCCATCCCCTTAACGCTCGTTAACCAAGTAGTGATGAGGACTCCTGAAGGAAAACAACAAAGTACATTTCTGGACTTCTTAAAATTGAATATGATGTTAAAGGGTATTCTCTGAGATGGAATTGAGTCCAGGCTGAGCAGGTATTCTCCCGGCTGTCGAGCGGCGGATGAAGCAGCGAGGTCCCCTGTAAACAGCTCGGAGGATCTCCTCTCTTAGAGCACAAGAAACAATCTGTTCCTGACACACTGAAAATAGAGTTTGATCAGATATGATGTCCTCCGTTTGCATCAGGGACAACATTGTAGATTCTGTTGCTATCAAAGCACAGCTCTGAGCACATTCATGAGTTCTAGTCATGGCATGAGGAATGGCCTGTGCCTCAGGCTTTTATGATGTTCAAACAACATCTAGGAATGGCTCCTTTTTGTCTTTAATTTCTGCAGTTTTTATTAGATATTCTCATTTTGGATTTAAATATTCCATTGTTCTTATAAATGCACCACCATGAAACATATATTGTTCAAAAACAAATACACCACCGTTTGCCCACTCTTCCATTGCCAGTGTGGGAAAGTGTTTGTTGGGGGAGCGTACGTCCTGAAATAGTTTTCTTGCAGGAACCCATGATTTCCAGCGTAGATCCTGATATGTATAAATACACTTATACATAATATATATATATATATATATATATATATATATATATATATATATGGGTATATACATGGGTCAATGTATAAACGACCCGAACCCGACCGAAACGCGGACTGCAAAAAAATAAGAAAGAAATTATTGTAGCCGACTTCAGCCAGTTCCAGGCAGTTCTTGAGGAGACCCATCATTTTCCATTTCAGCTGTCTAGATGCATAATATTATTGATGAATGCAATGTTTATGTTTTGACCCTGCTTGAAGAATTCATCAGCAGGTTAACAGAGAAATATAACTATAAGAGACTGATGATACGTGAGATGAACGTGTCTTTCTTTGTGGTGCCTGTAGTCTCACACAGGTTGATGTCGAACCGATTGCAGAAATTTCTGATTAAAACATCTTTTTTACTAAGTCGACCTTTGCTGACGTTGTGTCTCTGAGCGCGGCAGAGGAAGCTCAAGTCTCGAGGATGCGCAATCCGGAGCTGATTGAACCCTTTCCTGAACAAACTCCTCATAAACATTTTATTTTAATCTTGGTGTAATAAAGTGTAGGCATAACTATTACATAGTTTCTGAGCTCCATTTCTGAGCTGAGATATTCTTTTGAGGAAAGCTTATTTGAGAAGATGAGTGAGCTTTTCACAGATCGTATGCTCTCTCTCTCACTCCTCTCCTCTCTTCTCTCTCTCTCTCTCTCTTCTCTCTCTCTCTCTCTCTCTCTCTCTCTCTTTCTCTCTCTCTCTCTCTCTCTCTCTTCTCTCTCTCTTCTCTCTCTCTCTCTCTCTCTCTCTCTCTCTCTTTCTCTCTCTCTCTCAGGCCATTTGGTCAGGTGTTGCGACCGATTCTGGACTCTATACATATCGCTCCTCCTGGGGGGAATGTGATCAGAAGCCAAAATCATCAGAGCTAGATCAGGATCATAATTATGGAGACAGAATGATGCCAATATTATTTGAATGTGTAAGTTTTAATTCTTTGATGTATATTTGCAAATATGCAAAATTGATATTTGTACATTCAAAAACTAAGTTTGTAAATTTAGAAGTGAAAGCAAAATATCCTCAAATCCATACATTTTCAAGTGAAAGCAAAAATATCCCAGAAATTCATAGAATACTGAAACATGTGACTAATTGCACATTCACCAGTCCATAAAGATGATAAATGCTGTCTATAAAAGTCAGGCAACGTTTGTATGAGTGTAAAATAAAGCAAATATTTTTGCTCTCATTTGAAGATTTATGAATTTTTGGCCAATATTTTCCCTTTAATTGGAAAATAAATGAGTTTTTTGGTGGGGAATATTTTTCCTTTCATTTAAACATTTATGAATGTTTAGCAAATATTTTTTTTCACTCGAAAATGTATCAAATTTGTTTTTGAAATCACAAATTAAACTTTTGTCTATTTGATTTCTGCTATGAATTTCCAGAATTACACGTACAGATTTAAATCATTTTGAGATACACCTGTCAAGCAGATGCAATAACTCACACGGGACACCACCCAACCCTCACCCTTAACTAATCACACTCCACCATTCTGACCCAAACCCAGTTCAGCACAAGCATTTTAAGATCTGCTAGAAAAATTTTTGTGATGCTTTATTGTTTTGTTTTGCACGTTTTCATCTCATAACTTCAAAGCTTATTCATGTTATGAAAGAGTTTATTTTTTCCCCCAGATTATAGAGTACCGTATGTATTATTTTATTGTGCTTTTGTATGATCAACGATTTTATGTTTGAACATATTATTTATTTTTAAGAAGATTTGCACGAAAATATATTTGTTTTTGTTTTAACTTTTCCAAATTTGTTTTAAACAAGAAACCTATGTGTACACAGTCTCTACTGTAACCTGTGCCTTCGGCCCTGGCAGCTCTGGCACAAGCAATGTTTATAGCTTTGTCATTCTTAAAACATCCGACGATGAAGATATTTACTAATTTGAATATTTATAAAGATTAAAAAAAAGAAATGTTTACTGTTACTGTCAGTGTTGTGTTTAAATGTGTATGTATGTTGTGGTTTGGAGCATAATCGCTCTAACAGAGAATATAAGTAAAATTCAAAAATGGTTAAAAAAGTGGTTTGTTTTCTTTGTGAATGTGTTATTGTGAGTTCTAAGCAAGATGGATGGCTTTACCTGAATTCTAATCTGTTATCATTGTGTCGTTAAGTGAAAAGGATTTATCTGTTTTCTTCTTCAAGTAAATATACGTTTGTGATTTATTTGAAATCAACCATTCTTGATTTTGTGATAAATACCCATTTGTGAGACCACTAGATGCTACATTTTTAAGATAAGAACTTCCAAAAATCCTTCAGTTTTGTAAATTATTTTGCAGTGACAGATTTTCAACAAAATGAGATATTGAGTTTTATTGGTAATGATTTGTAAAAGAAAGACCCCATTTCAGTTGCTATTACACAAGCGTAATGCATAATAATGCGTAAAAACATTCTATTTGTCATTGATGAGCTGAAATTAGTAGAATTTAAACAAGCATAAAAGAAAATCTATACAAATTCAAACCTTTCATTTTTACAGTATTTGACCAGTCTTGACAAAGATGGATGAAAAAAAATAGAGTCCCAAAAGAAAACATGAAAGTGTGCTGCCCTGTCGGAGCAGCAGATGGAGTTATTACACAAGCTAACTGCATCATCTGCAGAAGTAATTACTTTCCGGATGAAGGACTTTGCTTATCTATCATTTTCAGCTTCATCATTGACATTATAAATATCAAAAAAGCGAATTATTAATTTTACTAAATAAATTGCTATACGTTTTAATTTAGTGGGCTGTATGTCAGCTCTCAGAGTAAAATTCTCCTGAAATCTTATAAAATAGAAAGTGTTAAATATTCATTCATTCATCTTCATGTCGGCTTTATTCCCTTTCGGGGTCGCCACAGCAGAATGAACCGCCAACTCTCTGGCATATGTTTTACGCGGCGGATGCCCTTCCAGCCACAACCCATTGCTGGGAAAAGTGTTAAATATTTATTTTACTTAATAAAAACTAAAACTTGCACCATTGAAAGGACACACCTCAAATAGAGCAAAATCTCTATAATATATAATAATAATATATATAATAATATTTCAGCTTCTTGAGGAAATATCAAGCTGAAAACCACATTAGTCTTCTTGGTTAGGTGAACTCTTTTAATAGTATATGTTTTATACATTTTGGAGATGATTGAAAATTTAGCTGAAAATCACACAGGGTTTGGTATGTGGTTTTTGGTCAAAAATCCAAATCCAAAAAATGAAAGTTGCCAACATTGTCAGCAAGAAAAGGAATGCAGATTTGATCTCAACATCTCTTCTAGAACCTGAGATTTGGACATTTTCAGTTAACAGTGTTCAAGTTGATGTGTAGAGTTTAGATCTTGGGTTCTTTAGATGCTCATTTTTATTCAAGATTTATAACCTTTTTGGAGACAAATGAAAATTTTGGCAAAAATAGTATTTTGGTGGAACAAAAAAAAAAAAAAAAAAAAACATCTTAAACTTGCACCAGTGAAAGGACACACCTCGTCTATAAGAGGAACTCAGATATAATCATACTTTCTCTAGAAGCTGAGATCTGGACGTCTTGTGCATCATTATTAGGTTTAGTTGATTTGAACAAATATCAAATCAAAAGCTTTTAATAGGATCATTTTAAATGTATTGAAGACATTTAACTGAAAATGTCTAAAATCTTCTCTCAAAATGAACCATTGAAAAGTCAGACCCTTAGAGACCTTCTCGAGTCTTTGAGCTGAGCTTCTGGAGCAAATATCAAGCTGCAAAACACATTTATCTTCTCAGTGAGATGTGCAAATTTAATGGTACAGGTTTCACACATTTATGAAAAACTTGAATCAATAACAGGTAAAACACTCACAAAGTTAGCATTATTTTGGTAAAAATAAAAACAATTCTCAAACTTGCACCATTGACAGGATTCATCTTGACTAGAAGAGAAACGCACATCATCTTTATATCTCCTGTAGAACCTGAGATTTGGACATCTCCTGAGCCTTTGAATTGAGTTTAGATTTCAGCTTCACATATCAAGCTGAAAACCACGTGCCCTTTAACAGTTAATGTTTCAAATGATTAAGAGAGTAAAAATTGGAACAATTTGGAAAAATGGTTAGTATGTCGTTTCATGTCGTGACTTTTTTAAATTCTGAAACTTTCACCATTGAAATGAAACACCTTGAGTAGCAAATGAAATATAATCTTAATATGTCCTCTGGAGATCTGAACGTCTTGTAGAGCGAGCGCATTGATGTTGATGGAGCATTTCAACTGATTCCTTTGCTGCCTGACTCATTTATTGACCTCACCATCCTCTAGAACCTCAGATCTGCACGCCTCTTGCATTGAAGAATTGTGTACAAACTGAAGACTCCAGCTGCTGTAGAAAGTATTGGTCTGAAAACCAAATTTATCTTGATAAAATCTACTCTTTTTGGAAACATTTTAAATGTTTTGGAGATATGAGAAACTTGACAATTAGTTTTAAAAATCTGGAAAACACAAAGAGGTTAGCAAGCCACTTTGGGTCCAAAAAAACTCATTGAACCTTTAACCATTGAAAAGACTTGCACCGTCTAGAAGAACTTGAGGCATTTAGAAGTTTAAGGTCATTGAATTTGTCGATGGAGCATCTCAACTGAATCACTTGCTGCCTGACTCATTTATCTCTAACAGAGTCTTGATGTAAGCATTTTCTTTGACATCATCATAATCTTTGTATCTCTATAACTCTCAGATCTGGTTGCCTCAAACATTGGAGTGCTGAATACAAATAAAGATCTCAGCTTCTGGAGCAAATATCGAGCTGAAAATCACATTCATTTTGATACAATACATTCATAGGAGCCATTTTAAAAGTTTTGGAGGCATGAGAAACTTGACAATTTGATAAAAAATGGGGAAACCACAAAAGGGTCAGTACAGGGGTCGGGAATCGTAACTTACATATGTTAAAAATTTGTGAGTGTCATACAATATGTTTAAAACTAAATGCAAGCAAATTTGTGTGTTTTATGTGAGCTTAAACATTATACAAAATTAAGATACATCGACGAATAGCTCCCCAGCCAGCACCTGAGAAAACAAACAAACAAACAAACAGACAAAGATAAAACAGAAACTAACAAGCAAAACCGTTTGGTCTTAGCGACCAAGCATAGGTCGGTCTTACCATTCTTTAGATGTGAGAAAGATAATTCTGCTAGTTGTGTTTGATGGTATTAATTCAGTGATATTTATGCAGTAAGGCATCTATTAATGTGGCACTGAATTTAACTGTTTCTGATTAAAGTTTATTGTTGCATATTAGACCAACTAATGATATCCCTCATCTTTTTTTTCTTTTCGACGAACTTTTTGAAAAGAAGTTGAAGGTCATTGAATTTGTCGATGGAGCATCTCAACTGAATCACTTGCTGCCTGACTCATTTATCTCTAACAGAGTCTTGATGTAAGCATTTTCGTTGACCTCTACAATCCCTTTACAGGCTTGAGTTTTGTTTGCGTTACGAATGTGACGGAACCTCAATCAGACAAGCTGAAAACATGATGCACACACTGTTCTGACCTAGAAACCCTGACAGCTAATAGAAAGCTCATAAGAAAATCAAGCTCTAAACTGAACCAACTTTTGAATTATTTGATCTTAATGAGTTGGGAGAGAGATTTGAGTGGCGTTGTGCGAGCAGACAGAAGCTAAATGAACAAAGAACTGCTTCCCGCTTTAAGAGATCCAGTATCTTTGACTGTCAGCTCTAGAAACTCTCTGCTGTCACAGACGAACAGAATAAAGTGAAACGAGAGCGAGTCTCTTGTGCTTGAGCGCATGTACTCGTGTCTCTTCCACTTTAGCTTCTAATATTTCTCCTTCCACGTCTCTCATCTCTAGTGCTGAACATTTAATCTTCATGGCAAAAGTATTTTCAGTCTCGTTTTTCTTTTCTGCCTCTTCTCTTATTTCTAGTTATTTTTCTCATCCTAAAATTAACCGTAAAATTAAACGTGCAGTATTTGTGGAATAAAGACATTTTGACATATTATTCCTTTTATAGTAGAGTATAAAACAGGATTATATTTAAGATGAATTGAAGTTAATGACTGTTTCAATTGCTGTTTCAATTGTAATTGTTATACAGTGATTCCTTTGTAATGTACAATAATTGTTCAAGTTAAATTCAGTATAATAAAACTACTTATTTTACTTCAAGTTTCATAGACATATACTCAAACTGTGTCAAATATATTGGTTTAACGGACATTTCTGTCTACAAAAATCTACTTAATCAAAGTTTTTTTTATCTATTCTTTGCCTAAACGTTATTATCAGCAAAAGGTGCAGTATGCAGATTCTGGGAGCTAATGTTTACAGTTAAAAAACACTGCAACAAACTTTCTCCAAACCCTTTTCCTTAAAGCTTCTGAAAAATTATTTGCAACAAATTTGTTTCGGTAGTCTTATTTGATATATTTACTAGTGCTGCCCATCAATTACAAAATTAACTAATTAATTGCACAATTTTTTGAAGTAATCGTGCTTAATCCCAATGACGAGTTAAACTTTTTTGAATCTATAAATTCATCCATTCATCTTCATGTCGGCTTTCTTCCCTTTCGGGGTCGCCACAGCAGAATGAACCGCTAACTCTTCTGGCATATGTTTTACGCGGCGGATCCCCTTCCCTGCCGCAACCCATCGCTGGGAAAGAATCTATAAATGTAAAATGTAAATAATTAATGTAAAATGAAGACAAGGAAACTATGTAAATTTAAGACAAAGAAACTATTTAAATTCAAGATATGATTGTTTATTGATTTTTTTTTGTTTAACTTGTGTGATAGTCTTGTGTGTCATTTGCGTTTTTTCCTCTCGTCACCTGTCTGTGTTCACACTCATTCTCTTCACGTGCGGCTGCTTGCGCTCTGATTAAACCATCTATTTAGCCTGAGCCATTTCATTGTCAATTTGCAAATAATTGCTCTCAGAAGGGATTTCGCTAGTGGCTGTTCCTGATCTATATACACTCAAACCTAATCTTTCTTGTGTCATCCAGAAGTACCCCTGTCTAAGTCGTGTCTGTGGGGAAAGGACTCACCTGTTGTGCTGGTCGCCAGGAGGCTGACAGTTCCTCCTCTTCTTTTTCCCCTCCTACTCGGTTGAGTAGCGGCTTTTGTTTATCCTTAAATAAATCTCCACGCATCACTTCGCTGCATTTGGGTCCTCCTTTCTGAACATCACAACTTGTAGCTCAGCTTTTTGCTTCTCTTCTTTGGTGGCTGTTTGTTTGTGGTCTCTTTAGACTCATGTTTTCCAGGACTCTCTGCCATTAACAGCTCGCTTAGTGAACCCTCGTTCCTTTCATCTTTGGGAAGAAACTTTAGGTCTTTAAACCGTAAGTGTGTTTTAACTTGCCCTCGCTTTTTCCATTCTCTCACCACTTCGACAAAATGACCCACCCGTGCCATAACAGGAAACAGAAAAAACTGAAAATGCGTTAACTGCTTAAATTTTTTTACGCATTATACAATTCAAATTAATCGCATGCGTTAACGCGTTAATTTTGACAGCCTAATATTTACCTGTAATATTTACCTGTAAGCAACAAAAAAATTGACTTTAAAAGCAAAACGTTAGTTTCCAGAACTGTTGAACACCTGGTGTTACATGTAGTACCCTCTGTCTATAATCATCATTAGTCAAAACAGTACAGAGTATGAAATCATTTAAATTAAATACAAAAGCAGAGAATTATTATGAAACCTGTAGGAGCCATGCTGAAAAGTCCCCAGAAGGCCAAACACAAAGCATCTGACCATGTTCAGAGTTTATCAACATGATTTTGTCACCTAAATACTCTGATTAAAGAAAAACTATGAAATTGTCTGTTATATGTCCCTCATTAAAGAGCCACTATTATTTATTTTTGAAAATATTGATAATAAGTATTTTAGGTTTGAAGAACACCCAGTGTATCAAGTTTTTGTCTAGAGTCGACTGAAACAAGTCATTTTGAAAGTGAATCTTTTAGACCGAACGTTCTGACATCAGTCTATACTACGTCCCTCGCACCACCTGCAACGTGATTACAATGTGATTGGATGATGCCTGTGATATTCTTAAATACTATCCATGCTCTGAATATGTGGAGATAGTTTAAGCGATGCAACCAGGTTTATATCTCACTGCTGCTTGATTCAATGGAAGCAATATGATTTTTTTATTCTGCCCTCTAAATGTAAACTTTGAATTTATTTTGTCTTAAATAAAGTTGTTTAAAACAACATTTGTGATTATTTACTGTAGATAAAGTATAGTAGATAAAGGTTGTTGTTTTTTACTTTTATTTTCGTATGGTGCATTGCTCATTGAGGCATGATATGTGGTTAAAAGCTACACTGAACCAATCACTGTACTGCGCTGGCTGGCTGCTGTCATCACAATAAAATCTTCCTCCCCAAATACTTGTTTTATGCTTTGAAAGTGAGCCATTCTGCTTTAAATTGTACTAACCTACCCCAGGGATCTGAGATGGGGCCATAAACAGTGAGTCAAATTAGAGCGAGTTAAGACCTAGACATGCTATTAAAAATAAAATACTTTTTAGCTTACTCTTGTTAATTCGGTCGAGTTATAATGCAGTTACCTCTATAAATGGGAAGAATAGGCGTGAGATTCCAGGTGGAGCTGGGAAAACCGCAAAACCAAAATAATGAACCTTTCAAAATCAAAATAGGCGCGATTTAAAAATGCTCCAATTGCAGTCAAGCACACAAGCAAACACTGCTCGCCTTTTGGCAAATGAGTAGCTATGGCTAGTAGAAATAATGAACAAATACTATATTATTAAAAGGATATGTTTCAACAAAGATTTAACCCAGAATCGAGGTGTCTGTTATTTTTAACTAGAGTTGTCATGTGTCAGAAGGGTTTGTGCTACTTGTTTTAATTTTATTACAAGGCATTTATTAACCACAGAAGTAGAATAAATGACAGCATGGTTACTCACCCTGGCAGTAGGAAAAGCATGCCAAAAAGTTAATGTGGTGTCAACTTTTTAAAAAATACCTGTCAGCAAAACCCAGACTTTTGTGTAAATTTGACACTGCTGTCCTTAGGTAAGTGCACCTTAAACGGTCTTGATGCTGGGGTTTTGGAGCTTTCAGGATTTCAGGATGAAATGATGTATATCGATAAGTAATAATAACAAAAACAGTGTAATAAGGAATAATTACAGCCAAAACTGTCAAGAAAATTAATGCATAACAGCTGCTAACGCTGACTAGCGAGTACCTGCTCTCAGGTCAGTTGCTACAGTCACAATACTTTATTTGAGGTGTGGAAGATGTATGGAAAATTTATAAATTTTTTTCAACCCATCTTGGAATGTCACCCCGTTTATAAGTATGCAAGCAAACAGTACTTAACTCTACCGATAACACTTAACAGACTATGAAAGAGACACATAACTAAGAAAAACTGTTTTTTCAAAATTGAGAGATCTTCAAGACGAGTACAAAAACAAGCATAATATATATATATATATATATATATATATATATATATATATATATATATATATATATATATATATATATATATATATATACAAACTTTTACATATATATACTTTGAAAATTTATCTTGCAATATAATGAGGAATTTGTGGTCACTGTGTAAACCTGTAAAAAAAAAAAAAAATATATATATATATATATATATATTTTACAGGTTTACACAATGACCACAAATTCCTCATTATATTGCAAGATAAATTTTAAAAGTCATGAATAAATGAACCAGTGTGCATAACCTCCTCAACTTAGAAATCCATTTTTTTACTGTTCCATAAATGAAATGAGATCTCTTTCATTGCAGCATGCGTTCATCATCTCCTCTCGTCTGCCCTTCTGTTCATTGCTTTGTCGGTAACAAACTTTCGTGTCATTGACCCACGGGGGCACTGGAGGGCACAGGAGCCAGATGGATTTCTCATGAGATTGGCATGATTCACCTCCGTCAAGGCCAAGGCAGTGTACGAACACACACAAGAAAGGGATTTCTCAACCGAGAAGACTTTTAGTAAAAAGCACCACATTTATTTTAGCCTGAAAACAAGAAATGCAGGGAATGTTACTGTAATGTCTGGATTTTAACTTTTAAGGATGTAATTACAAAAAATCTCAACCATAAAGAGCTTTAAACTTTTTCTTTTTAAATGCTGATCTTTCAATTGAACATGAATGGTGTAAATCAGTGGTTCTCAAACTGGTATGCGGCAGGTGTTAGTAGTAGAGGCAGTCCTTTCTGTGTGTATTCCCCTCTATGTTACTAAGTGGGGACTAAGTGGGAGGTCCCACTAAGAATACCAGAGTGTATGCGTTTGGAGACATGTAGTATGTTAATAAAACATGTTAATCTTGTACTGCTGGTGTGTTCAAAGCATGTACATCTCTAGCTGAATAGCTCCCTTGTGCAGCTCACAGAGGGATCGTATCACTGTGTGATAGCAAGAGCCAAGAGGTTGTGAAAATTAAATGAAACAAGAAGCTTCATATCTGGTGAGTCTTTACATTGCCAAAGTAGGTAAGCCCTGAGGTTTTATTTTCGTGTTCCTAGTTCTTTATTTTTTTTGTTTTCAGATAATTGGTTTATCTCTCCTTCCCACTATTCCTCATTAACTCCTTATTTGCTCTCCGATGCTCCCTCTTGGTACTTTATTGTGAGTTCCCAGTCCTCCTTTGTTTTCAATAATCTTGAGTGAAAAAGGAAAACTAATGAGCTAATGAAATGCAAGGGTGGAAGGTGTAAATCCAACTTCTTTGTAAATATTACACAGAGAGATGAGGGTTATACGTTAAAAACATATTTCATCCAAATCCATCCAAGCAATCATGTCAACTCCAATAAGTTAAAAGCCCCAGCCATCTTTTGATTCTGTTCTCTGTGAGCATGGTTTTTCCTACACTCAAAAACAGATCAATGCAAATGCTTTTGGCTGCATGGACACAACTGTTATATTGAAAAAGTTTTAGACAGCATTCAAACGCACAATTTTTCGGAAACGCTATCGACTTTTGAGATAGAGAATCAAATATCAGTGGATACAAACAAGCACATCTCTGTATTCTATGTGTTTGGGTGAGTGTTTGAGATGATGTGACATTTCTCAATGAGGTTTTCTAAATTTGACATTTCCAGAGCAAACCCAAAGCAAATAATTCTATTCCCAGGAGCACTTCGGGTGGATTCTGCTCATGAGGTATACCTTCAGGACAGATGTGGCTGATTCCACTGGACTCCAAACAGAGGTCCAGAGCACCAGGGTTGATATCATGGTGACACACGTCAACAGTGAATATCGACTCATCTAAGCAGTTTTAGCCTGAGGGCAGGACAGACAGTTACTTAGTTGGACACATGGATGGCTGTGATGTAACTGGGCTGAGAAACACTAGGCTTGTACATTTCCCCAACGCACAACATATGGACCAACGTACAGATAGTCAAACAATTAAAAAACTGTCAATTATAAACTGTCTCTACATCTCCAAACAAAGTGTAGTAAGTAAATTGTATTTATATAGCACATTTACAAACAGCAGTTCAGAACCAAAGTGCTGAACATAAAACAACAAAATAAAATTACAAGATAAACAAAAAAAAAAGCAATAGCAAACATTTTCAAACATATTTCCTAAATACTCAACATTACACATTTAAAATGTCTTCTCTTGATGCTCAGAGAGTGAATTTCCAGCGGCGATGCATTTCTGTCTAGGGCCTACTGCTGCAAATGTCCCTGTTAGTCTTCGTTCTAGTGTAAGGTTGTAGCTACCGAATATTTTAGCAATCAAGTATTTGTACTGAAAATGTTATTAGTCAATTGAGGAAATGGATAAAGATATTTTTGCTTAAATTAAGCCCATTAAATATGCAAAGAAAAAGCTCTCTTAAAATGAACAACTAATTGGTTTATTTTTAAAAACAACATAAAAATAAACAATCATAAAAATAGTCCTCACTTTAGAAGAGCTCACAAAAATAGTTTAAACACTTTATTATTGGTTTATAAGTGCCTAATTTGTAAGTTATTTATGAGATAATTTAGAACATATTAACAAATGAAACTATTTGAAAGCTCATTCATACATCTTATTATTCAGACATATAGTAACAGTTACTCTGTGTGACAATGAATGCTTTATGACCAGACATTCAGTTGAATTTATAAATGAGTAACTGATCCTCAAAAAAGCATGAAATTAATTTTATTGTTCATATTATATTATAAAGATGCTAAAAGTGTATAAATTATTTATAAACTACTTATAAATGTGCATTAACACAGAAACTGCTTTATAAATTAGTTATTAACTATTTGATAATGCTTAATAATTGATTAGTAATGTGTAGTTATTATAAAGTGCTACCAAGAAATTGTAATTTAATTCTGTAACCCACTGGTATAGGTAGTAGTGTACACAAAGGCAAGTATGCCTTCTATAAACCCTTTTACAAGTCACATAATATAAAAATTGTAACATTGTTCTGACAATGTAAGTGGAGGTACGTCCCTTTCATCTGGATGTAGCAGCAAGGTTTAAAAAAGTCTCCCTGAATGCCAGCAACCCAAAATGTCTGACTACTTTGTTTACAGTTAAACTAATAGATATTTATTCTATTAGACTTAATAATAACCAGTCTAAGATATGCTCTAAAGATACATAGTGCATGAGTAATTAAAAACATTACTTAAACATGTACTTACATGCTCTGGTTGTTTGCAATGTCGCTGATTAACCAGAACACTCACAAAACTCTTTAAAATGGAAACTATTCTGTTTCAATTGAATTCAATACGATTTTGAACAGTAAGCAACATGCAAATTATAATGCCCCTTAATTGTCTTTCCGCCCCCAAATATAATATTTGCCCATTACAGCAGGTAAAATAAAAAATCAACATGAATGAGGGTAACTGTTGACAATGTTCACAGACAATTTTTAAAGCAGCACATGTAGCTTTCAGAACCTCAGGAGATATTCATAATCAGCTTCCCTTTCCCTGCTGTTTTTTCCTCTGCTTTTCCCTCTGAATCCACGATAAACTGACGTCTCTTTCCTGATATGCACATTTCCCATATCACGCCATCTCTGTCCCCCCTCCACACACACTGGATGCTGTTTGCATGGAGTTCTTTGAAGTTATGTGTCGTCACAGTTGGGGGGTAAAGGAAGGTGGGGGGTAAGGCTTTGTGAGGGCTGACGTCAAAGTGTGCAAACTCCAAACCCAAAGATGCACCGAGCTCACTGCTGAATTTAATCATTCCAGTCACTCCAGGGGCTGATGAACGTAACAGAGAAACAAAGAACCGTCAGTGCTTAATACATACTGATCTGTGCATATTTTGTACTAAGGACATGGTTGTCTTTTTGAGTGTTACTCCAGGAAGAATGGATATTTGGACTTTTAGTGTACCACTTAGATCAGATTGGCTGACCTGAGTCTTTTGAACTTGCGTTTACAAACCTTTCTGTGAAAATAGACCCAGAGCTCATGCTAGACTGCCATGTTATGGGTTACGAAAGCTGACTTTTTTTTTTTTAGCCATTTCCAATCTCTAACCTTGGTCTCTGATGGAGACAGTAATACTTGAACTTATTACAACTCGACTGGATTACTGCAACTTTCAGTACATGGGAATAATAGCATCTTTTCTAGCCCTCCTGCAGCTGGTACAAAATAATGCTGCACAACTTATACCCCTGGTTTTCATAAATCTGGAAGCATATATGCGTGTCTTTGACTGTCTTATGTGCTTGTGACGTAAAACGTCAAAAAACTCTAGAACCCTTTTTGAAATCTTAGAATATAAAATATCTCTGTCTGCTGAAGACTGTAACCCGAAAACAAACAATTTTTTTCCACTAGAAAAAGGCTCATTTTAAATTTTCATGTTTTATTCACTTTTTTTGTTTGAAAGGGATTGTCGACTAAATATACACTGCAGCGTTTTACTCATTAATTTAATAAGTTGTTACGTCACTAGGTTTCTGTTATATGCAAGACTACAAACTGTGAGCTGTCTAATCAGTGACTGGTTTCATGTTTAAACGGCATAAATATGCTCAGGATTGGAGTCTACATGTAAACTTAGCAAAAAAAAAGAAACATTCTCTTACTTGACTTACAACTGTTTTTACTTACTGAACTTAGTGTGTAAATATTTGTATGAAAACTAAAACAGTCAACACCATAAGCTATAAAAAAAATTTTTCACAGACCTGTGATTAACAGAAATAATTTAGAATAATGTGTCCTTGAATAAAGGGATGCTCAAAATCAAAAGTACCAGTCAGTATCTGGTGTGGCCACCAGCTGCTTAAAGTACTGCAGTGCATCTCCTTCTCATGGACGAGATCAGATTTGTCAGTTCTTTCTGTGAGATGTTACACCACTCTTCTATCAAGGCACTTGCAAGGTCGTGGCCATTTCTGGGGGAATGGCCCTAGCCCTCACCCTGTGATGCAACAGGTCCCAGACGTGCTCAATGGGATTGAGATCCAGGCTCTTTGCTGACCATGGCAGAACACTGGCATTGTTGTCATGCAGAAACTCATGCACAGAACGAGCAGTACGGCTGGTGGCATTGTCCTGCTGGAGGATCATGTCTGGATGAGCATGCATAAAGGGTATTACATGAGGGAGGAGGATGTCTTCCCTGTACCGCAAGGCATTGAGATTGCCTGCAATGACAACAAGCTCAGTCCGATGGTGATGTGATATACCGCCCCAGATCATAACGGACCCCCCCACCTCCAAATCTATCCCGCTCCAGGGTCCAGGCCTCAGTGTAACGTTCATTCCTTCGACGATAAACACGACTCCGTCCATCACCTCTGGTGAGACAAAACCGTGACTCATCTGTATAGAGCACTTTCTGCCACTCCTGTCTGGTCCAGCAAAGGTGGGTTTGTGCCCATGGGCGGCGTTGTTGCTGGTGATGTCTGGTAAGGACCTGCCTTACAACAGGCCTACAAGCCCTCAGTTCAGCCTCTCTCAGCCTATTCCGGACAGTCTGAGCACTGATGGAGGGATTGTGTGTTCCTGGTGTGACTCAGGCACTTATTGTGGCCATCCTGCACCTGTCATGCAGGTGTGATATTTGGATGTACAGGTGTTGTTACACGTGGTCTTCCACTGCGAGGATGATCAGCTGTCCTTCCTGTCTCTCTGTAGTGCTGTCTTAGGCGTCAATTTATTGCCCTAGCCACATCAGCAGTCCTCATGCCTCCCTGCAGCATGCCTAATGCACGTTCACCCAGGACCCTGGGCATCTTTCTTTGGGTGTTTTTCACAGTCCATAAACAAGTCTCTTTAGTGTTCTGCGTTTTTAGAACTGTGACCTTAAATGCCTACTTTCTGTAAGGTGTTTAAGGTCTTAACGACCATTCCACAGGTGCATGTTAATTAACTGATTATGGTTAATTGAACCTGCATGGAAAACATTGTTTAAACCCTTTACAATGAAGATCTGTAAGTTGTTTAGATTTTTTACAACATTATTGTTGAAATACACAGTCCTAAAAAAGGGACGTTTCTTTTTTTGCTGAGTTTACCTGCATTCAGACAGTTATCTCTCTCCTAGCAGCCTCTAAGCTATCTTCAACAAGGAGAAGTTAGCAGTATAAAAGTATTTCTTGCTTTCTTTTCTTCAATGTGATATTTGTGTACCTTTGGGCCTAGCAAGACAGTTCCCTCTGGCATCAGAAGTGATTTTGTAAGCAAAAGAGTTTTAATGCATTGTAACTGGTCTTTTTGTGATTGTCCCTCTCCCTGACAACTCATTAAAGGTCTCTACACACCTATTCGAATTGAGATTTTTACGAACGTTCACATGGCTTCTCTGCAGGAGGATGCATTTCGCAAGCTTCAAACCTCTGCTGTTTAAGTAGATGCAGTGACCCTCCTTGCACTTGGATGGTGCACTTGGATGATTGTGAACGTCAAAATGACTCTTTTTGGGGAGGGAACTCGATTGTCAAACACCAACAGGATGAGCTTCTGAATGTTCATGTTCTTCTCTTTCGTGATTTCTTCCTCCACTCTTCATCGTGTATAGTTTCCTGTCGTGAGGTTGAGCAAGTATTTGTATCGAGCGCCACCCAGCTGTTCTTTGATGTCCCAATCAAATTATCAAAAAAGATAGTTTTTATTGTTCCTTATTCTTGCGAAATAATAAGCCGATATGGCGGAACAAAAAAAATTCTATTTTTCATCTATTGTTTGCCAAGATCTGTGATGTGCTGATGGAGCTCATTGTTTTTGATGGCGGTGCATTCATGTACAAAACTTTGGACCAAAACTTGTATAAATAATCTCTGCCGTCACTTCCCCATCTTTTCACCTCAGGTTGAGAAACTTTGGTTTTTATTATTGATTCTGAGCTGAAATTGATGAAACAAATCTTCAATCTTGCTCAGTGATTACAGTTCATCCAAATAAACTCTTATCGCTTTAAATCTTCTTCTATCACATCTGGTGTTCCCCAGGGATATGTACTTGGGCCTCTGCTATGTCTCATTTTAATTCTTATGCTCTGTATAATAGTTTTAGAAAATACAGTATTAAATTTCACTGCTATGCTGATGACACCTAGCTCTACTAAACATTCTGCCTCACTGGTTTCTCCTTTTCTTTTTGCCTGTCTCTCTGAACTGAAATCCCCATCAAATCTGTTAAAACTTAACATCTCTAAAACGGATATAGTTGGAATTGGTACAAAACCTTGACTCTCCAAAAGCCAAACCCTCACAGTCTCACTGGATGGCATAACAACCATGCCCACTTCCCACCAGGCCAAAAGCTTGGGAGTCATTATCGACAGAACTCTCACTTGAGCCACACATTCATTCTGCCACACATATCGCTCACTTATATATCAGGACAATTAATCATCTCCGTCCATTTCTTAGAGTGCTACAGCAACACTAGTCCATGCCTTTGTAACCCTCCGTCTCGACTTCTGTAACTCACTGCTTCATGACCTGCCAGCCAAGATTCTGAAAAAGGTAAAGTTAGTCCAAAATATAGCCGCTAGCCTGATAACATGGTAATCAAGCTCTGATCACATCACCCCATTCCTCCAACAGCTCTCTATAAATTTTCGATCTCAATTTCAAACTTACAAGGCACTGTGCAGTTCCACTCCCTCCTATCTTAAAGACCTTCTCTCGATCCACTTTTTAAATACCTTACTTCCATTGTATCTGCTTTTTATTTTTTGTATATTTTGATTATACAGCACTATGGCTAGCTCTCCAGTAAGAAATGAGCTTTATGGATACATTTTTACTTCCCCATGAAGGCCTCTTGTTGAATCAAGGGATGATGCGACACTATAAAGAGTAATCATTATCAGTGAAAGTCTCACATTGCTCTACTTTTAAACAAGATAATATTTCCAAAGTCCCCAAAATGGAGCTTGAAATATATGTATACAGTTCTACTTGTTAACATTGAAAAATACCTCAGTCCATTCTTCATTCTTTAGACAAGTAAATGCCAATTCACACAAATATGTTCAGTGTTTTCTTTACCGATCAATAGCGAAGTTGGGATGCTCTTCCTATCAGACTACAGTCCCCCTTGCAACCCATGCAATCAGGCTAGCAGCATAAGAATGAAAGTGCCATAGTAAACATAGTAATTATCGGATTAGAGGAGTCAGAGGAGAGAGTGTGTATATACTTAATTCTTCTTTTCCCTTTATTTAACTAAAGCCAACTTAGTCTAACCATACCGCTTTTAACTGGCGAGAAAAAGTATTTTTTGATCATTTGTAGAGATTGTTTTGCAGTAAAAGACCACTAGCGGTGAAGCTAATGATTTCAATGTAAAACACCATAGACTTATGCTAAAAAAATTAGCATACCTATACATCAATCAATCGATCAATCAAGTTTTTATATAGCGCTTCTTTAGCAATTGCTTTCAAAGCAGCTTCACAAAGTCCTCATGAGGATCAGGTAGAGTAAACAGGAGTTCCCTCTGAGAGGGGACTCTCGCTGACAGAGGGGCACAAATCACCTCCCCAGCATAAAGAACATACAAACTTAATATCCATCGACGAACGGTTCGCCGGGCAGCACCTGAAAAGACAAAACAGAAACTAACAAATGGAGAAACAACGGTTAGAAAACTGTAACACAGACAACAAACAAGTGAACAGCATCAGTTGCAGGATGAGTGATAAATGATGAGGATAAGTTAGAGAGGAACAGTGAACCACATTGTTTTTTCAACAGTTTGTATGTATATATTGCTCAGACACCAGATCTGTTTAGACAAATACCAAGAGATAATTATTCGAATGCCAGGTTAAACAGATATGTTTATAATTTAGTTTTGAACTCTGTAAGTGTAGCTGAGCTCCAGACAACAGAGCTTCGGGGATCTATATGAGAACGCTCTTCCACCTCTTGTGGACTTACTAACCTTCGGTATAATCAATAGTCCTGCTTCTTGTGATCAGAGAGGAGACTGCTCAGGTAGAGCGGAGCCGAGCCATTCAGTGCCTTAAAGGCAAGGAGCAGTATCTTGTAGTCAATGCGATATTGTACAGGAAGCCAATGAAGAGAGCACAAAACCGGTGTAATGTGATGATATTTCTTTGTTCTTGTGAGAACTCTATATAGCTGTTGTGTTCTGGACTAACTGTAATTTTTGTAGCGTGGCGGCCGAACAGCCGGCTAACAGAGCATTACAATAATCCATTCTGGAGGTCATGAAAGCATGTATCTGCATCTACGATAGACAGCATGTTCCGCACTTTAGCAATATTCCTGAGGTGAAAGAAAGCAGTCTTAGTAACATAAGAGATATGATTCTTAAACGTCAGTTCACTATCTATAATAACACAAAGATTTTTAACTGCAGTGGAAAAATTAAGTTCCATATGTAAAACTGAGAGATTCTGTAATTGCTTTTTAGAGCCAACAAGTAATATTTCTGTTTTATAGGGATTTAGCATTAGGAAATTTTCATTCACCCAATCATTGATATCAGCGACACATTCTGAGATCTTATTTAGCTTTAAAGGGTCGTTAGGTTTTGCTGAGATATAGAGCTGGGTGTCATCTGCATAGCAATGGAAACTAACTCCATGTCTTCTAATAATTTTGCCAAGGGGCAGCATGTATATTGAGAATAGGATGGGTCCCAAAACGTATCCTTGAGGAATAAAATAAAATACATGCAATAAAAGTTGTTTATATGTGAAACCTTACTCTTTTATAGCCATTGTTTTGTATTTAAATGCTAAATGATATATAGTTGGTTGTTTTGAAGCATTATCTTGGTGTTATCTCTTACTGATATCTACTTCCCTGTAAGCTGTGAAACTAAGGGAAAACTTTTATTATTTGTACATGAATAAAATAATACAATGTCAACATATACGAAATTATAATTTTAAATAATATTTTGTGTTTTTTGGTAGGGAAAAAATTAATATGAGGTGTGAGAACTAAAATCAGACTTTTATTGATTTTTCAAGCATTGGAAACTTTGTAAGTGGTCTACCCAAAACCCATGAATGAATATGTCTGGGCAGCTAATCAACATTTGATCCCGTATTGCTGAAGGCATGTTAAAAATTTAGTTTTTGAACATTAAAGGCATATATAGAGCAAAACATTACAAAAAAACAACCATAAATACACATGCAAGCATGTCAAAAATCTATATTAACCAAACCCTAACAGCAATAAACTTCAAAGTGAGTTGCTGTGCTGTTTATATCTGTTAAATTAGCCAAGTCAGCTTCTAAGGGTGCAAGATTTGTCTGACCTTATGAACTGAATCTCTTCCTCTTATATGTATATGTTATATTGTGCACAGACAGGAGCTAGCCTGCAGAAAAAAGACAGTGACGCACACTCCCCTCAACTTCCACTCTACCAAAAATAATGTATTCTATCCAGACATGAATTTGCCAGCACCTTTTCTTTCTCTCTCTTTTTATGTGTGACATTAACTGAGCAGCCGGGCAGGAACTGAATAGAGCTGAAAATAGCCACTTTAAGAATACCTGCCTGTCTCGCATGAATGCCTGTACGTGTGCATAATTAAAACGTGTCCCAAAATTAATTAAAAATGTTCACTCAGGTGATGTACACCATTCTGTGAGGAGGAAGCAAAGGTTGATGAAATAATGACATTTCATGCAAGATGCTAAATTTGGTCAAGAGTCTGGATGTTTTAAACCAGACTGTTGAGCTCCTGAGGGATTTTATGAGCTAGAGAGTCTTGGAGTTTTGCAGACAATGCTCCAGTCAAATGTTCATTAAATCCAGTGCATTGAAAGTAGTCGCTGTGTTTGTAATGTGGGTCATCTTTTGAGGTGCTAGTAGCTTTGTGACAACCACACTTGAAAAATTGCTTCATTTAAACACAGATGCAACTGGGTCAGTCTGGTGAAGCATGCAAAAAATAAATAAAGGCAAAAGTGAACCTGATTGATGTGGAGCAGGGCTGAAACAATATGTGTATAAGCAACTGAAATGTATCATCACATAATGGTAATCATCACATGTACCACATAATGGTAATGATAATATGTATAATAATAATAATAATACATTTTATGTAATGGTGAAATTTCACTGATATGGATGACATTTACAGTAACAAAAATGAACATAACTTCTCATAAAATGCAAATGTTAATAATATATTAAAAGGTCTATTTTTATACATTTCAGCCCCAATCTAAAATTTCTATACAGAAGCTTTATGTGTTTAATAATGGAAATATGCAAACTTAATTTGTGTGACAAAAATTATGAGTTTTTGGAAGTCACTACACTTTCCAAGAATTATGTGAATAAAACCCAAAAACAGTTGGCACCTACCCAAAAGATTGGAGTGGAATTAATTTTAATTAAAGTTAATTTTGGCATTTAAAAGGAAAAATCGTTGTTACAGATGTGACATCACTTGTTATGGATGTGACGAATTAGAAAGGATTTTGAAATCTGATGAAATGCTTCTGTTTTGAATTTTAAACTTTTTTTAAATTTGACTGAAACATTTTTTTGTTTGACTTTTTTGTTACATTTGTTTAAAATTATTTAGAATCAGAGTCAGCTTTTTTCTAAGTGCATGTGTGTAAACACACAAAGAATGTTTGGTGGTACATTGGAGTACTCCAGTGAAAACAGCATAAATACAAATAAGTAAAGTAAAGTCATTAAAAAAAGGGAAATAATTTTGGTTGGTAAATTAATAGGTACATTATTAAATTAATAAAAAAATCATCCGTTACATTGTGCACATAAGCTGTCTTTGTATTACTGACATTATTAGCATTTAAAAGAAAAGTTTTATTTGGCAAGTTGACATTTGCATGGAAATTCGCCTTAAAGAAATAAGTGCTCCCCAAAAGAACATTCCAAGAGAGGTGAAAGAGTGAGAGTGATCGAGGAACTAGTTTGAGTGTGCGTGTGAGAATGCCGATGGATAGAAGATTTCTCAGGAGGTTGATGCTGAGCAGATAAGAGCTTTGTATGTGAAAAGAACAAATTTTAATTGAGATTTTGTACTTTAATTGTTTAAAAGGAAATGAGTGCAGGAGATTTAGAACAGATGTGATGTGCTCAAAATGCAGAGTTTAAATTATGATGTGGGCAGCAGAATTTTGGAGGAACTAAAATAGTAGCAGCCAGGCATGAACTGGCCATCAAACATACGGTGCAATGCCCGGTGGGCCGATGCACATTTTCATAAAGAACATATTATTGGCCATGATGGCAGTGTGTCTGAGACATGAATCATGGCCCATTGGTTGATTGTCTTAAATAACATTTTGCTCATCCAATGAAATCACAAGGCTGCCCCTCCAGCCAATGACCAAAGTTCTTAAATCTACCTATAGACCTATGTTGAGTTTGACCGTCTTTGAAAACAGAGTGTTCTATTACAATCACACAGCTCAAGGGGCCTCGTCAGAAAGGTGCAAAAGTCAACAAGAGGAGGCTGCAAAATGTACTAAAATCTAAACTAAGTATTAAACAAAATGAACCCCAAAACATGTTTAGCCACATGCATTACTTGTTTGTTTTACATTTACAAGTGACATGAACAGCACAGTTCACCAAAGAACATTTACACTTGACTTCTTATTATAGGACAAAATATAAGTCAGGGTTCAGCATCATACTTACTGAAACATAGTTGCATCTCAGTTGCAGTTGACCTCTGCTGAGGTTCAATCACTAATGTTTTCACAACCACCAGCGTGAAATTATGCTCGAAGGAAAGCGAGCTTTGAGGGTATTAACATGGGCTAACACGCCTGCAGAGAAAACTGTGCCTCTGTAGGAGCCAAGTGTGAATCGTTTATGACATGCTGGGTAATGGAATTTATGAGGCTGTGAATCTGGTGAGAACCACAGCTCTGGTGGAGTTCAAGGATGCAGGAATACATCTACGAGAAGGAGGAAACTGAGAAAGCACAAAGCTTCGATCAAGTCAAAATACAAAGTGTTTCTTAGTAAAAATGAAAACATGGACACTCTTTCCATCCACGAACGTCTGTGTACTCAAATCTCAGGTTGACTCAGTTTTTTGCGATCCTTGCTCTGGTCGACAATTTAAAAATAAACTTTTGAACATTTTTAAATGCAACAAAGTAGATTTTTATAAAATAATTGAAGACGTGTTGCCATTCCATATGCTATTCCAAAATCCTACTCCAAGCTCCTAATGTGAGGAATGAAAACCTTGGAATACCGGAATACCCGAGCCCTCTTCATAAACGGGAGCTCTCAAATTAGATTCAGGAGGTACGTGTCATATGATTAGTCAGTCCCGACGGCGGGTGCATGTCAAGCCATTAATCACATCTGCTCCTAAAGCTGAATCTATACTTGTGCGTCAAGCCTACAAACTGCTCTCTGTGGAGGCTCTGCATGCACCGATTTGTCAACAAAGCATCTATACTTCTGCACTCTGTTGCATGCTGTCTGATGCATTGATCAGTTTTGGCATGATTAGAATGCTAACTTCAAGCTAACTAAGCTAGCTAAATAGCCACTAGGCAGGAATCACAACGGGGTCAGCATGGGGTTATATAATTGCGCAGCGTTTGCTTCACGCACAACTATAGACTGGTGTTTACTCATTTACAACAAAGCAGCTCTTCTCCTCCCCTCCTGCTTCATTGTGGATCGTGGCCTGTGTTCCCTTTCTCCACTGGACAGCTCGACTGGTTGGCATTTTCATGCTCGTCCATCCTGCTCTACGATTCTAGTCTAAATTCTAATAAAATTGTTAACTTGTGCATATTATTTGCTTCAATCATTATTATAAACAATACACTTTCTGTTTGTAAGGAGAAAAAACTAAAGCCGTACTGTCAAAATATGACCTCTTTTCCAAGTTACACAATACTGGTGCAGACACTCAAATATCAAGAGAGAGGAAAAACGGCCATTTACCTAAAGTCCCTCAGTTCTGTTGAAACACTGTGAGTGCACACACTCAACCAAGTTTTGAGACAGCTTGACATGAAATAATTTAGTCAGGAAGTAACATTTCCAAGAGATGTTTTCGAATGCTCAAATGAGTGAAATCGTAGTACCATGAAACTATTTGATGATGTAGAAATTATAGCATTCTTATAACTGTGAACCCAGACCCCACAGAAGTAGCTACAGATGGACCTGTCGATCAATGACGGTTGGGAGCTGTTTTGTCAGCTAAAAGCTTGCCTTCAAAGTGCCTAGACTTTTTGATTCTTCATGTGCTGTGATGTTGGGTCATATTTTGGTTATAATCAAAATAAAATCATTGAGTTGCTGTTTCTCGAATTACTTAATCAAGAGTAAATTCTCTTCCACTCACCAAACACAAGAGTGTTGCTCATAATATGAAAACTTGGAGGAGAAGGATAAACAATCTTTTGAGTTTGAAATCTACTGAAGCATCTTTAAATTTTAAAAGGACTACATTAAAATGGGATAAACACATCTATAGCGGAAGTCCGTGAAAAGATCCATCCAGATGAGAATAAATCTGAGTGGATGTGGATCATGCAGCTAAAATGATGGCAGAAGAAGGTCGTTTCGTGTGGATTTCAGGCAGATGTAGTACGCAGCGGTAAATTAATGTCATCTTTTATGTGTTCGTGCTATTCACACATCCTAAAATCAACCTTGAATGTAATGAACCAATAGCATTCAGCTATAAAAGTGAAATGAAGTTAGAATGTTGTTATGGCAAGAGGGAGAGATTTGGGTGTTGCTCTTTATGATAGATGACAGAATTATGTCTGTGTAGGGGTTTTAGGACAGTGCTGTAAGGCACACGTGTAATTTTAACACTGAAGATACCTCTAACAAACAAGTATGATCCTTGTTTATCTGAAGGGTTGTATGTGCATAAGTGTGAGTATTACATGATCCAATGACTGGAGCGTTAGATGCTAAGCCGTTATGTCTGAAGTGACTTATTTTAGTACATTATAACATCAGTTGGGGCTTATTAGAGTTTGGCTTTTGTCTTTCTTTCTGTTCTAGACTTTATTTTCTGCTAGTTGGATAGACAGTACTTTAGATTTATTTAACTTACTGGATTTCATTTGACGGTTACAAGCAGCTTGGCCTATACCTATATTTAGAATTATTTATTTATTTTTTGAGATATTAACTTTGCTTTACTGTTATGACTGTATGGTCAGTTTCCAAGTTACTGTTATCACACCTTTTTTCTGGGACTGAGGACGATTCCTCCATCCTTTTTAGATTCTTGTATTTTTTCCAGTTTATATTCCACTTTTTTATTACCCCCCTGCTTGAACCCCAAGACAAAGGCAAGAACGTAACAAATTAGGAACTTGTCCATCCTTCCCTTGGATTTAAGCCAATTATTTTACTATTTGTAGGCAAAAAATTTACATTATTTATAAATCTGTATTTCTTCTTTGCTTTGTTTAGCAGTCTTTGGGGGTGGATGAGAGATAAATTAGGCTGTAGATCATGGAGTATGATTTGAATGCATTTACTTTATTTCCTACCATTGAAGAGTTTGAGCATTGTAGCGTTAAATTTGTAATTTATTTACACAAAGACGCATTTTCTTCTTTTGGACAAAACCTCCAATTGACGTTCTTAGAGCCATGAATTGTTGAGTTGAAGAAGTACACATGTGAGTATTTCATAATCCAATAACTGGTACGTTAAATGCTATGTCAGGTGTCATTTATGTCTGAAAAAAAGGATTAACGTAATATATGTACATGAAGATGCAGTTGCTTTCTTAGAAATATACTCCCACTTGAAGTTCTTAGAACTGTGATGAGTTGTGTGTGTGAAGTGCATGAGTATGGTTATTTCATGATCCAATGACAGGTGCGATAGATGCTGCGACATTACATCAGATTTATGTCAGAAACAAAAAGGATTAAAATAATAGTTTATGTATTATAAGGTGCAGATTCTTTCTTTGAAATAATCTCCAGTTGAATTTCTTAGAGCTGTGATGAGTTGTGTGTGTGAAGTGCATAATAATTGGTATTTTATGATTCAGTGATGGGAGCAATAGATGCTACACTGTTACATCAGATGTGATTTATGTCTGAAACACTTGAAGTCATGCCATTTGATGACTTGAAATAAACTTCCAGTTGTACACTGACAATCTGAACCTGATTTTTAACCCAAGAACCTAAGCTGACAGGGGTCACCTTCCAATAGTGTTCTTTGATCTTGCTTATTTAGCTCCATGCTTTTTTTTACTCATTTTAAGGAAAATTAGGTTGTGTTCTTATGGGTTAAACCAAACATTATAACATATATGTTCTGTCTTTCAAAATATCTACCTATCTGTGTTGTAATCATGAAGTGCTTTTTACTATATTTATGTTTAACATAGTGATCATATGCTTTGAGACTGCCTCTCTCTCTCTCTCTCTAAGATGTGCTTGAGTGACAACAAATAAAATACATTATTAGTTAATGTATTGCTTTGAGTGCTACTGTACTTCAAATAGAGATTGGATTGCCACTCATTAAAAATTATGCTTAATCATAGAGTTTAATCTTGCTTGTGCTGCCACTTAAAAATGCTTAGTAAGGTCAAAATAATTTATTGCGGAACGACTCTTCCATGCCATGATTCTCAAACTGAAGAAGTCAAAAGGGGTAAACTAACCTCACAGGTGCTAAAACAAATAGTTAGCACTCAACGGCAATAAAAGATTGAACATTTTACAACTCCTATAGAAAGAACAGCTCCAAAGGAAGCGTAAGCTGCAGAAAGCAAATAAAAGCTAGATTTTTGGTTGCAATGTAATTTATATTATAATGAGCAAGAGAGAAAACTGGTCTAATTGCATATCAACAGAAGCTCAAATCTATTGGGACGTTACCACAACGATCAGTCTCTTTGCCGCTTTTCAGCCATAATTAATTCAAGCTTCTGTTACTAATTAATTTGGCTCAGCTAATTAAACAAACGAGGCACCTTGGGTTCTATCCTTCAGTCTTTTATTCCCTTTCTCCTCTGTCTCGTCACAGTTGGGTTTAATTCCAGGGAGTTTCAGTGTCAGTGGGACAATTCAAGGAACAAAAGTTTTAAAGTATGGTGTCTTTCTTTTCTTGATCCAGTCACCTCCTCTAACATTGCCAACAACAGTCACTAACCACTTTAATTGGTACACCTTAAGAATGACACAAAAAGAGATGTTAAGAGATTTTCAGATTTTTTCTCCAATAACTGTTGCCCTTTGACACTTTCTAAGTAGTCATCTATTCTCCTCTAACGCACTCATCTTACACACCAGATATTTCAGATAGTTCCATGTAAGGATTTAGGTAGTCTTATGTGAAGTTGAAACTAAAAACAATTATATTATTATTTAAGAACATGAAGATATCCTCATTATTTTTTAAATAAACTCCCAGTTGAAGATCTTAAAGCTGTGAGGAGTTGTGTCAGAAAGTGTGAGTATTTCATGATCCAATGACTGGTGTGACAGATGCTACATCATTACGTCAGATAGGATTTAACACAGAGGATTAACATTATAATTTATATACATGAAGGTGCCATTACTTACACAACAACAACTCCCTGTTGAAGTTTTAGAGCTGTGATGAGGGGTGAGTATAAGGATACAAACCCGTGAAGATAAAAACAAAAAAACAATCAAAACTAAAAAAAAACAAGTCAAATATATATATATATATATTTTAAAAACTGGCTATATAAAGAATATAATTTACATTCTTAAAGGATAATTAATATAATTAGCAGTATTAGTACAATTACTGGCACTTTTTAAAATATGCCATGCTTTTTTATGCACTGATTTATGACTGAACGCAGACCCCACATTCTGATCACGTGGGGTCATCCAACGCCTTCAAGTCAAGCGGCGGTGCTTGTATCTCTTTGTAAATCACTGACGTGTTAGTTCTCTGAGATCACGACATGACAGACATCCTCTGAGAAGAATACTTACTCAAACGTCCTTTGGAAATCTAGTCCCATCCCAATAGGCCTAAAGTCTGATTTTTCACCAAATGTTTTTCCATCTGCTCAAATATCACTGCCAGCTCCCAAAGTCCAAAAAAAAAAAAACGTGATATAAGTGCTCCTAACGCTCAACTGAAGCCTTATTCTTACCAGGCTAGTTTTCCAAACAAAATTTGAGTTAGAATTTGCTTCTCTGCCCCGGCTTTTCCATGAACAGCTCACCCAGTACGCTTATCCTAATCCCGCCACATTTGCTTGTCTTTTCTGGGCTAATTCTAAATAAGCGAAATAAAGTGATTTTGTAATAAACCAATTTCAATATGTATATTTTAACGTATATCATATTAATGTAATGACAGCCGAAATGAAAATAATTTTACACAAAACCTTTTCAAGAAAGACTTTTCTGAAAAACAATCTTTTGCTCTGAGATTTTTACAGAAGTTGTGAGGGAAAAAAAACTGAGTAGATTTGAACATAATTTAAAACACAAAGTACGGCTAAGAAACCGAAATTTGTGAAACTACTCCAAGCCAAATAGGGCTAATGTCAGATTTTTTTTACCAAAACGTTTTCCCCAATGCCATAAAAATGTTCCAAGACTTAAGTACTCTTAAAAGTTGTGTACTCTTTGTACTGATAAATTCTGGATGAGCAACTATGACAAAACATGCGCAACACAAGGTGCAACATAACATAATGAAAACACTTTGACTTCATATTCAATTACCAGCACTTGACAGAAAAAGAGACTGGCAACTTAATAAGCTGAACAATAACTCAAGCAATGCTGACATACATTTTGCAGGAACAGAAATCTCCTTTTGCACATAGACAGCAAGAGACACCTTTCACAAACCCTCAAGGTTTAATATTCATCTGCTCTGCTGTGATTCATCTTGTGGTGGTTACATTGAACGAGGCTTTTTAGGCATCACCATCATGTGTCAAAGAATGAGAGAAAGAAGAAAGGACAGCAGGATAATGTGAAAGAATTGCTTCATACTTGAAGACACGTGCATGGAAGCGAAAAAAAACAAAGTTGGGAATCTAGAGCACTACACAACTAAAACATGGAAAATCTGACTTTGCTTAGGTGTCTAAATCAGTGAAAATAATAAATTATTGATCATTGCTGGGAGATCATAGATCTATGTATAAATGTTCCCTAAAACAGCATTTTTGTGTTTGAACTAATACAAACAATACTACTCCAGTTTATTGGTGACATTTCATGCACAGTACAAAAATCCAAGTTATTAGGAGAAATGTTATTAGCCTTTTATTCTGGATACATTAAGGGTTTTGGGATTCTTGTCACACAATGACCCATCAAGCCTTGTTCAAGCACTCACTGCTTCAGATGAGAGTTTTTATCAGGGGGTAATGTCTATTATCTATATGCAAGAGGATGTCAGGTGCAATAACTGAGAGAAAATGACGGACGGATTGAGATGGAACTGATTCTTTAAGAGGCAAGGGAATCAGATGTATGAAATGGAAAAGGGAGAAAATTCCCTCATAAAATGAACAAATCAAATAAATTGTCAATAACAAACCATCTTTTTGACAATCTCATACTATAATGAACTACATTTATAGTATTGTCGTCTTCTTTTTTTGTAAAGTCGTACATTTGGGATATTTTGTAAAAGAACATTACAGGTTTACAAAGTTTTCCTGATGTAGCCGAAGTATTGGGGACGTACTCACATTGCATAAGTGTGTAGAGTCCTTTAAAGAGTCACAAACAAATCATGATTGAACCCATCTCACATCAGTGAGTAAAGATCGAGCCAACCAAAATTTATTCAATGACTGAATCATGCCTTTAGAACAAATTGAGTCAACTTTATTTATTATTACTTTAAATAATACGTTACTCTATCCATTCATGTCAAAATGATTTAATGTTGCCTAATGATGCCAGCCAGAGACTATTCAGGAATCAGATGTGATTCACAATATTTAGCTAATGCTTTGACAAAAACAGACCAATCATTCGTCTGATTCAGTCTAAAGGCAGGCTTTAAAAAGTACTTTTATGATACTTGAAAATAAATGACAAATTAATCCAATTGGGGGCGTCACGGTGGCGCAGTGGGTAGCACGGTCGTCTCACAGCAAGAAGGTCGCTAGTTCAAGCCTCGGCTGGGTCGGTTGGCATTTCTGTGTGGAGTTTGCATGTTCTCCCCGTGATCGCGTGGGTTTACTCCGGGTGCTCCGGTTTCCCCACAAGAACAAAGACATGCGGAATAAGTGAATTGAATAAGAACAATTGCCCATAGTGTTAAAGTGTGTGTGAATGTTTCCCAGCAATGGGTTGCGGCAGGGAAGGGCATCCGCTGCGTAAAACATATGCCAGAGAGTTGGCGGATCTTTCCGCTGTGGCGACCCCGAAAGGGAATAAAGCCGACATGAAGATGGATGGATGGATCCAATTGGGCTCGTATGTTGGATGAAATTAAGACGGTAAACATAAAATAACTTCACCCTAACATGAATGGTTGGTTATATTAGAGACTTCATTAATGGCCCCTTCGGACTGCTGGAATAACGACGCCATGAATCGTCCACACTAACCCTTTTAACCGCAACCCTCTTTGTGTGTGCACTGAATCATGGGATACCAAAAGCTGTGACAGACCCATCAGATGCATACAGAATGTATTTGGAGTCCTGTAGTAAAGAGCCTTAGAATTGGAACAGTCTTTGAGTGCCACGTTGATTCTTAAAACTTTCAAAACCAGTCCAATAAGACTGCGACTTAAATAGGGAACATGGTTTAGAGGTATTGACCAGGGCATTCTTGAACCACTGTATACTGTATATAACATGGACGTAGCATGTGTGAAGTTTCGTATGAATGGGAGAGCAGGTTAAAAATGGTGTAGCAAGCCATCAGCATGGAAGTGCATGACTTCCTGGTAATCAAAAACTTCAGAGAGGTGGGACATGGGCAGAGCAAAGACATCTGATTGGCTGATATTAAATTTAATATATCTTCAACAAACTAATCAGAGTGTTCATGAAAGTAAAAAATAGTGATCTGAATAAAACAAATTGCAGCACCAGGGGTGGAAACATGTTTTTTTGAGCTACAACATTGGTCAAATTTAAAATTGGAGAGAATAAGAAACTGCTGACTTCTGACCCCACCCACAATGTGGCCGGTCGTGGTACTACAGTTCAGTCACTTCCTATTATGCATGGACAGGAAGAGCAGGAGGTTCCCCTTTGCTCTGAACTCACTGGCTCATTTGATTGAACTGCATCTGCAGAATCATCGGAAATGCTTTCAATTGACCAAACTCGATCGGTGGAGTACTACTACTACTACTACTACTACTACTACTATTTTTTTCTTCTTTTTTTTTTAAACTAATTTCAATGGAAGGTTTACTTTTACTCTCATCTCAACGTACTGGCAAGGTCACCCACTGCCCACATTGACAGGAAAAAAATCTTCAGTATGGAAGGAACTGCACTTGCCACCTTTTGGTCATTAATGCATAATATGCAACCTCACAAATACTAAGCATCTGCTCACCTTTATGACGTTGTTTTTCACCTTCAGAACACTCGTGTAGCAAACATCTGTTGAGACTTTTAAAGAGCTTGAGAGTCTTATAGCTGCTTAACACCTTGGTAAAGATTGTCACAAACCAAATTTAGCCATGATTTTAAAGGAAAATAACTGCAAGAAATTAAGAAATATTATTAGTTCTTGCTACATCAAAACTGATAATGGGAAAAAAATATTACACGGTAATACCATAAAAGCTACATTAAGAAATAGTTTATAATTAAGAAAGAACAAATCATTGGGGAAATTGGTGTTATCTTGGCATTTTTTAACAGTATTAAAGTTGGTTTTAAATATAAACTTAAAGGACTTCATTTAATCTGATTGCTTTTTTAAACTTCAGGTGATTTTTCTGAAGTTTTACTAACAAATTAATCAGTATACAGTATGGTAAAATATTTTGACCTCTTGATTGTGTTTTTCATGCTACTGTAGTTTAACAAAAGACACTTATGCAGATTGTGTTTGCTATAAAAGGGGCTTGTTTATTGTTAGTCAAAATTGAAGAGCTGTAAATGAACTGAACATTTCATACATACATTTCTTACATTGTATTAACTTTCTATAAACTATAAAACAGGAGCATTACTGAATTAATTTATTAACAATGAAACATGTCTAGTTTTATTTTAATAATTTGTGTTTCAATCTATCTATTCACTCGCAAGATTTTGCATCTAGATTTTTTTTTTCAGGTTTCACAAGGTACACTTCTTAAAATTGCCAACTGCAGAAGAGTGTACACCCACATTTTATTTTAAAAGTAGAAGCTTCATCTCACTGTATCAATCCCTTGCTTCTTCCATAGTTCCTCTTCTGTGGGAAAGCCATGAAAACTTAGCTATGGGTGGCGTTATGTTGAGCTGGAGCAAAAAGGAAAGCTACAATAACACAGATGACACTACTCTGCCATTGTTTACTATGCATCAACATAAAAAAGGAAATGGTAACAACCCATTCCATAAACTGAAACCCAGAAGTGTGAAAAAAGTCTCTTAAACAAGTCTTTAGTATTGCACTGAGGCAGAGTTAGCAGCTGCTAGGCCAGTGTGTTTTAAATAAGCAACCTCATGCTTTTACTCTCAATGCATAATCGCAAGTGACTGAACTGTAGTTCCTTCCTCTTGAGACTCCAGAAGAGAGCAGGTTCTCATTCAATTTCATGTTAAACGTTTCATGCTACGTCCCAATCTGCACACTAACAACACTTTTATGGGTGGAAAAGGAGAGTTAGGGTGTCCAAACCTATACTAAACATTAAAAAAGTGTCCGAGCGGTACCCGGATGTGTAATTTGTTCAGTTAGATTCAGAAGTGCACATCCATGAACGTTCAACCATCTGATATTCCACTTGGGCGGAAGAAGTTTTCTCTGGGACCCAAACAAATGAGCAATCATTGTAATATGACACACATAAATAAACAATATCAATAAAGAGTGTTTCATTTGTCATTTCATTATTTTTTATTGAAAGAATGGAAAAGAAGGAGTTAAGTTCTCACACACGTCGTGCGTGATGACGTGGAAAACTACTTCCGTCACGTGATGTTTTAGTGCGTTGCATGAGTGTTTACTTTAAGGTTGCAGTGTATAATGTTCGGATTGAGACCCAGCATAAAGTTGGAGCTGAAAAAAAAACATGTTCACACCCCTGGCTCTAAAAGGTTCGTTGATTCAGATTGCTAGTTTTGATCTTCATGAACACTCTGCAGGAATGACTTATTTTTAAATGAGTTTGATTAAGATATATAAAGCCTTAAAGTTATGCATAACAAAGAATGTGGTATCTAGAGTGGCTGATGATTGAGAGATCTTCAGCGAGTCTTGTCACACGTGATCCTTTGGTGTTGTTCATTACAGCTAATTTTATTTGATAAACTCTGTTTCCCCCTAATTACCGGAAATTGACTTTCAGAGCTGGCTTTGCCCTCATCAGAACTGTATAGATGATTTCATAGGTACTACGTCCATGTTTTATACAGTCTATGATTTGAAGCCATTTACACACTCAAAATAAATGTTTATAAATATATGTGTATAATGTCCCAATTTAAATTGTTGAAAATGGTCATACGAAAAGAAGTAAATGTAAAAACTGTGGAAACACTTTAAATTGAGAGCTTAAAAAACTTGATGGCAAACATTCATAAAAGAGCCCTGTAATAAAACTAATGGCTTTATTAATGCTCTTCAGCTTATGAATCAATAAACGCATTAAAAGTAGCATGCAAAAATGTTTGAGCTGAAGTACAGATGTTTGCTTGCTAGCGTTAGCTTACATTAATATTCCTAAACACATTGTATAACAGCATGAATCAGAGCTGATGAACCGCCCCAGAAATGACTTGACAGCAGCAGGAAGAATGCTCTCTGCCTTTTTTAGCACCATCATGGTGACAGATGTTTAAGAGCTCTACCATTGATTGAGCCACAGAGTGAGTTCAATACTTTTATAGTTGTTAGGGGTTTTGTTACTCTACAGTTAAACAAAGGGGATCAAGCAAGGTTGTTCCGGACCTCAGAGGCCTGTGGTAGCTCTAGGGATGTGCTTAATTGATGAATTGATTGCCTTGATTAATAGGGAAACAGGAGAAAGAGCAAAGACAGATGCTCAATGCTGCAGAGCTCTCATCATAGCCAACCAAAGCAATCTTCTGAGATGAGCTCCTTCGTGAATGCAGAGTGTTGTCGACCGCCTCCAAGCAGCACGCTTGTTTTGTCTGAGCATCTTCTGTTAACCTTGCAATTCTTTTAAAAGGCACATTTCACTGATTGCTTTTCAAGCTCTCTACAACATCCAGTTTTCTTGCTGCATTTTGTTTGTTTAGATGTCTCAATGGATAAACAGTGAAATGATTCACAACTTCATCGTTACAGTAAACACATTTAATTACATTTGAATATTAATGGTGCCACATCATGCCCCTTTTTAATTAATTATAATAAATATTGACCCCTCTAGACTATTACTGTATCCTTAATGACCTTCAAAAAGGCAGTATTTATTGTAAACAATGTTTTTGAATTAGCTCAAATGGTTGCTTCCTGTTCCTCCTACTGGACTGGCTCCACCACGCCCCCTGCTGGGTTGTTCTTATTGGCACACAGAAAATCCATCCATTTCAAACCAATACATTCATTTTTTGATATAAGAAAAACACTTTTGGCCGAGATGGAGGACCTTACAACTTTTAGAATTCAATTAAAAATGAATTTAATATATAGATCAAAGACAAAATATTACAATAAAATGGTAATACTACAAATCTGCATAAAATAAACACCTTCCAGTGATCACTTCTTAAAAAACAACAACACAACACTCCTATCTGAAAGCTCAAACCAGAAGCACATTTATATTAAAGATTTTAGTTGAAGTAGATAGTGAGTGGGTTGTGCCTAGTGTCTATTTCTCATTAAGCAAGTTGCTATTGGCTGCTCTAAAAAGCCAGAAAAAGTCACTATATTTGTTGCTAGATTTGGTCCTTTAACTCAACATTTAGGGAATAAAACTCGTTTCGTTCTTTTTGAACCAGTTCCGTAGGAACTAATCGTGTCTGAGAGGAATTCATTCAGGGGCGTATGTGCAAAATCCTTGTGGTTTTGTGGTGTAACCCGTTCATCATTAATGACAAAAAATGAATGTACAGAGAGGACTCGAAAAAAAAATTCTATTTCCGGCTCAAATTGCATTGGTTAACATTACAGAGCGGTTATAAACCGGAAACCTAAAAGATTAGTCCTTTTTCCAAGTCCCTTCTTTTCTGTTTTCAGAAAGTAAAACACAACATTTTATTGGTATTTTGCTAAAATTAATTAAATGAACAAAGTGACTCGAAAAAAGATTTGTTCATTTTACTGAACGAGACTCAAAGATCCGAGTCAGTAAAATGATCCAAACTTCCTATCACTACTCAATATCACATACTTGATGCGCACCTGTAAAGTGGGAAAGTATGGTATTTTACCCCCATTTTCAGCGTTGTCCCATATTACTAATAGTATTTATTAGTAAAGGAAATAGTAATTTAGTATTTTCCTATTAGCCTTTTATGACAATGCCAACTATAAGGAATACCACTTTGTTGAATGCTATATGAGCACCAAGGATACACTAAAACAACCTCCATGTGAATTCATGGAAAATTTGGCAATTAAAATTAAATTGGCAGACGCACGTTTGACATCAAGGTAGCCAATCAAACACAAGCTTCTCACGCTCAATCATCCACGAACGGCTCAAACATCCACACCAACAAAATATCTCTAAATATAAGATGATTAGCACAGGATTGTTTAACCATGTTATTAAGCTTCACATGTTTTTCTTTGTTGTTCTTTAGATGCTTTTGCTTCAAACACAACACATTTCTTCTGTAATTTTCTCATAAAGATGAAATTAGTAGTTTTACTATGCTGCTGCTCTCAGAAAAAATCTCCACAAGAATGAATGTAGTAAAATTGGAACAAAATGGTTATATATATATATATATATATATATATATATATATATATATATATATATATATATATATATATATATATATATATATATATATAAATATTTATAGATGAATTAGACTGTAAACAAGATTTAATATCTCATCTGATGATTATTAAAAGTTGATACTATTATAATATTGATATATTATGTAGATAATACATTTTCCCGGATCTTGCCTTGATGTTATAAAACAGTTCAAATAAATTAAACTCAAATTCACTTTAAAGACAAGAAGTCTTCTGTAGGTTTTTGTTCCTAATAAAATCTGACAAAAATGTCTGTATTACCATTAATTCTAATAAATCTCATTTCATTTGTCAGTTAAACAATCCACATAATTCAGCTTACTTTATTTACAACCGATTTGGAAAGCTGCAGGGCATTTACTCAGTACAGCTGTGTTCCAGCTGTGCTTCATTATGTCTACGGCAGCTGTTGACACCCATATTACATCAAGAAGAAGGTGTTACAAATATAGTCACAAATAAACCAAGTTAACCAAAGAAAATCAGTCACACTGATGATTCACACACTCTCTTGGCAACCTTGTACTAAAATATTTAAAAATAAGACTCTTAGCATCCGACAGCCGTTTCCAGTCTATTTTCCCAAGATGCTTGCGTCACTAAATAATGGCCCTATTTGACATTTACTGCCATTTTCTCCCCGGTTTGAAATGTGAATGGGTCGAATGCAGTACGAACCAGTGACAAAGAGAAAAAGCAATGACAAGATCTTCTAAAAATTTCTACTGACAGAAAAGAACAATGATCCCACATATGGACGAATGGTACAGGAAACGTATGGTGCTAGAGATCTGCCGAAACAATCAGTTTTTGAATTGTGTTGATTGGAATTATTAACATTTGTAATTGAATAAAACTGAATATTTTGTAGCATAAAAAATTTTAATTTTGTAACTTGAATACTGAAATTCTAAAATGTAAAACAACAGAATAAAAAAGGGATAGTTATACTTCCAGTATGTAAAAATATAGTTAGTAGTTTTCAAGATGAAAATGTTCAAAAATTAAATTCAATATTCTAAAATTCAAACTTTCAGGGGTCATCAACAGGGAAGAGTAGATGATCATAGTAAAATGCTAGTAACTTGCTAAACATACTAGTAAAATGGTTGATTCATGGTCACAGAAAAGAACGGCGGCTCCTGAGCCGCACACTTTTCCAGAAAAACTGCACATTAGCCAGAATACTTCATTGGCAGTTCTGTGATCGTCTACTCTTCCCTGCTGATGACCTCGGACCTACTTTCTCTTATATCAGATTTTCGCATTTCTGAATGATTTTTGAATTTTAGAATATTGAATTTGATATTTCAACATTTTTCATCTTGAAAACTAGAAACTGTATTTTTACAACTGGATACCTGCAGAAAAATCTGAAGTTTGAAAATGCATCTATTCAATTTTAGATGTTCAATATTCAGGTTATGAAAACATATTTTAATGTATATAATATTCAGGTTGGTTAAATTACAACGGACAATAATGCAAAATAAAACCATTCAATTTCAGATTGTTTTGGCTGATCTCTAGCGCTAAAGAAACGCGGCTTTTGCCTGTTTTCCTCTCTGTATCTGAATTATTATCTCCTGTAAATCAAAAGCACTGTCGTCTTTTCTAACCACACCACGCCGTGAGATATTTTTTTCCTTGTCTTCCTCTTTCTAGGTCACTGTCTCATTGGCTGTTGCTATTCCAGCTATTAGGATGCAGGAATATCAGAGAGGATTTGATACTTCCTGCTGACATGGAAATCTCTTTCACCATGAGTTAAGTCCTGCTTTTCGGCTTCCTCTCAAACTCCTCTACACCAGTGACGTCTGAAACTCAAGCTGTAATTTCATCCATGAGCGTGAGAGGATCTAAAACACCAGCAGCACCTTCTGTGTTTGAATCTGTTAGATAGTTCCAAATTTGTCCTATCATTTCCTTTTCTCACATGCTAAACATTCGTAAGAGAGAAATGCTGTTAAACGACAAAGAGCCTTGAGAAACGGTGGTATAAACTGATTTGGAAGCTGAATAGGATCTGGTTTAAAAGCTAATTTGACCAAATGACCAAAACTTCTAAGCAATACACAATAAAACACAGAATGAATCTAGGTCATTTCTTCCTCGGACAGAAATAGAAGGACAACAAGATCTGAACCTGTGGACCCAATCAATATGTTGTATAGATAGACTCTGGTCAGTTCACAAGTGAAGGACGGTGTGTTTGCCTATTTTGCCTTCAAAGCTAGAGATAAATCCTGAATCAAAACCAACACTCATCTGGACGCGTTTAATCTCTTTTTTACTTAAACAAAGAAACCATGTTTTAAATTTAATTGACATTATTGTATTTGAGATTTAACCCTCTCAGACACTGATATATAATATAATATATATACTAAATGTACTTCATGTCAGGCAGGATCTTTTGTCTTTAAGGTATTTCACTCCAATTAAAGTCTATTGTCTATTAAGTCTGATTCATCCAATCAAATGGCAGCAAAGCACTGTATGAATAAATTTCACTACTCTAAACAGAAGCATGGCAGCACATCACCCCAAATAGAGAAGAATGCAAGATTTTCAGTTTTCTTATTCACATTAACTGATGTATTTGGAATTACTTTTCAGATCGTTCATGAAATAGAGAGATAAAAGTTTTAAAATAAGGTAAGAATTATTTAAAATAGCAAACTAAACATCAGAATTTACTATTTTATACAATTAATATTCAGCTTTGGTTTCCCAGCGATGGGTTACGGCTGGAAGGGCATCCGCCGCGTAAAACATATGCCAGAGAGTTGGCGGTTCATTCCGCTGTGGCGACCCTGAAAGGAAGAAAGCCGACATGAAGATGAATGAATGAATGAATATTCAGCTTTGGATGTTCTTCATCAGATAGCTGACAGAATTTTCTCAGATCTGGGTGCATTTTCTCAACACCAGATATAATTTAGGTCTCAAAGAGTTAATATTATGTTTACTACCTGGAAGACTTCTCTAAATGGCTTCGTTGCATACTGGATCTAATGCTGTCGGCAACACCAGGAATCCAACAGGTGAGAAATTACATTTATAAGGCTTTACACAAGGCGTCACGGTTGCGCAGTGGGTAGCACGGTCGTCTCACAGCAAGAAGGTCGCTGGTTCTAGGCTCGGCTGGGTCGGTTGGCATTTCTGTGTGGAGTTCTCATGTTCTCCCCGTGATCACGTGGGTTTTCTCCGGGTGCTCCGGTTTCCCCACAAGTCCAAAGACATGCGGTATACGTGAATTGAGTAAGAACGAATGTCCATAGTGATAAAGTGTGAATGTGTGTGTGTGTGAATGTTTCCCAGCGATGGGTTGCGGCTGGAAGGACATCCGCCGCATAAAACATGTGCCAGAGGAGTTGGCAGTTCATTCAGCTGTGGCCATCCTGAAAGGGAATAAGCCGACATGAAAATGAATGAATGGAAATGGAAGGACTTACACATAAAACATCTTTTCTTTCTGTTACAGGAGATCGATGGAGATGACAGCGAGTAAAGGATCACAAGATGGCTGTGATTAATTTCAGTAGTGTCTGCCATGAAGAATTCCTTATGTAAACGAGTGGTGAGTTATTAAAAAGTAAACTATAATAACTAGCTTAATACACCACTCTGGTGGAAAGCCACAGACTTACTTGATTAGAGCACAAGTTTGTTGAGACTAGATGTAACACAAGGTGGCAAGGCGGGGGTTCAAGATATCGGTCTGGTTCTTTATTTAATTTTAAGTCACACACAGAGCATCTCATGGAAAATAATACCTCAGGTGATGTCTGTCACTGCTGTGTGTGACACTGGGATGGGTTAAATGTAGAGGTATTCCAGGTATGAGTCACTCCATATCTGGCCACTTTCACTTCCTATTTTCATTTTCTGTGATCATATCACCTCCCAGGTTATGACGCAACCCACTGACCAATCAGATGAACCACTAATGTAACTCATCTAAATTTAGAGCTGATGCACAGTCTGACCCGGAAGTGTAAGAGTAGTAGAGACATGCTGAACAACAATATAAGGAAAGTGTGTTTTTGGTTACATTTATTCACCAGAAATTGGTAGTTTTTATGTGGCAACAAGAAAAACCACATGATAGAGGGCTCTGAAAACAAACTTTTATGAGTGCCCCAAGTAGTAAGTATAGTTGTTTTTTAATGGCTAAGCTTCCATGAAGAAAAATGAAGAATGGGGTAAATGTTCAACTGTGACATCACTGTGAATCAGGTCAAATTGTCGATTGTTTTCAATAACATATTGATTTAATGCAATACTTTGTGAAACTTTCAACCTTGGTTATGGATTACAGTTAGAACTTTTAGACTGTGCAAAAAATATATAATATTCTATTTAATAATTGTAATTTTTAAAAATATATTTATTTATTTAATTTGGTAAAACAACAATATATGATTAAAGTTATGTGTATTCAACCAAGTTTTATCTTAAAACCAATCTGAATTTTAGGCCTGTGTATATTTGGACTCCAATAATGCCCATTCTCTTCTAGTTTCCATCAAACTCATGTTTGTTCTAGTAAAAGACCCAGAGAATCCCCATCTCCCTCTTCTATGAGATCTCCCTGGTCCTAGAGTTAAAAGTAATTTAGACTGACTGACAGCTCCCGAAAAACAAAGAGAGAGAAATGCAGAGAATGGAGGAAGGTGGGGATCGAGGGAGGTGAACAGTTGACGCTTTGGAGGTATGAGAGAGTCTCCAGGTATTCAACATGAATTACATTACATTAATACATTGAAGTAACATTAAAGTACATGTACATAGTTTCTGCGTTTTAATTAGTTCTGTAAAGAGTTGTGACTAGCAATTTAAAAATGCAATAAATTCACCCCAGGGGCAGTTAATGCTGCTTCCACAGGAAAAAAGCTATGTTGAAGTCAGATGCTGCATGAGATGAGCCAATCTGACAGATGCACCCAAAGCAGACGAATACATGAGTTTATCCAAGGCCAGTTGCCTCCCTTTCGAAGAGAAATGGCATGATCCGTCTGGAGAGCGAGCGAGCAAGAGAGAGTCTGAAATGATTAAAGATAAGATTCCCCCGGCCTGAATGCTCATTGCCCCTTATTTCTCCCACAAGCCCCCTGGACTCATCCACTCCTTCCCTGTGGTGCAGAGCAATAACTCAGACACAGAGCTGAGCGACGACTCAGGAAAATGACTTTGAGAATCAGAAGATTCTGCGGAGGAGAAATACGGAGAAGCTAAAATCTCAAGAAAGTATTTAATGTGGATATAAAGTTAAATAAAATCTAAGTTTTAAATTAATAATGGGAGTAAATATATTCAGTTACTTCAATTAGTGCCTACATATGGAAGTTAGTGAAGCTTTTTTTTTTAAACATGCTTTTTACACTTTTATTAAGTGCTTTTAAGAAGAAAAGAGAGAACATAAAACACAGCTTGTGCAATGACACGTATATCTGGCAGCTAGAATTTGAATCCAACCAATTCTTTGCTGAGCCTTTTTTTGTCCCAAATGTCATTTGGGAAAATCGCCTCCAAAATCAGAGAATAGGAAAAGCTCCAAAATATGACGTACAATCCTAAAAATTCAAATTTTAACTTTAGATCACTGCAATCTGATGATTGCTTTTCAAAGGAACATAAAACAACATTATTGCATTAATCTACAACAATAAAAAGATAAGACACAACATCTACATACAACTATATACAGGTATAATGTCAATTGTCAGTCTGAAGAGGTAACTTTTGATATTGCTCTTAAAAATGAATTGAAAATGACCTCTCATGTGGTGTTAGACATAGCTTTATGTTTAAGGAAAACATTAGAAAGAGTGTAAAGTTAATAAGAAATAGTTGACTCGGAGTTGTTGAAACGAGTCCTAGTTGAAAGCAAATCTTTTTGCCTGTGAGATCACACGTCAGTCCGTACAACCTTTCTTCTTAAGCTTCATGAGTTGTTTTGGTGAAGGATTTATCACGAGAGTCACTAAATAAACAATATGGGAATTGACACCGAATTTTTGCTTAATAATACAATTTATACATTTTTCATTATATTCGTTATATAAATAAATGCAGTTCAATTGTTTTTCATAATATAGTCTCAAACTGAAAGAGTGCTTCAGAAGATAATGGAGCATAATGGCAAATAAAGACCTTTTTGAAGTTTAGATCAGTAGACTAATGTAGGCCACAAAGTCCTTTAAGACTCTTGTATAACTTTCTTAATTATGTACAATTGTGTCTGACCTGATCTGGATTTTCAGGTTGAAAAGTGTAAATTTTTTTTTTTAACTCAATCGATTTCTAGTGGTGAGAAATATTAAATAGTAAGATAGTAAAAAAATATGAAGGGGGGGGGGGTACCTCAGTGCCGGGAAATAGTAGCATGGGTTCAAGGTGTCTAAAGCAGAAGGAAGGGTTGAGCTACCCTGCGATGTATTTTAGGAGACTCAATGCTACGATCTCTTACCCGAAAGCTTTGGTTTCTCTGACACTGCACACGGTCGCGGAAATGACGCAGTGGCACGCAGAGAGTGATGCAGACCAAGCGGCAGGTAAACTGCTTTAATACAACCTAATAACCTAATGATAGGCTTATTATATAATTGTTTGGGCGGGATGCTAATCATGTTACACAAACAAAAGGTTAGGCTCCTGATATCCGAAAACCCGTTGTTTATCCAGCGCCCGTCTGCTGCTGTCACACTTCCGGGTCAAAGCACATTTCTTGTTAGTCGTAGAGAGGGGCTGTACTAGCGATTAATATGATTGACAAGTGGGTGGAGCTTGGGTGGGGACAAGGAAAAAAGGTGGGGTTAAGGAAAACGAAAACATTTTCAGCTCAGACAAAAGGAATAAAGGATTACTCAAACATTTGTGACCTAATCTGAATACTACTTGAGGCATGTTTTTGATGAGGGAACAACATTTCAAGATGCCAGGAATGCCATAAAAATCACGTTCTCATGGCATGGCACCTTTAAATAATAAAATAATTGTCATACTAAGACGGTTTCAGATCCACTTCTAATGATGGTGCCCTGTTTTTGGGACACATCGGCCTATTCAATGAGTCAGAAGTATTTCACAGAAAAAAAAATCTGAGCTCAAAGAGCCATCGGCAAGCAAAACATTCAACGAAAACATTAACATACTGTATATGCAAATTATTCTCTCTCTTCCCTTTGTACTATAGCTGACCTCATTTATTTTATGCCTCTACTTCCTTTCATCCAGCTCTAAAAAATTCCTTTTATCCAATCTTTAAAAAACTCATAGAAGGATAGTTACATCTTGAACGGTTGAACATGTTAAATATTCGAACACTGGCTTTTGTAAGAGGTAAGAGTACTAGTGAATAAACTGTGACGCATTAATAAAAGGAAAAAAGTTCAAATAAACATTACTAATGTGAATTATGTGAGTGGCATGTGATTTTTATGGATCACGTCTGAGAATTAACTCTAGCAGCTGAGTCCGAAAGCCTCAGTCATGAAATTAAATATCAAAAATCAAAACTATTTGATTTTTGGAAATCAAAACTATTGCCTTTTGAGAGATTCCTTTTTAATTCAATAGCAAGGTAACAATGTTTATTTTATTCAAATTCATCCAATCAGGGGCGACATATGAACTATGGGAGTTGTATGATTTGTAGTTTTCAAAATCCATCACAGTTGAAATCAAAGAAGAAAAGTTGACCTACGTCAGGTAAGAAGTGCTACATTTTTGCAATAATCAATAAATAAAACAGAAAACAACACAAATAACACTGCTATGCGAAGATTGTTTACCACCTGCAAGGACTTGTAAATTCTGAATAAGATTTGTATTTTATTTTAGAAAATTTCAAAAGGTTCATCCAATCCAATCCACTTTATTTAGATTGCACATTTTACAAACAGAATTCTCAACGTGCTGCACATAACAGTATTTCAAAGAGATAAACATTTTAAAGTAACAAAAATTATCAAAAGAAATAAAACACAACCAAATAAATCAAGGATAAACAATACAGAACAACAAACTCATGCAGAGTTACAAGCCAAAGAGTGAAAATGGGTTTTAACATTTAAAGGCTTAAAACATTCTACTGTGGGAAGCATTTTAATAAGTGGAGGCAGTGTAATCCACAGTCTCGGGTCCGCTACATAATAAGCCTGGTTTTCCTCGAATTTGGAACCCTCAGCTAAGACTGAACCTTCAGTATGTATTCCATGAGACATTTTGGGGCCAGTCAATTTAAACATTAAAATCAAACAGTAAACTACTAAACTCAAACCTAAAACATCTCGACAACCAGTGCAAGGATGTTAAAACTACTTTAATATGGTGTCTCATTTTGGTTCATGGTTGTTTACATTTGTTTGTTTTAGTTTGTTGTTTCCCACCCTTTCTCAAACGTTGTTTCCTACTTGTCTATCTTAAATGAATAATAACAAACATCCTACACCAAAAAGTATTAAAAAAAACCCATTAAAATGTCTGTTTTAGTGAGAAAGGAAAGTTTAAATTACTAGAGAAATAAACAGGTGGTGTAGAAATGGCCCATTGAGCACAAGAAGTTAATTGTATGCTTTTCTTCTAGAGACATTTTGCCTGGTATTTTAAACAAATGCACAAGTTTATTATATTTTTATTATAGTATTATAGCTATTTTTGACAAATTAATGTCATAGTCCCAAATTAAAAATACACATAAACAAACAATTCATGATAGTGTTCTGTGTATTTTTAATGTAAAAATGTTTTACTTCTTCAGATTCTTCGTACGTTCCAATAAATTAAATTAAAATATATCTCAAAATAAAGTAATTGTTCCTGATATTAGAATATATTTTTTACAATAAAGTGACAGGAAGCATGTCATAGTATAAACCCGAGTAGGTGGAAAAAAATGAACCGTATTCAATAGTGTTACTTTCTGATTATGATCATTTTTGCACAGATTGCATGCAAGGCTATACAACTTTGTATTTTGTCTGTGTATTACATGCTTGTGTCTGATCGTCACTGAAATGGATTAAAAGCAACAAAAAAGTTTAAACTAGAAAATATTTCAGGTCTCAGAGGTTAAACCGTGACAAACGTCATGAAACTTTCCGATTTCGCTCTTACATAAAATGCACCAAAATGTTCGTCCATCTTAAGCATGAACCCTGCATCACATTTAACATCTAAAATACAGATTTAACTGTCTTGTGACTGATACTTTAATGAGAAATTGAACAAGGATAAAGTGTCAAATAAGTGTTTCCATCTGTTCAAAAAAGAAAAAAAAAACTTTAAAATTAACTGCCTTGTATTAAACATATCTGTGATTAACACCCATCAAAAATTCCGTTTTTGCTATGCAAGTTAATATTTCTCATTCCCTCCACTCCAGGACTGCAGCGGAGCGCTAATCCCCTGCTGCTTCATGCCCATCATCTCAGCCAAACCCCAAAAGAGCTCTGAACGCATGCCATGCACAAACACACACAGAGCTGCTGCCTCAGTAAACACTCCTGCAGTCATCTGTTGAACCACATGATATTGTTTTCAGTTCTGAGAGACACAAACAGAAAGACGCAGTGGATGAAAGACAGGTTGTGGAGACAGTGAGAGCAGGTAAAGACAGGAGCGGGAGGAAACCACAGGAATAATGTTGAAGAAAACATGGGACAAAGGAGGGAGAAGGTGTCAATGACAGAGTGAAAACGAGAGAGGGGGGCGAGCCAGCAAACCAGACACGCTCATTCGCTCACGAGACAAACTGAGTGAGGGAGAGAGGGAGAGAGAGAGAGAGAGAGAGGGAGAGAAAGAGGCAGGGAGGGAGAGAGGAGGAGAGCGAGCTTCTATCATTCGTTCCTGACTCCACACGGGAACGCAGCATCCCTGGATCACGGCTGGGAACGGAGAAACGGGAACGCATCGGGACGCCAAAAACTAAGGGGAATAAAGATTGCCCGCCATCTGTTGGTCTTCCTCACTCATCTGTCATCCTCTCTCACTCTTTCTTTTTCTGAGGAGAACTTCTTCAGAGTGAAAACACATACATATAGAGATATATCTATAACAACCCTATACATATATCAATATACAGTATGCCTGTTTTCAGAAACAGCCTATGGGTAAGCAGATGGATTCAGATTCTACGCTGCAGAAGCCTTTACTGCTGTAGGAAGCTGATCTGTTGCTTTTTGAGACAAGAGCATCCACACTGAGGGATACAGGGTCAGAGAGGGAGTTTAAAGCAGGTACTTTCAGGAGCTGGGTTAGGAGCGTTGTGTTCTTTTGTGTCTGTGTTTTTGTGTGGTGCTAGGAGATCACTACGGAGCTGTGATCGTCTTTGTGGTAGATTTGGAGGCTGCTGAAACTGCAGCAAAATTTCTGACAGCGCAAGAAGAGCCCCCACCTTTCTCCACAAAAAGATAAACTGCGAGGGAGGATGGTTTGTGTTGCACAGGGTTAGCTTTTTTTGTTGAGTTGACAAAACAGAAGTTTGCTAAAGTTAAAAGAAACTAAAGAGAAATTAGAGAAGAAGAGTGCACATTGTTTTATATTCCTGTTTTGGTCTCCATTGTTTTCCCCCAAAGTTTCTTCAGACAAGAGCATCAGGGTAGTGAACGGTGAAGCTCAGATCAGTTCAGTTTGAGTTGAAAGAGTTTGTGTTTAGATTAGAAAAAATTTTTATTAAATAGAAAATGTAGCCTTGGATTGATGGGATTATTATTTTTTAGTGAAATTTTCTGTTTTTTATTTCCAATTAATGAATTATTGTACATCGAAGACATGTGATATTTGAAGATAATAAGAATTTCCCTGTTTGAAATTAATACATATTGTGAAATCTCATCTAAATTAGACAGTTAACTCTGAATTAATTTCCCTTCATATCTTTTAAAAAAATCTGTATTGTGTGCACAAATTATTGTTAGGATTACACAGGAGTTTAAGGTTATGTTAAAGATCCCCTACAACAGAGTTTAGAAAAGTCTTTTATGAGTTAGTTGGAGGAACTTCTAGTTGAAACGTTGAAATCTTTTCCTGTTTCTGATGCTGTACATGTGATACACATGCCCTCTCACCGCTGGCTGCACACACAAACCTGAAAAGCACAAACCTCTTCAGTATCTGGTCGCATTAAATTAAGATTTTTAGATCTATTACGACACTTACTATTTCATTACTTTAGGAAATCAATCACTGGAACCTGCAGGAAAAGCTGTGAGATCAAACCTTATTCAGCATTCCTCCTCAAATTATTTGCTTTTTTTAAAACTAAGTAGATACTTTACAAGCAAGCATCCAAAAACTATGACTTGTTTTGACTTTTTAGAGCTAAGTAGCAGAGGTGGAAAGTAGAGAAATACATTTACCCCCACTACTGTAGTAATAAGTTGTTTTAAAAAGGTGTGCTTTTACTTGTACTTGAGTACAAATCAGATCAGTACCTAAAAAATTCAAATCAGTTAGTTATTATCAATCATTTATTGATAATCTAATGAAGAAAAGCAAAAAGCTGTGTTTATAACAACCATGAACCAACTGTTAGCTTTAAGCATTTTTAAAAATCGTAACTGTTAAACGTGTGGAACCTTTTCTGTTTTTATGCTAGAAAATGTATTTGTTTTTCTGCAGGTAATGTCAGATATTCATCAAATATTTGAAGTTCTTTAACCATCTGACATGAAACAGTATTTGCTTATGATGCCTTATCTGCATCAATTTAAGACTGTGTTTTGCCATTGCCGCTTCTGTTTTTGGTGTGAACACACCATTAGACATCAAACCTGATGTTTTTCTGCTTCTCCACTGATTTGCTCTCAGGGAATTCTGGAAAAAAATTCTGCCACAAATTTTCAATGGGATTGAAAACATAACAGTTCTTAAATTAGGATAAATATGGATTCCTTTGTTTAATCTGGATCACTGAAACAACAGAGAACATCTAGGGAAAAAACCTTATCATTAAAAAGTTACTCACTACTTTTTTACAAGTACATTTTTAATGAACTACTTTTTATTTTACTTATTTGTAGCGTATTTACTTATATTTACTTATTTTACACTGGAACTTTTACTTGTACTTGATTATATTTTCAATGAAGTATGTCGAGTGAAATACGTAGTGATGCTCCCTGCTGTTTGATGGGAAGGTTTTGGACCACATGGTGGTGCTACAGAGCTTTAGGCCCTCCAATGTTCACGGTTTACACCAGAAGAAGAAAATGTTTGCAATAAAAATATTGCTGTATTCATGCATCTGGAAAACAAACAATGCAATTCTTTAAAAAATTGTATTAATTCTTCTACGTCTTATTCTTCCTTTTCTTCTATGCTCCTGCTTCTGTCTTTCTTCTACACTACTCCGTCTAGTAATCTCTCAAGAAAGTGTGAAGAGCTTCTTCAATAGTGCATTTATGCAACATCACCACTTCCTCACACGTAAACAAAACAACTGAGCGTCTGCGGCCAATATTTGGAAAGGAGGATTGAATCGTTGCACCAATGTGTTTCGACTTTTAGTGTTACTTTTATTTGAATGCAAAATTAGTGTACTCCTTCCAGTCTGCTCAGTAGCTGCCTACTCCCCCAACCTTAGACCTCCAAGTCATTTCTATCCCTTGTAGTAACATTTGCATCCTCCGGAGTTGAAAGTGGGTTTGATCAAGTTGTTGTTATACAATTCTGAACTATTGTCATACAGTCACTTCAGACTGTAACAAAAAAAGAGTTTCAATTGAGGAAGCATCTAAGCTGCAGACGCTTTCTTCTTAGATTCTCAAAGGCAGAATGGAGATGTTGAGAAGATCTCGTCAGTGCTTCCTTTTCCTGTGAGGACACCAAGTCTGTTTGTGAGGGAGCAAGCAGAAGAGAGACTGATTGAACAAGACAGAATATCTGATCAAAAGAGTCCAATGTGAGATAGAGCTGTACGCTGATGCACGGAGCAGAGTTCTGCAGATCAGATCAGCTCTCTAGTCATATTTACCAGAGAAGAAACGATTATTGGCTGAAAACCACAAAATGTTCTATTATCTGGTGTAGATTTTGTTGAAAGTCGCTTCAGTGGCACATTTGTGACTGCTTTGTTTTTTACACATGCAAAGGAAACAAAGTTACAAACTTGATTTTAAAATAAATGTCAGTTATCGCTGAAAATGTAAACATTTAGAATTGTGTACCTCCCTTAACATTTTTTGTGAACATAATGGTGAGATCATGTTGGTATGAAGAGAACTAAACATTTTGAGTCAAGTTGTCTGAAAATAAGCTGTTAAAAAGATTTCATGCATTCAATTTGAACAGTTTTGATAATTTTTCACGATGTGAAGCAGGTCATATCTGTTTTGACCAGCTACAGTAACAGTATGTTTCAAAATACAGCTTCGGCTAGAATTTTCTTCATATTGGTGTTATCAGCTAATTTACAACTAGATGTATATTTCTTATGTAAACAAGAATTGGTAACACTTTAAGGTGACATGTATCATCATTAACTTTTGCAAAAACTGACTATTCATGAGTTGAGGTTTCTTTAATGACGTGTTAGTAGAGATGGGCATTGCAGCTCAATTGAGGGAGCCGGTCTTCTAATGATTTTTGCTACTCTGTGAGATTTGTCAAGCCTCACTTTAAATTGAGTACAGTAATACATGATATAACAATGCTAACTAGCATCACAGCATGGGGTTTCAATTGGAAAGTGTTTAAAATGCTTATCCTCCATAAAGAACAGTACAATGCATAGAATTATGGTGTGACAAAATTGAATAAAATAAAGCAAGTCGCTTTTGAAAATTATATACAAAACATAACTTACAACCAAGCAAACACAAGCATCCCCTTTTAAATAGTTTTTTTGTCCCCTCAGAGTTTTTTTGAGAACCTTGAGTTTTTTAGGTTTTTTTTGCAATCATAAATGAACCTTCAAGAAATTTCCTGTTGTTGCAAATGTTAAAATGCTGACCTTCTTCTCATTGCTTCTTAATTTTTCTGTAAAATTGTCATATTCACTCTAACTGAATGAGGAAAAGAGAGAGATAGAGGACAAAATAGAGAGAAAGAGAGAGAAGTAGAGAAAGAAATAGAGAGAAAGATAGAGAAAGAAATAAATAGTGAGATTATTTATGTCACCTCAAAGTAAAAGTATTACTACTACGTCTAATGCAATATATTGCTCAAATGATTATGAGAAAATGTCAGTTTACTTTATATTTAGGTGTATCAAAGAAGCCAAGCAACACATCTGTAAAGGAGAGGACAGGGTACATCATAAACAATTATATTTTTAAATCTCAACAAAATAATAAAGTGTGTGGACATTCACAGAAAGTTTGCATCACAGTGATATCCTTAATGCTGAGAAAAGAGCTTGTTAGCATCTGTCTCCTCAAAATATTTTGGTGCGATATACTTTGTATGATATTTGAAACAATACTTTTCTAACACTGATGATTATCGTATATTTTAAAGGTAATGATTGAGCAAAACTGGCAGTGAGAGTGGAATCAATTTGTATGTGCACATTTAAGTCTGAAACAACTCTTTCTTTATACCAAGGAAGCCTTTATAATCACTAGATAGACTGAGAACTTTCACACGTCACATCTTTCAATCATAGTTAGTTTTTCAACTGAAAACTGAAGTGTCTAACAATACCCTGTGTTGTTTTGTCACAGGGGACTGAACTGGGATAAACAAAGACAGCTTGACTTCAAAACTGCACTGAAGATTTTTGAGAATGACTTTTAGCACACCAGTCAACAACAGCAAGAGGCTTCGGTACCTCTGGCATCACTCTGGACCTGAGTCTAACGGTTCCATACCTTCCATTTTCTAAGCTGGAGTTCAACCAAAGCCTGCTTGTTTGGACCACAAATCAGTTTGTCTTGGAGTGAGCACTATTAGTCTGGAGGCTATCCAAAAGGGAGGAATTGTGCTCACCCTTGCTCTCTCCCCATAGTGATGACAACAGCGAGTGTGTTGTGAGCTGAAGCTGTGTGGAAAGCTCTCCATCTTTCTCCCTGATGAGGGCTGCTTTTCCTGGATCAGCTAGCCGGACAAGTCAGCACTAAAGCTGCTCTAAACTTTAAGATTCAACAGCTCAGCAGTTTAACTCCAGTGGTTTCAACTGTCCCCTGTGGCATTGTTGCATTCAGGGATACACACTGTAGGATTACTAAGAGAGGAAGATGGCAGCCTCACACCTGTTTTTCAACGTGTTGACTGCTGTTTTACTGTGTTCTGTATCTAATGCTCAACAATCCAACACTGTCAGCACTCGTGTGCAAATCAGCAACCAAACGGCTGCTCCGTCCGGCGCTCCGGAGGTCACTCTTCCAATCCCAGGATCAGACTCGGAAGAAATCCCATCTGGAAGCCGGTGTTGGGGTTACTACGACGTGATGGGTCAGTGGGACCCTCCGTTTAACTGCAACGCAGGAATCTACCTGTTCTGCTGCGGCTCTTGCTACTATCGATTCTGCTGCCAATTTAAGGTCCACAGTCTGGATCAGACCTCCTGCTCCAATTACGACACGCCAGTTTGGGCCAACACGGGCAAACCAGCAGCACCAGTGACAGATGTCCAAGAGGAGCCGGATCGAGACCGCACTCACATGATCGTGTACATCATTTGTGGAGTGGTGGCCATCATGGTGCTGGTTGGGATCTTCACCAAACTGGGTCTGGAGAAAAGTCAAGGAGGACAGACGGACATGACCAACTCCAGGTGAGTGGCTGCTGGGATGATATACATTCAGAGGTGCTTTTTTTTAAACAAGAAACGTAACTGAGAAAGTATTATTATTCTCTGGGGCAATTTTAGGATTTCCACATGGATTTTAACTACTTCAATGTCAAAGCTCACCACCTTCACTATTATTAAGCTAGTGGGTTTTTTTGGATCCCGCTCCAATCATTTGAATATCTGCCAATCCCAATATTTTTTGATCTGGCCCCTTTTTTGCCCCCCATCCTGATCATTTGAATATCTGCCGATCCAGATATTTCCAGATCCAGTCCCTTTTTCACCCCAATCCGATCCTGATCATTTGAAAATCTGCCGATCCCGATATTTCCATATCCGGTTCCTTTATTGCCCCCGATCCTGATCATTTGAATATCTGCCGATCCTGATATTTCCTGATCCAGTCCGTTTCTTTTTTTCCCTTGATCCCATCCTGATCATTTAATTCCAGAATCTGATATTTCCTGATCTAATTCCCTTTTTTTTGTTTTCGATGCATTTCTGATTATTTTTCTTACACACAAATTTACAATGCATTAAGAATAAAAGAGGGCTAGTCAACTTGTCCCATATTTCACATATTTCTAATTAATGTAGATTTGATTCAAACCTATTAGCACTGGTGCATCACAAAAGAAACAAAAATTTAACTAAAACAAATTAAGTGCATAATACTGCAGTTATGGCTTATGTCAAATAGCAAATCTGTCACCATTTCCCTGAAAATAAATAAAATAAACTAAAGAGGAGGTTATTTTGAAAGTGTTACTGCCTGTACTGTTATTAAAAACAAAAACTAATTTCAGGTATAACTTAAAGATGTGTGGCCATGTCGCAATATGTTTTACACTGTATTCCAATCTTTTGAAAATTATGTGATCAGATACAATTGATCGAGGCAAGTCTACTTTGAAGTTTAATGAAATACAGCTGAAAAAGTTTCACTCTATGCATTAAGAGAAACCATGAGAAATACATGTTTTGCAACTTCAGAATTAAGAATGTTTATCTTTAGTGTACGGTCATGCATGCTGTATAAACTTACAGGAAAGTTTGCCTGATTTGTTTATTTGTAAGAAAACACTGACAGATTTTTGGCATTATCCAAACGTGTACTAAAGTTACTCATGTCTAACCTTTTTGAAATTTTCCTGAAGGAGTTGAGCCTCCAGAAACTAAATATTGTAAAATAAACTTTTTGACTGAAAATTGATTCCAAGGATTTACATCAAAGTAATTCACAAATATTTTCATTTATGTACTTTTTTTACAAGATAAACTTCCTTTAAAAATGTCACACAATAATGATTATTAAATATTTTTTTCAAATCTTATAGAGGCTCCCATAACAATACTAAACACTGACAAATATGCCTCCTAAATTAACTATAAGCAAAAATTCTAGTCTCCCCATAAAACAATGTATTACGAATTTTGATATTAATTGACTTATAAAAGCTGGTTTGATGCTTTCAACACATTTTTTTTATCAATTTCAATTGATTGGTAAATTGAAATTTGAGTTGGACACATAAAGTGTAACACTTTTTTTGTGAACTCTGCTGCCGATGTTCTCTTGTACAGCTATTTTTTTTTAGTTCTGGAGTCAAATACAAAGGAACACAATGAAAAGTTACATTTTATTTTCTTCTGTGATGTGTTCCGAAGACCTGACAGCCGTGAAAAGAAAAAATAACTACTTGGAAGCCTTCAACACCATAGTAATGTAAACAAAGATGACACTCTGGTCTCTTTTTTCCAGAGGGAGAGCGTTGTGCTCGGGGGCTGTAAGAGTGGGACGTCAGTCCAGTTATCTGTCTCCCATCCGTAATGTGGCATGGCAGACAGACACCACCATGATTTAATGAGGGCTATTGATAAGGGCTGGAAGCCTGCCATGCCTGGGATAGAAAGTGCTCTGCATGATAGATTATCTGCTGTCTGATGATGTTAGCGGATGGTCCGGGCAAAACAAATCTTTGGCGGTTTGTGATGGAAAACAATAGACATGTTACACTGGATGCACAGCTCTTTTTGATTATTTGAGCAGGTTTCCTTTCAGAGAGTTGTGTGTTTGTTATAATGTAACTTGAATTATCAAAGGAAAGCTTAATGGGGCTCGATAAATGAGTGCCACGGTAGCAGAGACAGCATGTGGATCATGTGGCAGGGCACAGCATCTCTAGCGTGTGTTGGGCTGAAGTACAGAGGCACATCGAGTGAGTGATTCTATTGACCAGCTCTGAGAAAACCAATGAGGCCAACGCGACCGGATTCACCCAGCAAAAATGTTACCCTCTATATGCGCTCCCATGCACATTCATGCCACTGACCTTATGATTTCACTGGGACTAATGACTAGTGAAATCTGTACAATCCATAGGGACAGGCTTTAGTTGTGTGTGAAAATGCATGCACAGCGCTAGCTCTGGCATTTCATTCTAACCTTTGATAATTATCCTGAGTGTTCTTGAAGGGTGTTAATTTACCGTTTGCTGGTGTGAGTTTGTTCTCATCTGTAAAATCAACTCAATTCATCATGAAATTGTTTAACTGGCTATAGTGGACATGCTGCTTTCTACTTGAATGATTCTTATGAGAATTTCCCTGTTGGACATGCCAACTTTTCGAAGCCAGAGTTAGTAAATTGAAGCTGAGAGCGCTTGATGTTTTTAAACCCTATGCATCCATGCTCGCTGAGCACTTCTGTGTTACATAATCATCCCAATAATGGAAACAGCTTTATTATTTTTTTTCTTGAAGCTGAAATGTGTGAACATGCAAATTAAGTTTCACTTTAAGGCTGGGAGGAAATAATGAGTACGAGTAGCATGGGGTAAAACTCTCGGCATCAAAAATAGCTCAAATTATACATTTAACACCTTAAATTAAAGGTGTATTTATGTGTACATTCATTGTGGACATTTCTTGCATGTTTTAGTAGTGTTCCCTCATCAAAACCATGATCAAATTTGTGTTTGGGTTCATTCATGGATGTGCGTGAAATCCTTTTTTCCCCCCTAGAAGCTCAAAATGGCTCGATGATCATTACACCTCCAGTGTTACTACATCACCCACCCAAGGACCAATCAGATGAACCGCTAATACAGTTCATCTCAATGTAGAATGGACCCGGACGTGTAAGAGTAGTGGAGGAAAAACTGAATATATTTGCCAGAAATGGGTAGATATTACTGTATTTCTCAAGACAAAACTTATTTTAATCACCAGCTCAAAAAATAAGTATTATTCATGTTTGTTATTAAGTTTCGTTTATAATTGTTATAGATTTTTTTTTACAGTGGGTGAGGGCTTTAATAATGCTAGGTCAAGGCCTGTACACTTCGGGATAAGCAAATAAAACATATAAATGCAATGAAATTTCTAATAAAAATGTTCACGGTTCACTTGTTTGACAACTAAATAATTCAGTTCTTCTGAATGTTGATCTTAAGACTTCCATCACCTCCAGTAAGGGGAGGGGTGAAAATGTCCGATAATAAAATAACTTCCGCAAAATACCTTGTTAAAGTACAGAAAAGGAGTTTAATAGCAGAAGAATAGAAATGAGCGTTCTGCTGGAAACAGAGTGAAACAAGACACAAGGTACGACATGCAGGGTTGAAGCTATAAGGAAATCAAGTTGTTACACAGAAGGGCATCTATGCAAGCAACTAATAGTATTATCCAAGAAACACCGGAAACACTAAATGATGTATAACAAAAGCTGCTGAAGGGGGTTATGGGAAAAGTAGTCCAGATTAATAAGCCCTCTCCTTTTATAGAAAGGTTTATAAAACAGCTGTGCAACATAGGCTTTTATATAAACGGAGGATATACTATGAACCAACTTTAATGATTTTTTAAATTTCCACCATTGGCTGACTTGCAAAAGACCCAACTCTTATAGTGCTAGAGCATTAGTCTGATAAGTGAAAAAGTATCACTTTTTTGCAGTCACTTCAAAGCAACTTTATACAAAACATTAAAGGGACTATTATTAAAAAAATAACAAAATTTGGATTCCTTCACAAAGGTTTTGCAGTCTCTCTAAATAGCAAGGCTTAACTGCCATGCAGGAAGGTTGTTCTGCATTTTGTGTGAGTTAAGAGCACTAGACCTATATTTTTCACTAGATTAATATACATTTTCTGTGAATGAGTTGTGAGGGTTTAATCAATTATATCTGCACTTTCAATTGGTAAGCACAATCTTGTTTAGCCTCATCGAGCAACCAATCCAATTTTTGCTCTCAAAATGAACATCTTAACCAATACAGATAATTTTGAAAGATTTTTTTTTTAATCGAATTAATTGTTTGCACTCTCTGTGGTGCGTAACCCCCAGTTTCAAATACGAATATAGTTCAATCAGATTCTTTTGATAAATTTGCTATTTTAAAATTGAGGGTTCACATTTTAATTAAATTGAAATTTTGTTTAAAATTTTGGGCGGCACTTTGGGAACTTCCTTTAAATGTGCTGTATACATAAAGTTGATTTTAATATTTATATATAAATGTATATATAATATATACAAATGTATATTATTATACAAAATATATAAATTGTTGTCCATTTACTGCGGAATTCACATAAACCCTATTGACTGTTTTATACTTTCAGTTAGTAAGAACCTCCTAGTTAAACCTCACAAACCAGGCTATTTGTCTCCAAATAATTCTCAATAGAGCGTCACGGTGGCGCAGTGGGTAGCACGGTCGTCTCACAGCAAGAAGTTTGCTGGTTCTAGGCTCGCCTGGGTCTGTTGGCATTTCTGTGTGGAGTTTGCATGTTCTCCCCGTGATCGCGTGGGTTTCTTCCGGGTGCTCCAGGTTTCCCCACAAGTCCAAAGACATGCGGAATAAGTGAATTGAATAAGAACGATTGTCCATAGTGTTAAAGTGTGAATGAGTGTGTGAATGTTTCCCAGCGATGGGTTGTGGCAGGGAAGGGCATCTGCTGCGTAAAACATATGCCAGAGAGTTAGCGGTTCATTCTGCTGTGGCGACCCTGAAATGGAAGAAAACCGACATGAAGATGAATGAATAATTCACAATAAAAAAAATTTGCTGCCGCCAAAATGATTGTGTTAACACATGCAGTTAATTTTGAAAGATTAATGTTTTGTTTCTATTAAACAGAATAAATTTTAAAGACCAGTTATGAAGACCAAATGTCTTTCACACATTCACATTCAAACTAAAGTATGCAATAAAGGTCAGACTAAATACAATTTTAAATTATTATCACAAAGATGTGCCACCAAGTGACAAAATAAGGCAAACGCATTAACATTTTTGCTTGTTTTTAATTTGGTTATCTTTGGAATCTCTAAAAACGGCTTAAGTAAAGGATAGTATATAGTTTTGACCTCAATTAAGAGTGAAGTTGACTTTAGTTCCAACAGGGTTTCAAATGGGAGAACCCATGTCATCATGATGAACGGCTGGAAACAAAAATAACTACTCAAGGAGGAACAATATCCAATCGTGCAAACCCATGTACATTTAAAATTTTAGGAGGGACATGCGATTACTGTTTGTAATCTTTACTGAGCAATTACTGATTATTGTTTGCAATCTGATCGCCTTACACAAATCAGCATGACAGCAGAATTTCTTGACTTTAGAAAGATAGAAAGAGTCAATGTAAAAGCAAAGCCATACTAAAGTTGAGACCAAACTACAAAATCAACCAATCACAGCTGTCAGCTCTATGATGTTGATGCCCAATTTTTTATTGGCCTAAAAACTAATTAAACGTCATCACAAAAAAAGACTAATGGAATTGCATGGACAGACATAATTATTGGAAATGATCTAAACCATGTTTTAATAAAATTATTCGTGTCACCTAATAAAAATAAGTTTATGACCACTGCAACAAGCCTCCAGACAGCCATCAAGTTAAAGCACATTAAACTGTGACTGTGAGAAACACCCAAAGCCAAGAACCAAACATCATGAAGATAGCACAAGTATACTTTCAATCCTTTTAGTTGCTGCCAAAAAATAAATCCCTAATGTATAGAGTTGGTTTGGTTGTCTATATTTAGCTGAATAGCACACCTGAGCCAGAGAAAGCAGTTGGCTCCCATAAAAAATGCATTATGATTGCTAATCGAGCTCAATCCCAAAGCTGGCCCTGAAACTATTTTTGCTCTATACAAACAAACCGAACTCCACAGTGAATCCACCGAGCCAAGCAGAAATCAGCGGGAGACGCCTCACCGGTCCTTTCAAACCAATCTCATGAATACAATAAAAGTTGCTGCACTTCACTTGCCCACAGGTCAAAGACTCTTGGGTTTTTTGTGCAGCGTTTCAAATGGAAAGAAAAGAAAAAATGATAAGAACTGACGAAGAAGGACTCCTGACTCATTTGTCAGGGAAACACGCACCAAATGAGACTTGAAGTGCAAAGCATTTTACATCAGAAATGACTAACGTGTGAATTTAATTCTTATTTTCACCTTTAAATCTGGAGTAATTTTGGATTTTGTCCCCTTGGAAATAAAAGGTTTTATCTAATTTTATCTTTTTTTTTTTAATATCCTGATTATCTGACATCTTATTTACATCATGCAATGTGTTTTGTAAAGCTATTTATATGTTTTGACTTGAATAAAACGGTTTTATCTGCATTTGCAACATGAAATGCAAAAACTCTGAATATCAGTCTCTAAAAAAACTTCTCAGAGCACAGATAGGATGATTTGTATTATCAGGAACATAAACTATATTTAAAGTTCCTGAAGAGTCAGCTAATTGCTCTTTATCCACTCCACAATTCCATAAACATCCATTCATGCATGCAGTAATTTGTTAGCTTCACCGGGTCGACCACAAACTGTACGTCATCAGGTTCCACAAATCATTATAGCATAAACTCAATGCAAGGCTGCAAGCTAACAGTTAGCGCACACTGCTACACAATCAATTCCTGAGTAAAATTTGGTCATATGTCCACAGTATGACCAAAAACACTCTGAAGAGACAAAAAATAAACCTCAAAATGAGTTAAAATATATTTGAGGTTATCATCTAAACCACTGATTCTTCACCAAAGGTGTACTTTGTGATACATTTTTGTATTTCATTATTAAAAAAAACCCTCACAAACTATTTTCCGCATAATTTAACTCAAGTTGAGGGGCCCTAGTGGGACCAAGTAGACTCAGAACAGATTCACTAGAATTAACACTAGATGTTACTGTGTAGTTGTGTGTTCTTCCCCAGGGACTCTTATATCAGCAGACAAATCAGGAGACATCCATGTTTTTGAATTTATGTGTTTGGCTTTGAAATGCTGTGCTCTTTAGGCATATTACAGCATTGTTGCTCTTGATTGTAATTATCTCCCCAATGATCTGTGGCGTCACCTCATCAGCGTCATTGAGATGCTTCCTGCCTCATCACAGAAGAACGCAGTTTAATTTCTCACCACCTTCATTTAAAACAAAAGGACACCTTCATCTAGAAAATGCATAGGGAATTAAATCTTGATGTAAAGAACTAGCACACGCTTTTTTAATGTTTAAGGGCATGTGCTATGCAAAATCAACTTCAATCAATTAATCAAAATATATTTACAAAGAACTTTTTATAGTGGCTTCAAAGTATTGAGTAATATATATACTTTAAAATATAGAGTTCCTTTTGTAATCATGAATAAAAGTGTCCCTGTTCAGTCAATGGGAGAAAGTGTTGCAATCACCAACTAGTTGAGTGGCAAATTAAAGTCCAATTGATTAAAGAAGAGAGACCCCAGAGCAAAAAACACACTTGCAGAGAACAAGATAAAGAACCCGTATGTGAACTCACAAAAGGGAAGCTTCATTAAGTTGGTCTGGTGCTAATCACCTCGCCAGCATGCTGCCTGAAGATCAACCAGAAAACAGATTAAAACTTTTGTCGTATGGGCAACTTTTCTTTTTTCTTCTTCCCTTTGTTTGCTACTCAAATGCTAACTGGGGAATCTTAGATTTAGAAAATTCAAAATAAATTAAAAATAAATCCATGAAAGATGATAAACTTAAAGGTAGGAGTTTCTTACTATTTAAATTTAATTAACAAACATATCAATATGATTATTTAAAATTAAATAATTGCCATGCCTAAGCTCGAGGTCAAAAGGATCTTGGGGTGTGCTTCCAGTCAGCCTCATCCATGCTCCAAAAAGGACAGCTTGTAAAAATTATTCATATAAGAAAGGTTTTGTTCAAAACTGAAAGTTCACTCGCTACATTTAAGAGAGCCATGAGATTTATGGGGTAAAGAAATGCTTCCTTTTTATATTTTATGCGGCACAGACAGTAACTCTGACACTAAGGTTGGAATCACAAATCGAACCATGCTATCGATGCACCTGAGTTTGAGAACTTCACTTCAGGAGCTGGCTGGAACAGAAATCAGTTTGGAGGCTCTCAATGCGTAGGACACTGACTAGAGCTGTATGGCTTTTCCTGCCATCATTTTTCTGATGGACCCGGATAATAGATCCTTGATCCTTGAGGAAATCCTAAAAGTTGTTAATGTTTACAGAAGAACTCTGCACATCATATTCCTATTAACACCCGACGAGGACACAGTGCTCAGGTCTAAAAGGGAATACCCTCCTCCAGAAAGTCATACTGATTTAAGGCTTCCATTACAGTGCATGGTAACTGCTTTTAGTAGCTCTGTACTTCAGTAGGCCAAAGGAGAGAGAAATGTAGCTGCTTTCTAAGATTTGTGAATGTTTTGGGAGGTCTAGCGATGGAATTTGACTAACTTGTCAAACAACCAATCCTATGTCGTTTAGCACTGTGCCATGTTTCAGGAGTGTCACCACAAAAACTGACGGAAATGCGACAAGTAAGCCAATGAATAACGTCACAGCAGACTACAAGAATGAAATGAAAATAAACGTGACACTCGCCTCTCCTGGAAATCTCCTGTTATCAGTCAATTGTACCAAACCAATCTGACATTTAGTTAGCGTTCTGTGGGTGACAAACTTAAAAGTACCTACTCAACCTAAACTCAAACTATTGTCCTTTTTTTTTGACTGTTATTGCAAATTATGGTAATGAATTCCAAAGACATTTGTCAAAATAAAATTTTCCCCAATCACATAATTTTAAAAAATCCTCTGGAAATGTTGAAAGTCAGTGACTTTCATCCGTTTACTTCCAAAACTTGAATCTGCGTAAAAATTTGGTTATTCTACAGAAAGATCTGTTCTCTGGACATTTGATGCACTTGTTCTCTTCACCCACCCTGCCTTGATGACAGAAAAAGATATAACTTCCACTGCTCATAATCTCCTGACACTTTTATTGACTTTATCCATCATTAAATAGTGTCCCTGTAAACCCCTGGACACAATGATTCCCCATCATGTTCATTCACACACTCAACCTTTTCTGCTTCACTGAAGACCGAGAGGCCAGAAAACGACCAGAGCCCTCGAGATTAGCAGTTTCTATCCATGAAGCTGTCCATCAGTGACGCCAAGAAACCAAACTTCACTTTGGAGATTTCGGAGGTTACAGAGGTGAGAGTGCCTTGTAAAGCTACTAAATGGACCATTGCGCCCACAATTGTTCCTTTCTTCCAGAAACTGCCTTGCTAAGCTCCAGAGCAGAGAATCAGAGATGGAAACAGCCACCGCCGACGGATTAGACTGCGATCATAGAGCTTCCCCACAGGAAATCGCTTTGCCTAAGATTTCATTTAGATGAGGAACACAAGGCAACGAGAGCATGCTGCTTTCCGCATGGCCATTAGAAATAATCTAAATTGAATAAAGATATACTTTGGAGATATAAATTGAATAAGCTGAACATAATGAATGAGTGTTCTGTAAAATAATCTGCACCAACTATAAGCCCAATAGATGCCCAGAACTTAAAAAAATAATAACTTCAATAAAAAAGTGAATATAACTTCCTAAAACATCAGCATTACCGCCATGCAGTAAACTAAAAATACTCCAGGCCACTAGGGGCAGTATTTTCAAACGTTGACTGTAATTCAACATAAAAATCCATCAAGTTTTCTAGGATAGATGCACACTTTTATTGACTTTTGAGTTCTGACTAGCAGCGGGAGGAGCCCAAAGGCACCTTAACAGCCCCTCTTTGCTCTCAGCACTAAGCAAGACCTCTCTCCCTATTACTGATTGCTCTCTTCACATCCAGGATAGGCTCAAGGCATTTGAATATACCAAAAGCAGCTATTCACAGAATTAATGAGGTGTGCAGTTTGTACCATAGCCATAAAACAGGCAGCAATTAAAGACTGCACATACTGTTCCTCCTTTTTCATCCGTAAGCTAACCTTTTTAAACATGCTTAACCTTTAATTTGGGGAATGAGGGAATCTGTGTTTTTTTCCCCAACTCATCGAGCTGGTTTGTTGCTGGGAGTCATTTACTGTTATTTTGATCCTGGCCACAAGGGGCAGTAGGGCACCCAATAAATGCTTCCTCAATTAGAGAATAAGATGGTAAGGGCCGCGAACAATTTCATTTGGTCCTCACTGCAGAGCAAGTTCCTCCTCTCTGGAGTCTATTAGGGGAGGGAATAACAGGCTTCTCCGCTCTGGACGTCTAAGGGGGCGTCTGTCCAGAGGGGAGGAGCTTCACAAGTCTTCAGTCACACACCGCATGTTAACATGCATCTAGAGACATTTAAAACATAATTATTATTATTAAATCCAGATGGTTATACTATACAAAACATTTTCTTACATGCAAACACTTGTTCTAGTTTATAAATAACATTTTTCATATCGCCATTCCGTAAAACTGCTTGCCATTTTAATGATTTCGTGTGACTATTTTCTTCCTCCTTCCACTGCTGGCGCGTGTAGCTCCTTTTTGCCGATGTACATATTGACACGTCCAGCTCCACCTCGTTGGATGTTAGTCCCTCCCCCCTGGACGTCCAGAGAGGAGGAGCTTGCTCTACAGTGAGTAGCCTCTCAACAATTTTGACCCAAGCTACAACCTCAAGCTTTCTCTCTCAATGCATAAAAGGAAGTGTCACCGCTGCAGTAACGCCACTTGAGGTTGACTCCATGCTAAATGTTCCCCAATGTCAGAGTCATTTTGCAAACCACAGGAAAGATCTAATAGAGGCTCACTAACAAGTCACCAGTTTCAACACTTCATTTACACAAGAGCTGTCACCAGGACAGGAAGCAACAAGTGCAAAACTAAAATACCAAGCTAACATTTAAATGATAAGAATAAGACTAGGGCAACTCCACCGAGTTTCGCTGACTAAATTTCTAATGTAATTTCAAATGGCTCATTTTCAATATTTCCTTCACGAATTCCGTGCATGTAGCACAAATTTTTTTTTCCAAATTCTCTTCAAGAGTCTATTCACTGCAACAACAACACTATAATTTTACCATACGACACAAAAAAATGTTTTTGTATACATTTTTATTGTCAGGCTAACCAGATCACCTTGAAAAAAAATCTTTTCCAGTTTTCACAAATCAACTGATTCCTTTTGGTCAATGATGGATGAGGATATTTAAATTGTTTTGTGCGCTTAGTTGTCTCCGTAAAGTGTAATGTATTTTCTCTTGCTTTCTTCATTGTTTAATGCTAACTAACCTTTTAATGCATGAATTATAAACGCCTGGATCAAGATTTTTTTTGAAGTTTTTTTATTGTTCTTACGGCATGCAAAAATGTTCCAAAAAGTTTTCCTTATGATTGTTTAAGGAAGTTTCAAATATGTCCACTATAGGGGAATACATACTTTTACAAAGAGAGGTTTAAAAATATTAAACGTGAAGCTTACACCTAAGCTAAGTTGATGTTTCCAAACATTATCCACCAGATATCCAGCTTATAAACCATTGCATTTAGAAGAAAAACACTCTTACTTTATATAAAGTCATAAACTGGACATAGTGAACCATGTTGCTTTTCGTTTAAATCTCGGCTGGTGCCTGTGGTGCATGTGTACATGCTCTGTTTTTGGCTCTTAGCGCTAGCGGAGCATATTTTTGGTCCCCAACTGCTTAATGGAAACATGAACAACACACATACACAAACATTCTGCAGGATTGCATAACGTGGGGTGATATTGAATACACCCCGGGCACAGCATGTGACATCCCTTAAATGCATCTCTTTTCCTACTCTTGTAACGCAGCTAATGAACACTAAAAAAAATCCTTCTTGCGCGGTACTCATACAATCTCTGTTTTGAAGAACTGCCGCGTGCTTTACTAATGGAGACTTCTAACACTTGACAGTTGGAGGCCTGATCAGGTCTGTGCTCGTGGTCCTCTATGAAACTCAATATTTTAGCTTGCAGATATGCTAATGCTAACACGTGCAAGAGATACAGGAGCTCAATTAACTTCACAGTTAGGTTTTTAGAACCATTATCTAGCATTTACACCAATTACTATAACAGCGATTACCTCTGGAATTGGCCAGGTAGCCGCAGGGGGCAAACCGTATCTTTAAACATGTATTAAAACCAGACACAAAAACCAGCGCTTAAGCGGAAACAAAACAGCCTTAACAGGAAATGGTAAAGGACAAGGATAATTTGAGACTAAGAACTTAAATACAATATGTGAAACACATGGATTGGCTACCAAGGAAACAGGATTTAGTAGCAGGCGAGGAGGAGAAATAAAGGGGCGGGAACACAAAGAAACAATCAAAGAGCACATGGCTAGCTAAAACAAAAACAATGCGGAGGACTGAAATTAGCACTGAAAATATGCATGAATATCACAGACAAAAATAAAAAATAAAACAAAGGGTACAAAATCTAAAACCATACTCGGACATTGACAACCAGGCGATTACAGGAATGTTTTTAATTTGAAACCTTTTTTACACAGGTGCAAATAAAAAAGTGATCAGAATTGGTGAGAACTGGGCTATCAAAACCCAGAAGAAGGCTGTGATTTTTTTGATGATGGCTTAATCTTTTAGGTTGTAAGTGTTATTTTCTTGCTCTTATAACAATATCTGCTAGCATTGATGAATCAAGATAATATCTTTGGCATTTGTACACAAACTATTAGCAGAGATTTATTTGGTCTTGTACAAAATTGCCTAACATACTTGTAAAAATGGCTGTCACTGTCTCCAATTTAAAAACTATAACCCTTATGCTTTACTGCTTCTCTGAACAGCTGCAGTGACATTCCTCATTGTATAATGCTGAAGGTGACTTGACTGAGGTTGCTTCTCACATGAATCACGGCAGAGAGGTATTATGTACTAAAAGGTGACCTGACAAACCCAATTAGCCACAGTGTGAACGTGGTCATTGATCTGGTTGAGTATCTAGTGTGCATGTCAGCCTTTGTGTTTGTTTACAGAGTGTTATGACACAATTTGACAAGCTTCAATTGAATTTATTTACAATATTGTCTTTCTAATATCCTAAATAGGGCATCGTTAAAGATACATCAAAATAATAGCCTGCTACTCGAGGTCACATTACTTAAAATAAGCAGGTTGAACTATGTACATAACCAAGAAGGTGATGCTAAGAAGGCAGCCTGGTTTGTCATCTCCCAATGACTGTTTAGAGGCTACGTTATATTGGATTATTTTTAACCCCTGTGTTCAACACAGATGACAGGAAATAACGTCAAAATTCATAAACATAATATTTCAAAATTTGGGAATAGCTCGTTCAGATATCCGGGTCTTCAAGCTGACACAAAACCAAACGTTGTCTCCGCCGCTCAGGAGGACTAAAGACAGAGGTCATTCCTTGTGGCCTGGCCTTATATAAGTTCAGATCTCACAGCATTCTTGGAGGCGGAGGCACTGTGTCGATTCTAATTGGCTCCCAATGTGTGTTTGAGCCAGTTCTTAAAAATGGACGATCTCCTTTTTTCTCTGGAATATACTGATAACAAAATGGTTATTTTTAGACACCCTGTTTATCAATTTTGGGGAAAAGACCTACAACAAATACTAATCATATTTCTCAATTCACACAGATGTCAGAATCACACAGTTTAATCAATAAAAGATAATCAAGATGATTATCAGATTATCAAATATTTATGAAATAAAAAACAAAACTAATAATCAAGTTAACCCTACAGTAATAATAAACTTAACCCTCTCGTTATTACATCACATCACATGATCTTAATGGTAGCAAGCAAGAATTGTTATACCAGCTTCTATTTGATCAAAATATACCATTAAATAGCTTTTGCTCAGCAAAATTAACATTACTGGAATCAATGCTTGAAGTGTTAAATTCAACACTGGAAAACAATTAATGAACACTTGCAACATAATTGAATAATTTGGTTAGACATCTGTTAAATCACAATATTTTAGAGCGGAAATGTTGCATATTATACGCCTTTTAACCATTTATAATACATCATTGACTCCACTAGACTTTAAGAACCTTTAAAAGGAAGTATTTATAACAAACTATGTCTTTGCATCACCTCAAATGGTTGTGCTCCACAAAATAAGCCATACACAATGTTCCTCCCAGTGCCACACATTCACGTTCCCTGCTGCCGTTTGCTTGTTGACACAGAAAATCTACCCATTTGCTGTGAACATATAAAGACACTTTTGGCCTGGGAACGTTTCCTTTTTTTAATCTGGCATTGTTCTGCTATGGTTACACTTTTGGGTCAGTCAGCGTGTACGTTCTTCTTTGAGTTGTGTTTCATCTGATTGGTTAGTGGGAGATGTGTGTATACTTGGTGTGTCTTTCGTTTGAAAAAAAATAGTACATGTTTTTGCACCTTAATACAAACATATAATATTTTCACCATTGTTTTCTCAAAAAAAAAAATGTATTAAGAATTTGTCTCGATTAAATATTTTGTTCATCTCTCACTTTAATAAGTGTATAGTTATAAGAAAAAAAGAGAGAGTTTTTCCATAATATGCTTAATAGTCCATACAAAGGGTCCTGTCCTGGAGGTCTGGAGCCTTTCTACCATCTTTCATAAATTCTACCATCATAAAACACACCTGATCACACGAATTATGCTCTTCTTTGTTTGTCTGAAACTAAAACTAGTATAGTAAGGTTACATCTTAAATGTGCTGGACTGCAGCCTACTAGCAACGGATTTGGAGACCCCTGCTCTGCCACCGTAAAATCTAAACTACTGTATATGTTTTCTAAATTCATAAATACCAAGATTTTGGCCTAATTTCAAGACCAATACATTTTGCATCATGAAGATATTGTGGAAAAAAACTGGAATGACTCAGGCAGCCTATACACTACAATGCAAGAATTCTTCCAAATAAAATAAAGGATAAAACATAGTGATTTAAAAAACCTAGTCATAAAACAAAACCTATAAAATATAACAAAAACTATTTCAGAAGCTCCAATAAAGCTAAGATAAACTAAAAGCCACAGAAACTAGATTTTTTTTTAAAACTGACGCAGACTGGTCAAATTTTGACCTATTTTTGAGCTATATTCATGGAACATAAAGAAGATGCGCAGTTCTGAGAATTAGTTCTGCTCTTGGGACAGATGATCTCAGTTTACTGGTGTTCCTGCCCGTAAAGAACATCTTGTTGTTAGCGCATAAAGCCTTGAACACATCGTACCTTCTAAATGAACAGTATATAGTTTATCACCACAAGAGAACACACTTTCAAAACAAGATGTTCGGGTTCACAAGAGACACATGACACATCCCCATCACGTCCAAAAGAGACAGAAAGAAGCAAGGTTGAATATTCCACAAATCAAAGGCACTTTAATTACAGAGTGAGTTATTGTTCACAATGACCATTTTCTTCCCGTTTTAATCACACTAGAGGCAATCAATGACCATGTTGCTGTTTGCAAACATCAATGAGAACTCAACCCCTCGTCCCACTCACCTTGATCCCCAATTACTGTTGCACATTTCCCTGCTAATCCCCCTAAAAGAGAGAAAGCGCAAACACAAGAGAGCCCAGGGATGATAAGTATCACCGAAGCCCTGCGGGAGGAACCATTCTTCGCCTCTCCGCATCTCGTTTCCAAAGCTCAGCGCTGTTCATGGATGGCAGGAGGGGGAGGAGGGGCTGTGCTGGGCTTAATGCAGAAAGAGAGGACCTGATTGCGACCAAGGGGAGTCTGGTAGGGAGTGTAAGACATTTATCTTGATCTCTGTGCTGTCAATCAAGCTGCAGATGCGAGAGAAATCATCAGTCGATGGAGAGATGAGGGAGATAAAGTGAAAGAGCACGAGAAAGATGGAGGGATCTGGGCATTTCTATTGTTGAACTGATTGATGAAGCTGGCAGAATTATTGAAGGGAGGGAGGATAGTTTCATTTGAAAAGTGCACGCAGTGGGAGGCTGCAGTGAGGTCTCTATCGGATGCCATTTACTGAAAGATGAGAAGTAAAAAAATGAATACGTTTTTGGTATGTGACAACTAAGATCTTAGTCCTCTGCTGTGATTGGCTGGAAGTTTAATGATTTTTATACATGTGATGGAATGAATGCCTCGGCTGTTCTCCTAGTTTCAATTAATATATTTATTTGAAAATACAAAAGCAAAAATGATTTTTTTTTAAATATATGGACAGAATAAGAGTTTCTCTGTTGAGTCAGGAGGAGCATTTATATACTTTATAACTCTTAGGAGTCCAAAGTCATGCCGGCGGAACAAAACGTACAAGTCTGAATTAACATTAAATGGCAAAAAATTATCCAGGTAGAACTGGGGAAAGGCTCATCTTGCACTTTAACCCAGTTTTCACAGTTATAATAAAGTAAATTTAAGTGTTGAAAATTGTAGAAATTGAAAATTTTAGATTTTTTTTATTATTGTTCTCAGGGAAAAAACTGAATCCCTGCATGGGCTGATTTTTAGCTCCGCCCCATAGAGTTAAAAATAAAATTATTTCACAATTAAATAAACCACTCATGCTTTTCCTGCATTTTTATGTAACTAGTTCAGTACCTACAATCAGATTTTTTTCAAAAACTGTACATAATTATTTTATTTTTACACATTTCTCGAACTATTCCAAGTTTCGAATCAATTCCCTCTGTAAACTAACCAACCACTATTTCCCATAATCGATTAATCTGTAATCCGGTTTCCCCCACAAATCCAAACACATGTGGTATAAGTTAATTGAGTAAAAACGATTGTTCATAGTGTTTGTGTGTGAGCGGATATTTCCCAGCGATGGGTTGCTGCTGGAAGGGCATCTGCCGCATAAAACATATTCCAGAAGAGTTGGCGGTTCAATCCGCTGTGGCGACACCGAAAAGGAAAAAGCTGACAAGAAAATGGATGAATGGATAAATTGAGTGTTTTACAGATGTATGTAAATAACTTGGAAACATGGTAAATAATTGAAGAGTTAATTTCTCTAGAAAATAATTTGAGGTTAATGTTTGTGTTTACATGTGTAAGTAAAGTATGGTAAAGCAGCTCATTGTACAGAATGCAGTGCAGTTCATACGATGAACTCTGATTTAGTAAATACAATTAATATGTTGAGCACCAAAAGTAGCCGACTCACATTTTACTTTAAGCTGCACAATCTCCCACAGACTGCCTTCACTGGCTGCGGTAGCTCTTCGGTGAAGAGCTCAGGGGCATTCTGACCTTTACAGAAGGAGGTGCAGCCCCGCATAGAGCTTCAGGTCATTCATCTCAGAGGGTGCAGAGAGTGCTCTTCTCTCGTTCTCCTGCTCTGTTGGTCGACGTAGTGTTCCTGGATTGATGTCTTTATAAAGCTTCACTCAGCAAAGAAGCCAGTGGTTCATCACTTCCTCTTAATCACACCGCCCTCCACATTCTGAGCACCAGGTCAGCCAGCCGACCAGTAGTTTCTGGAAAACAATTAGGCTGACGTTAGGCATTCATCATGAGAAGGAAGTGATGAATGTTTGTTTATATGGATAGATTTTCTTCTTTAGCTTATCTGTAGCCTTCTAAACAGCTTTTAAGATTAATGAACGATAAAATCTTGAGATTTTTTATGAAAGTTTGAAGCATAATTCATTCATTCATCTTCATGTCGGCTTTATTCCCTTTCGGGATCGCCACAGCGGAATGAACCGCCAACTCTCTGGCATATGTTTTACGCAGCGGATGCCCTTCCAGCCGCAACCCATCGCTGGGAAACATTCACACACACATTCACACTTTAACACTATGGGCAATTGTTCTTATTCAATTCACTTATTCCGCATGTCTTTGGACTTGTGGGGAAACCGGAGCACCCGGAGAAAACCCATGCGATCACGGGGAGAACATGCAAACTCCACACAGAAATGCCACCTGCCCCAGCCGAGGCTCGAACCAGCAACCTTCTTGCTGTGAGACGACCGTGCTACCCACTGCGCCACTGTGACGCCTTGAAGCATAATGTACCATTTCATTCAAGTTTGGGAACACTTTAATATGTTAATATATGATCATCATTATCTAAATAAACCTGTACATGTCATAATAAAGAATTACTCCCTTAATTAATAATTAGTTGTTGGTATTTAATGCATTAACAAACACTTCAAAGTAAACTAAATATAAAATGCTCTTATAGAAATGTAGTTGATAATAATAGTTATTAATAAGTGATGGTCATACATTGATGGTTTATTTTATTTATCCAAATTAATGATTTACTGTAGAGGACAACATATCAATATTAACTTTTCATTGACTGACTATTAGTTCATGATTAGTTAAATATTATTAGGTTTACACTTTATTTTAGCTGAATGTCATCGTTTTTCTCAGACAAAAACTCACCAGAGGCAAAACCTGACAGATAAACACTAAAAGCATGCGAATTGCTAGACCAAAAGCAATGAGGTTGTAGACAAAGAATGTGAATCAACAAAAAAACATAAAAAACTGAACCAGATAGACATGATATAATGTGGACTGAAAATCTTATGAAACCTCTAAAGAGATGCGAGGAGAAATCATTAAATGCTGCAACACAGATAATTAAGGAAAATTAAGAAAAACTATAAAACCTACACAAAAAATCAACTTCAAAAAGAAAATTCTTCTTTTTTCCACAAAATAATTAATAATAAAATAAAATTTAATAATAGTATAAACTATTAGCATTTTAAGTGTAAGTATTTTAATCCTAGTTAATCATCACATAAATAATTATTCATATTTTGGGCATGATTAAACTAAAACGTCTAATTAAACGTTTGATATTATAGAAGTTACATCAAAATGAGGATAGAATATAATAATTATTAGGAATAATTAGTAAAATTAGTACACATTGTTATCATTATGGTTTTATTTTGATGATACTTTAAATATAAAAAAAATACATGTTATCCTACGAAACAATAAAAAATATGGTTATATTCTATTTTAATTACATGCTATAAGTGTGTGTATAGATCTTTTAATTATTTTAATTAATTATTATAATCTTTTAATTATGTATTACATTTATTTATGTTAAATATAAATAAACTAGTCAACAAATTAGTTGTCCTCTGAGCTTCCTCTGACCAAATAATCTCCTCCGAGCACCCCAGCACCTTCTCCAGCCATCCATTAAAACAATAGAGCAGTCTGCAGGAGCGTAACGACCTGTCTGAAAACCCTTCTGAAACTCCTGCTCCTGCCTACAGAGGCAGCAATGAGAACACCCTACACACACACTTACACTCCAGGTCCCCTCTTGGCCAAAAATGAAAAAAAAACTTCCCTAGAGTGATTTTCAGATGATTTTAACATGATCTAGACTTTGACCAAGAGGGGACCTGAAAATTGTCCCCTCTTGGCACCAAGGTCCCCTCTTGGTGGGGGTGTAAAGACACACGCACACACACGCGCACACACACACACACTTTTCTTCAAATTTAACAGTGCAATATTGGACTCTCCTTTTTAGCCATGTTTTACACGTCTGTCATGAGGTCTGGATCGAGTGTGAACATTGATTAATCGACTATTTAAATATATATTGTTTTTGGCCTGTCGAATCATTATATTTGAAAAATCCCTGTGTCTTCTGGATCTCTCAAAATACCACGAATTTCACTCTGCACTCTTTACCTTGCAGTTTTATTTCAGGATCCAAACAAGCACTCTCACACAGTCAAATCTCTGGTGTGTTGAGCCGCAAAAGCCCCGTCTCCTCCCCGCACACGCTCTCAAATCACTGGTGGATTTGATCTAAATCCAGCGTTTATTTCTCACCTCTTCCCTGACATCTCAGGAAAGCGTGCGTGTGTTCGAGAGCGCGTGTGATGGATGTCCGATGGCATGCCATGCAGTGTTTGGTTTAGCTCAGTCAGCTCTAAAGTTATTAACACAATTTACTCGTTTAGAGGCGAGCAGAGAGGGAGAAGTGTGATGCAACCAAGGACACACAACACACACGTTCATAAAAATCAAGAGTGCATGTCCTTGAGCCAAGCGCTGCATATCAACCCATTATTCCTGCTGGCCCAGTTTAAAAGCAAGCAATCAATGAAAACAGTCCTGTTGGTTTGCTCTCACCCTCCCAGTGCATGTGAATCTGTCTCTCTGGCTCCTTCCTCATGAAATATGGCATTATAAAACAAACCGAGCTCGTCCAGAGAAGAGAAAGCGAGGTCTTTGATGGAGTTCCGCAGGGATTGAGATCACAGGATGCTTCTATGAAAGAGTTCGGAACCCAAATTCAGAAAGAAAGAGATGCAGAAAGAAGAAATTAAGCTCTTTAATGTGTTTTGTCACTCAGATAAAATTTAAAGTTGTATGTATTGTAATATAAACTTGTATGAGGTTATGTTGATTAAAGCCTAAGGCTATAATCAGACAGCAGCCCAAAGTGACACAAATCGATTTGCTTCCCATATGGGGCATGTATTGGATATTTTCTTGACAGTCTGACGAGCTTAATTACATATATATATACATATATATATATATATATATATATATATATATATATATATATATATATATATATATATATATATATATATATATATATATATATATATATAAACCAGGACTAGCCCTGGCCAAATTGCCTCAACCAACACTTAACATTAACCACTAGTCATTCTGATTCTAGAATATTTTACAATAAAAACACACAATACAAAAACACAAGTTTAACACAAAAATTACATTTAAACATTTTGATTTGTTTGTCTATTATGACATTATTCAAAATAAACAACCACTGGTAGCACTTTATAATACTAATCGTTTACTAAGCATTAATAAATAGCTAATAAGTCATTTGTAAACTATTGTTTCTTTGTTAATAAACATTTATAAGCAGTTCATCAATACAACTTTAACTTTATTTCTGGTTTAGAAGCATCTATATAAAATACTTAAAAACATGTAATTTAATGCTTTATTGAGGGTAAAGTAATCATTTATAAATTAAACTTTTCATCATTTAAAAAACAGTTCAATTATTTGTTAGTGATTCATGAGATTATTTAGAACATGTTAAGAAATTATTATTAAAGTATTTAAAAGCAAATACATTTTATTTTTCACATATATAGTAACAGTTACTCAGTGTTATAATAAATACTTTATTAACACAATCCTCCTGGAACTCATGATTAATTTAACTAGTTATAAAGCATTTACTAGCTGCCAGTTTATTGTTTTCGTGAGCTCATCTAAAGGGTGGATTATTTATGACTTACAAAGCATTACAACACATGAGATTTAAAGGCTCAGTTTTATTCTAAACCGTGAAAAACATTGACATTTTCATCTTATGTGTACAAGCTTAAAAAACAAAAATATTCCTTACTGTAGATGTTCTAAATCTATCTGTATTAATCATAGGTTACAGTATGAATAAGTGTTAATAAAGCATTTATTATCACTTATTATTATCTTAGCATTTGCTTTTACTGAATATTGGGATGGCCGACCCTGGTTAAGCCATGTTGCACTTTTCCGGGAATGTTTTTTGTTGTTGTTGCTCCATTTTTGTACCTCTAATGACTCATAAATTGAGTTATGTCCTGGTCTGCTCCCTGGTTTTCTGAAAATCTCCATGCTCTGACGACTACCTGTAGAAAAATGCAACGAAAATGTTGCCAAACGGGTTGAACTTGTGGTGCATACAGAGTATTAATTCAACCTAACTCTGCACCAACTCGACATCCAAGTTCAACACTTCTGAAGAATTTCACTTATTTCTAATTCATAGACACATATAAAACAGCATGTTGTAGGCGTAAACGTGGTTTTTCACAAATACAAATCTATTACAGAAATGTTCTTTACATAAAGACGCTCAGAAAGAATGGCACTTTTACATCTCTTCAGTCTACAGCTGACGTTGAAGGATCAGATCCCTCAGCTGTTTTCTTTGACATTGGGTTGTATCATTCCATTGTTAAATCTGCAAGTTAATAAATCTTGTACCTGGAAGTTTATTAATCACGATGTTTTCGCATACTTTGTTTGTTTGCTAAAGAGGGTACGAGAGAAAAGTCTCAAAAGTCTATAAAAGGAGGCAGCAAAGTATGCTCCCTAGTCGAATAGTACATCTAACATCTAGATATTTAGAATGTCAGAATTATTTATTCATAAATGTCAATAAAGCAATGATTATGCAATAGTCAAAAACCAAACAGTGTGAAAATAAATCTAAAGTCGTATATAAACTGGAAACAACACAAACAATTACATTATGACAAAAAAAGTATTGTTAATATCTCAAAAACCAATTTGGATGGAATAAGGATGTATAAATCATCTTAAACTTCTGATACTAAGTTGGAGCATGATCATCACTTCCAGAAATAAATCACAACATGGAAGTTCTACTGTTCCTTTAACGCTCAGGGGCCGCATTAGTGAATCACAGCGAACCTCTGAAGCCAAAACATTTCTCATGGATTATATGTTTAGTTGAAAACATCCCATTTGCTCGGCTTCATCAAGACTGCCAATCTGACTTGAGATGGCTTTAGACTATATTAATCATCAGAAATCTGTCAGCAGACACAGGGAAAGAGACAGAGAGAATGAGAAGAGGAAGAAGGGGATAGAGTGAGAAAAAGGGAGCGAGAGAGAGAGGGGAGAGAGAAGGAGATAGAAAGGAGAGAGGGATTCAAGAGAGATTAGAGGGAAAGAGGAGAAACGGAGTACACTGAGAGAAAGGGAGAGAGAGAGAGCGAAAGAAAGAGGACAGAAAGAAAAAGAAGAAAAAGCAGAGAGAAAGACGGAGATAGAAAGGATAGAGTGATTCGAGAGAGAGGAGAGAGAGAGAGAGAGAGGAGAGAGAGAGAGAGAGAGAGAGGAGAGAGAGAGAGAGAGGAGAGAGAGAGAAGAGAGAGAGAGAGAGAGAGAGAGAGAGAATAGCCTAAGGGACTGGCATCTTGCTGCTGCTGCAGTCTGACTGCTACATAAGCTTGTTTGTGTTTGAACTTCAACAAGGTGAGGCGTAACCATAAAATACAAGATGTTTTCCTTTGTGTGTGCTTTTAGTTAATTAATATAGGTTTTGCAGCATTTTCTTTGCTTATATGTATGTGATTGGAGCCCACCCCCTTTCCAACTGAAGCATTTAAACACTGTGTCATGGTTCACATCAACATTCCACTTCGACCTGTATACTTCACTGGAGATGTGTGTGTTTGTTATTGAAATGTGTATTTTTGTCTAAATCTATAGGTATAATTTATGTAGGAGTTTACTAATTAGGAAAAAAGACCCCGTTAAAATAAACCCTTGCGTCTACACACGCAGCCCACAACTCTGAAAACTTACACTATACTGTATTTCTTTTGCTTACACAATGAGTTGGATTTTAAATGTAGATAAGTACTTTCAAATGTAATCTCCTTAACTAAAAATACACATTTTAAAAAGACTTACACAAAAAAATTATTTAATTTAAGTACTGTGAGTGCATGTGCTTGTCTACTTTTCATCTCTGATGGCGTCCTATCCCATTAAATTAAAACAAAAGTAAAAAAAAAAAAACTTTACTTTGGCAATGTGCTTGTTTTGCTGACAAAATATATGTCAATACGCTGTAGCTGCATTCGAACTACAGATGTCAGTCGAAAAATGTTGTTTTGAATCCTGACTGCCTCTCTCACTTCAAGTCATTCCCTTTGTGTTTGTTTGTGAACCAGAGAACATTTTGGAGCGTTACAGCCCTGATGTGCTCTGACAGGTATATGGCTAAGTGGAGCTAAATGGCACATAAAACACGCAACGGTAATTTCATGCTGTGCTTCATGATTTATCTAGGGTGCGCGTGTGAGTCAGTAGCATGTTAGAGAGGTCACATGACCCCAGGAGGTCGCAGTGGGGAAGGGATGGGTGTTTTCAGTGGGTATACTGCATTTCACAGTAGGATTCAATCAATGACTGTCAACTGTTTGCAGGTCACGTCCCGCCACTCAGCTATTAGAACAACCGAATTTAACAGAAGACATTTGGGAGACATTTTGCTACTATTATTTCCTAGATAACCTTGTGGGAAAATTCTTATATTTTGCTCTCTTATAGGCAAGGGTCGGACCTGGAACTGGCCCAACTTTGGACTCCCAAACTCAAATCGTCTTGCATCACCTCTAAGCCGAAATATCTATTACGTTTGTGCGAATAACTTTTTAACTGTATGTCTTGTAAATTAAATGATTTGTTTCATTAGATTACTTGGATCTTGACCAAATATGACATCATTTTCTGTCATGGTGCTTTTTTCCAAAAAACAAACCATCCATCGATCTTAGTCTGCTTATCTGGTGGTGGACACAAACCAAATGACAACAAGCCAACAAAAGTCTAAAGTTCTGTTCACACCAAAAAGCAGATAAACTGTTAATACCATGCCAAGTTCGGCGCATAAAATCCTGAATTCATCTGTTCTCAGAAAGTTCTCAGAAAGACTGTGCAAAAAATCAGGATGAAGAGGAGCTTCAAGTTTCTGTTCTCCTCTCCCTCAAATTAATCTTCCTCTTCTTTCACCACATTTATCTTACAAATGCACCAAATCGTCAGTGGCACGATGCTAGGTTAGCGGCTAGAGGTAACAGTCTCACTGCATACAGCCCAATATGAGTAGAAAACCATATTTTCCCTTTCCCACATTTGAACAAAAACTGGAGCGTTTCATTTTACATCAATATGGGACGTGTTCCGTGTTTGAAGCTACCCCCCAATGCAGTAAGACTATTGCACTTCTTCAGAAACACGAGTGCCACCGCTGAAGCTCAAACACACATGCTCTTCCACATACCTCGGTTGTAATGAGTCATTATTTGAGTTACTATTGCCTTTCTATTAGCTTGAACCAGTCTGGCCATTCTCCTCAGACCTCTGGCTTCAACAAGCCATTTGTGCCCACAGAACAGCCACTTATTCGATATTTTCAGTTTTTGTACAATTTTCTGTAAACCCCAGTGATTGTGTGTGAGAATCCCAATAGATCTGCAGTTTCTGAAACACCCAGACCAGCACAGAAACTCATACCACATTCAAAGTCACTTAAATTCCCATTCTTCCACATTCTGATGCTCGCTTTGATTTGCAGCAAATCCTCTTGACCATGTCTGCATGCCTAAATGTGCTTCCATGTGATTGGCTGATTAAAATTTGAGCAGTTGAACAGGTGTACCTCAGCAGTTGAAGGTACCAAAAACAATTGTTAGAACTTAGAACAGTTAATCACAGTCTCTTTGTCTAGACCACTCGTCCCTATCTCCTGGGCCACAGGGATCAATAGGCACCAGGTTGCCAAAGACATACATGTCATAATACTTATTATCTGAACAATCGTTTATTTTGGCAAATGTTGTATTTAGAAAGGTTACCAGATTTTCTTTGGTTACATTCTAATTGTACATTGTTGACTCATTATGATGAGGAAGCTGCTAATTTGTGTATTATTATATGAGCAATATAAATAATCTATGTAAAACTGTAAAGTGCTGACCTGTTCGTGGTGATAAAAAGGTTGTGGACCACTAGTCTAAATCAGACAGAGAATATTCTCGAGAATGTATCTATTCAACAAAACCCATGTTATTAGAGCTGTCTCTGTTAGCCTCTATTGTCTCACACAGCTTTTTCTTTTTCTTTTTCTTTTGGGAACAACCGCAAATGAAAACGGAATTCATATCAGATAATGTATAGTCCTTAAAATTAATTAAGATCATCATTAATTAAGATTTGTCTTCTGATTTTTAGCAATGTAGTCCGAAAACAAAACAGAAAACGATTCAGTTCCCTAAAAAAGTTGTTACGAACCATTTGGTAGATTTGTTCTTTTTTAACGAATAACACATCCCTACCCCTGAGTGCCATCCAAGTTCAAAGAGCGTCACTGCATCCACATTAAAAAGCAGAGGTCTGAAGCTAGCAAAAAAGCCCTCTGTAGAGAAGCCATCAGAAGGATTCACTTAGATGTTTGGAGACCTCACATCGTTGTATTCAAAACTATTTATCTCTTGCTTTTACTAAACAACAACAGTTTTCTCATAAATAAATAAAACACTCTTCACTTTAGCATGCCACATCTATTAAAAACGCTGCATTTGGCTAAAAGCACTTGGGTTCTGTGTGTGACTCCAGCAGTGTGTGTTAGGGCATCTGTAGTTCAATCATTACCAACACAGAAACTGTGCCCTGCAGTAAGGGTGTCTCTGGTATCAAGCTCCAGGCGCTGTGTGGTGAAACATTCTAGTGTAGTTTGGTTGTTTATGTCTGTGTGATGGCTGAGCTTGCATGCATAATTGCTGTAAGTGTGCATTTCCCCACACAAGCTCTACTTTGCAGCATATGTTCGCATGCTGGGCATGTGTGCATTTGATTCATTGCAGTGACGTCAGTCGTTCAGCTTTGGCCCGAAGCCTCATCTGTTCTGGAAAGCATGGTGCGTGTGTTTGCTGCTTCAGTGGCATGAGTCGTTGTGACACAGTGGGCAAAAAAACTATTTTTTTGATTGATGAAGATTTGAATCTGTAATGAACGACATAACGTTCAAAAGTGTTGAACAGCTATACACCCATCTGTTTTCTTTATCCATTTAGTCTTGGTTTAAAGTCTCAGAATTCTCCAGTTCATGGAAGAAAGCTGAGCAGGTCTCACTTTAAGGTCCCAGATGAGCATAAAGCTAAGGGCATTGGGAGGTAAGCATTACAAGCAAGGGAAGAACAAGATTCCTGGGTGGCCTTGAACCAGTGACCTTCTAACTGAGGCAGCAGCAGCACTACCCACTCCACCACCATACTAATCAAGAGTTTAAAAACTAAATCCAGAAAAGAGCTTTTAAAAAAATAGTGGCCACACATGTTTGTATTGGTGTTAATTTAGTAAGGGCAAAGCAATGAAGTATTATTATTATACTAATACTATTAAAGTCAATGCAAACATAGATCACCTTGCAGGAAAACTCCTAATTTTACATACAAGGGTCTGACCTACAACTGACCCAAATTTGGAGTCTCTACCTAAAACCTTCTTTCTTCAACACTAGGCCGAACTCACATTTTCATTTTAACTTCTAAACTGTAGGGCTTAAAAACAATCTGCCCACATCTGGAGTACCCAAGGAAGAGTTCTGTTATTAGGTACTAATGCAACTGGGGCAGGAAGAACTTCAATATTCATGGTCTTTAACAATCTTGGCTTTCCAGATTTTTTTCCTTCCACAGTATCGACGAAAAGTCAGTGCAGAAATTGTCAAATAATTCTTCCTTCTGCTCCTGCTTACAAAACCTCAAATGTCAGCGATACACATGAGCAAGTAACATCCCCATGTGTACAGGCTACAGGTAAAAGAGTAGCTAAGCTCATTAAAATAAATCAATTGTCTTGTAGATCACACACATCCCACGCAAAGATACAACATAAAGCACTCAAATAGTGCATTCGATTTCCACACAGTACACTTGTCTAGCATTTATGGTGGATGAAAAACTCCAGGAGTCAGCAGAGAGAATCTGCTGCTCTGTGGCGTTATCGGCTTTCTTCAGAAAACCAGTCAGAAGCTGATTCATTTCTTCTCCGTTACCGAACAAATCTCTGCTCACTGCCATAGATTACTCAAGCAGACACATGCTCTGACATCTGAATGATTACACATCCCAGCGGTCAACCTTGAACAAGACCGCGCTGCTTCTCGTCTAATCGACTAGGGGATGCTAATGAAAGCTCGGTTTTACGCAGATTAGCATGCTAAGACACACAAACAGTTGCTTGTTTGCTGATAAATACATCTGAGACTCTTTATAGTGTGTCAGGAACACCAGGGTGGTATATTGCCCTACTGTGATAATGGCTAATGCAGCAGAAACACAAACATTTCCATTCACATGGACAGACATGGGGATACAGTCTTTCCCACTGGAACAGCGCTAGCCTGTGGCTAAACAGGACATCTGAAACATCTGTCTCACCAGCTCAAATGTTGAACTAACTGATTCCCAATGCATGAACAGATTAAACATCTCCAAGCAAACATATTCAGGGTGCTGTAAACTTCTCTGCTAAAGGAAAATTGTAATATTTGACTGCTATAAAGAGGTTTGTTTAACCAGAGAGTTGGAGACAAGAACTTCTGTGATGTCAGCCGATGAATATCTGTACATATCAACGGCTGATGTGGCCTGGAAAGGTGACACAGTGGAGGAGTTGGTCATCTTGTAACCGGAGGGTTGGCGATTTAATCCCTACCAGTCCATTCTGCCATTGTAGACCTTGGGCAAGCTGCTTCACCCACATTGCCCTGTATGGAAGTGTGAGACTGGTGGAGTGTGTTTGGTGGTGGGCAGGAGGCCGTAGGCTCGGAATGGCAACCACGTCCTGTCAGACTGCCCCAGAGCAGCTGAGGGTACCAAGGTAGCTTGTCATCACCAGAGTGTGAATGTGGAGAGAAAGAATAATGCTCTGAAAATTGTAAAGTGTCTTTGAGCATCTGGAAATGCGCTATATTGAAAGCATTATTATTATTATTATTAATAGCTACATGCAAACATTTAAGTGATTAAAAGTGTTTATTGATTACCATCCCAACTTATTACTGAAGATAAGTTGTTCTGTCAAAGTTATAAGATGAACCAAGTCTTGAGGGTGAGTTAATTAGAGTTTCTGCTTATTTATAGTTCAAGTAGACAATTCTCAATAAACATGGTATTAGCATACATATTTTAACCTTTACATTTTAATACTTATTTTACACAAGAGGATTACCCTCAAACAAGGGACTGTTCTGCAATATTTTCTTGCTTCACTGAAACTTTTTTGAAGTTAAATAATATTGTAAGTTCAAAAGAGTTCCTAATGGTTTAGGGTACAAGGATATATTAAACAGAATGACTGAATGTTATAAGGCCTCCTTAAATATATTAAACATATTACATGAAAAACTTGCTTTTATGTCATACATTTTGAATAAACGTGCGAATAGAACTGTTTATTGTGCAATAATAGTCTGTTCTAATTATTCTAGAGTTCCAATAGCTAAATAAATGATCAATCATTCATTAATTCGTCATTTACAGGATAAAGTTTATTGCTTGATTTGCAGACATAACTATGATAATAAATTATGTTTACCTCTTGTTTGATTTATTTGTATTTTAAAAAGTATTTGTAAGAACCTCAAACATGTTACAATTGCAATTGAATAATAAAATGTATTATTATGTATTTTTCGTACAGATTATCTAGACAGACTTTATTTTAATCTTGTAAACACGAAATGTATCCCGAAAGCACAGAAAAATCAGGTGATTATGATTTCTTTTTTTTTTTTTTTTGATTATGACTTCAACAAGGAGTCATTACAGATAAAATCAAGCATGTGATCAACGGTTTGTAACATAGCCCTCTAATCTAACCACTTTAAGAAAACACCATGGACAGTGTATGTTTCAGATGACCCAAAATAGTCCTTTATGTATATAATAACACCTCATAACACACATACATAAATTTAGTAGAAGTGCAAATTGTATTTTTTAATCTGGTTATGTTAGCAGTAACTCGCCAGATAGCAAGAACACTTGGGCCAAATGTGATTGAAATGGCTGAGTTGGTTGAACAGACTTGGGCCGTAGAGTTGCCATAAATGTTGTGCCATACATTTGAAAGTTTGCAAAATTTTATTTTGGTTTAATGTTTTTGAAGTTTGGGGTCGAGATAATAAAAAAACACATCGGGCCAGGTAAGGTTTAGATGAGGCTGAAATCTGTAAAAAATATTGAATCAATTAAAATTTGTCTGGCTTCTTTTTCATGTTGCTATTTTCTCATGAGACTTTTGAGAGAGAATTGACTTTCTCTGCTGACTTTTTAATTAAATATAATTTAACATCTGTCTATTGCTGAAGTTGTTAGTTATTAGTTTTATTAAGTGTAAGCTAAAGCTATCAAAATTTGTCTATGCCTGTCAAGTGGTTTTGTTATGCTTGACGTCAACCACGCCCCATTTTGACAGAAACAGTACATATCTTGAAATATTTGCTTTTTTTTTATTGCAAATTGGATGAGCTGGATAAACACAAGAAACATGTGTGTGTTACTTTACAGTGGAAAACTCCAGAAATTTGCAAGGAGTTGTTATTTTTGATACATTTTCATGAATTTGTGTCTAAGACCCTGGTCTTGTGGTGTGTTTTACAGCTTTTTTTGGCTAAGACAACTAATCCCATTCCACATCATGTTCCCTGGTGAATCATTTTCAAACAATGCTGAAATTTGCCTGACACTTTTCTCTCCTTTACAACTCTCTTACTATAAAACAAATGACTTTATCACTAATGAATACAATTTATTCTCAAAACTTGAGCTAAGCTGAAAACATTAAACGCTTGAACCTCTTTGCAAGCAGGTTAATTAGCTAGCATGTGAGCTAGATGAGATTAATCAGCCATATCTGAAACATAAAAAATCTAATAACTTACATTGGCACACAAGCACAGACATCCACAAGTTAATTCCAATAGCCATATGCTTGTCAGGATAGAATTATTCAAGACTCTCTCACAAGGCTACTATTTCCATGCACAAACCTTTGATCACTCAGGACTGCTTTCTGTTTAGTATTGATCGACAAAGGATTAAAATGCAATGGAACTAAGATGCAATGATTTCATAAATGCATTAATCAATATTAAGTGTGCTTCAAATGAGAACTGCAACAAGGGAAGGGAAAAAAGGTCAATCCAATCCAATGACTCATTTTTTCCCTCTCAACTCTCAATCTATCATTCCCTGTGATATTGTCTTAAATTCAGGTTTTTACCAGCAGGATATTCTACTGGAAAACTCTATTGATGATATTTAAGATTTGCCAGGATGTCGAAATACGGAGTGAGAAACTAGCAGTAAAACAGCATAGCTGAAGGTTTTAGGAGCTGAATTTACTGCATATGCATTTTTTAAGAGACTCGCTTTAAGATGCATTATTAATACTCTATATGTAAGGATATGGATTTTTAAATTGATCTTTCCTGTAACATGATTTGCTAAAGTGTGGATGGGTTTTTGCACCCAAAACACTGCAGATAAAATATCGGTTTAAATGACAAAAACCTTTTTATTTGTAAATGCATACTTTATGGCTTAAAGTGTCTATAAGTTAACTGTTATGGAATCACACCAAGTATGTGTCTCTTAACATTCCACTCCCATTTCATGCATGATTACTTTTACTAAATGTAATGTATGTAAAAAAAAAAGACACACATAGCTGTAACGGATGTGTTTGCAATGCAGAAGGCCATTTCTGAATGCACGACAGGCTTAAATACTTACGCCGACCTTAAGAAACCTGCTTATGAGACTCCTTTTTAAATTATTGTTTTAAATTTATGTTCAGTTTATCATAGATGCGATTAGTGGCACAGAATCATGCATAACATACAGTTAAAATTGTAAAAGGTATTTTATCTTAAATTGCTTGATTTATTGTTAACCATGCAAATCATGATTTTGTCAGAACGGATCATGTTGATTTTAAAACTGACCATATCTTCAATAAAAAACAGCTTTATTTAAATGCTGATAGCTAGAGGCCCAACATTCAATAACACTCAAAAATTACACTGACCTCATGGTGGACTGTGATGTCCACCAAGGCTCTATTTAAGCCTGTGTTTGTTTGTATCTCCCTGGTTAAAGCTACAGTATAATATCACATCTACACTGATGGTGTGAGCCTTTATGTTCCCCTAAACAAAATAAACTTTCATACATTTATTTTATCCACAGTTCAGATCTTTTAAAGTGTGTTAATGAATGAACGTTATGGTTTGGAGGTATCACCTGTTATGCAAATGGAGTCCACCAGGACTCTATAATAGAACCAATTTTATTGAGGCTGTTCAGAATGGCGTAAGAGAGCTAAAAGAACCTCTTTCAACTATGACTCGAGCAGTGTGTTTTTCAAACCTAAAGTAATGTTTCACACAACATGAGAGGTCATTTGTAAAATCCCAAAATATAAAAGTCAATTATTTCTTCCTAAATGTTTTATAATTGTTTGTAAGTCGGTCAACTAGTTGTAATTAAATGGGCTTATAGATGCATTGAGTTGTATTCTGACCTGAGATTATGTAAAACTTAAATACAACTCATCAGCCTCACATGAACAAGGTTACTAACACATACTATTTAGACAGAACTAATTATTTAAATCATGCATTTTAGCAACCAAGCACAAGCTCGACCAACTGAAAAAGAGAACAACAATAGCTGGCAGTTGTTTGGGATATAATAACATCTAAAATATTGACCAAACATGATTTTTTTTTATCGAGTCTGCCAAAGCCACTGATAATGCTAATCAAATGAGATCATTTTAATTCACTCTCAATCAGACTAATTAAACAAAAATATGAGCAGCTAAAAATAAAAATAGACTGAAGTTTGCCTCTGGAAAAAAATATCACTCAGTCACTCAGTCAATCTTTTATTAGTCGTGTTTTTAGAGTGAGTGTGTGTGTGTGTGCGTGCATGCGTATGTGTGCGTGTGCGTGCGTGCGTGTATGTGTATGAGTGTGTGTGTTGGTAAAAAACAAATAAGTAAAAAACAAAGACAAAACCACGGAACTCACAATACACTTTTAGAGATTTGGGGCAATTACAGCCTAGTTCTCAGCAGATGTCCTCATATTTAAATAAAAATCTCAAAGTAAATAAAAATGGAAGCACAGCAGCATTCAAAGTAACAAGACCTGGAAGGAATGCAATACAGATATACAAGCTCTTGTCTAAGTGCCCCAGCTGACGCTTAAAGCATGTTAGTAGTCAGTCGGGGGTCTTTAAAGAATGATTTGGGATGCCTGTGGTTATTATTCTACCTGTGATTACCCCCCATGAGGCTTAATGAGAAATTTGCCAAAAGGTAACCACTTAATTAAGGACCACACATTTCCGTTGTGAAAGAAAACATGCTGAGAAAACATCAGCAAGATTGGAAAGCTCTCACATGATTTCAGCATACTCACAGAATTTGATTCAGAGCATGTATAGAAGGCCAATCAGGACTTCATTCAAACACCGACTACGATAAGAGGATCAGTGTGATTAACAATCGTTTCCCATCAATAAATGACTGAATGGTTTTGATTGCTGCTTGGTTCAGGAGGACAATCTTTGGCTCTGGCATATAAGTTTTTAAAAAATATATTTTTTGTTAATGATCCACATTTTCTCTTTTCGTGGTTACATAATAAACACTGACAAGGAAACACAGACATGAGCACACATTTAAATTTCCGGTTGACTCTTTCCAAGAAGATGTTTGATTCAACGGAAATCAATCAAATTGGATACTTAAGGTTTAACACAAGGCACATTTAGGATCTGTGTATAATCAAGCACACGTTTCCCAATGAGGATTAATGTCTGTTTAAAGCTTAGTTCGCTCAGTACTCTTAATTCATCTTCTGAAGGTTCTGCTAATGTTGGTCTCACTGTTGATGCCATGTTTACTGATTTTACTTTACCTAGTGCTGACGAAATTGGTTATGTTTTTACGAAGTCCAAGTCCTCTACTTGTCAACTTGATCCTTTGCCAACCAACTTAGTCAAGCAAGGCCTCCCAGCTTTGATAGAGCTTTTTACCTCCATCATAAATGCTTCTCTCCTGTCTGGTGTGGTTCCCAAGTTATTGAAGGTTGCTGCTGTCACATGCATACTCAAAAAACCTGGTACTGACAAAGGCAACCTGGAAAACTTCCGTCCGATATCAAATCTGCCCTTTCTCACTAAACTACTGGCAAAGTGTGTTAGTGCGCAGCTGCAGGACTTCCTATTTAATAATAATCTTTATGAACAGTTTGAGTCAGACTTCCGTCCTTTCCATAGCCTTGAAACAGCTCTTCTCAAAATTACCAATGATCTCCTATTAGTGTCTGACTCTGGCCTTGCTTCTTTACTCATCCTACTCAACCTCTCAGCTGCATTTGACACTGTAGCCCACCATATTCTTCTACCTAGACTAGAGGACATTGGCCTGTCTGGAACTGTTCTTCTGTGGTTTAAATTCTACCTTGCTCAGCGACCACAGTTCATCCAAATCAGCTCTTTTCGTTCTAAATTTTCTTTTGTCACATCTGGTGTCCCCCAGGGATCTGTACTTGGGCCTCTGCTATTTCTCATATATATTCTTCCACTCTGTAATATTTTTAGGAAATACGGCATTAAATTTCCCTGTTCTGCTGATGCACCCAGCTCTATATGTCCACCAAACCCTCTACTAGTAGTCTCACTGGACGACATAACAACCATCCCTGTCTCCCACCAGGCCAAAAGCTTAGAAGTAATCATCGACCATACTCTCTCACATTAATTCTGCCACACGTACTGCTTACTTCTTTATCAGGAAAATTCATCATCTCTGTCCATTTCTTACACAGAGTGCTACTGCAACACTAGTCATGGACTAGACAGGGACTAACAACACTATTTTATGCCTTTGTAACCCCCATCTTGACTTCTGTAACTCACTGTTTCATGTAAAAAAAGTATTATTATTATTTATTATTAAAGAATATAGTGTGGCACTTGTTTGGGTGTGAGTGGTAAAAGTCTTACAAATCTTTGTCAAGATCGCTAGCACGTTTTTAATCATTTAAACTCTCTTAAAAAGCGCTTGCATTTCAGTTAACTGCTTTTGTAGTTGAAAGAGAATTTTGGAAACGCACATTAATGTTTAATTACTCTGCAGTCTGTGAAATGTCTCTTAACAGTTTGAAATCCATTTGGTCTTAACAGATCTGTTTACACAAGCGTGTGAATTCTATACTGACATCTTTTTCCAGGAGAAAATTAGAACACAGTAAGTGGGTATCTGTATAAAGTCATCACTTTCGTTTTCTAATTGCGTTGCCTCAAAAAAAAAAAGTGAAGTAAGGGATCACATAGCACCAAGAGATGTTATGTTAGTTCAGCTTTTCATGCAAATGTGACTTTCCTAGATTTCAGGAAATTCAAAATAATCTTATTTTGCATGAAATACAAGAAATTTGGGAGAGGATGATTAGTCTGTTATAGGACATACATACTTTGTTATGTGATGCAGAGGCAATTATTAACAGTCAGCCTATAACCAATGTCTCCAACGACCCACATGATCTAGAGGGACTCATGTCTAATCCGCTGCTGCTTCTCGAATGTAAACCATCACTACCACCAGGTTTGTCCAGTAATCAGGATCTCAATGCATGCAATGATGGAAAAAGATCTAGTATATTGCTGACATATTCTGCAAAGTATGGACAAGAGAATACTTGCCACAACTTCAGCAACTTTGACATTGGAGACAAAGTCTTGTGTAGCCAGACCTTCAGGGAAAGTTTGAGTGTTTTCTCTTCTTTTTTTTGTCAAAAACTGTCCATGAGGCTGTTTAACTGACATGACAAACAACCAGCTCTCATACTCCAGAAATCTGGACTAATTTCACAAGAGGATTCCTCCAGAGAGCGGACCATACATTCACAAATACACTCTGCATACCTAGGTGCTTGATTCTATATATCTGTGGCCATCTGAGCTATTGGACCGTTGAAGTTCCACCCATTCTAACCAAATAAAATTAAATTGTGTTACAGTCTGTAGAATTTGGTGAAGATCAATTGGCCTGAGTAGCTGGTATTGGCTTTGAGGAGAAACATGGAGCGGGCGGCTCTTACAGAAGAGCCCCGTCTAATTCTTGCAGCTGTTATCATGAAAGCGACAGACCTGTCTCACTCTCCCAGCCCAGAGCACATGCCAGTGCTGCTTCCCAGAAGTCCAAGGCCCTCATTCTGAACTGGATTTCTAAGGAACACAGAATGGTTAGCACTGTATATACTCTATGTTAGAACTTTAAAATGCTTCTCCTCAAGTACGATACACATTAACACAATATGTAACGTTAACGTTCACCAGACGAACTACATCCATCTATCCAACCAACCCATATATATATATATATATATATATATATATATATATATATATATATATATATATATATATATATATATATATATATATATATATATATATATAAATAACAGATATGTGTGTGTGTGTGTGTGTGTAGATGAGGGTTGGATAGATGGACAATAAGATACACACACACACACTGTAACATACATTAAAATAGTTTCGTATTGGTACAATTTTTTAATAACTATTTGAGAGTGCTAACCAAACCTAAGTAGTCATTGAACATGGATATATAACTTAATTTTTTTATCGGTAAACTTACTATATACAATCAATTCAATTTACCTTTTTAAAATGTCAATTTACCAATTATTAAACTTAGATTTTCTCCCCAAGTTTGCTTTGAATAAATAAGGCGATTGTTTTTTTTTAAGTAAACTAAACTAATTGAATTTGCAGTGTAGTTTACTTAAAAACGTAGGAAACTGATTGAGTAAATTTACTTAAGTTTTATTAGTACTCTCAAGTATTTATTCAAACATGTTACCAATACTTAAGACAGGAAGAAAGACTCCATCGTGTCTTTTTTAGTTAATTAATGGTAATATCATTTATATCTTATGTTGTGTCTTTGTCTTGACTACCTGACAATCATGCTTGTTTCCCCAATGGGCTTCTTTGTCTAGCGTCTGGCCCCTCTTGTCCTGTTATTCCAATCACTCCTGATCAATTCTTCCCTGTTAGTGTTTAGCTCAGTGAATTTGTCCCCATTATAAGCTCCTAGAGTCTGTCTAGCCTTAGTTTTGTTACGTTAAAGCTTCTGTTTTTGCTAGTGTGGTTTTTAGCCTAGATTTGTTATGTGAGCTTGGTTTTCATTTTATTCTAAAAGAAATTCATTCATCTTTAGATGTCAGGCATTTAAGTTCCTTCACCTCCACTTAAGCCCTGCACCAAATCTGTCTTCGCTAATATGTATCCATATGCTGTTTCTTCTCGAATGCCAAAACAGGCTTTTTTCACTCCATTTACATTTATATCCAGCGAAGTGAATGACGAATATAATTATGTCAATCTTTAAGATGAATTCTTATTAAATTCAGAACCAGTCAAGGTCTGTCACCAAGTCATGGTCTTTCACCACCCGGTCATGGTTTCAGTTTGGGGTGACACATTTCTGACAATACCTCTCAAGGTTCACTGTCCTTTGCCATTTAGTGCTTTGTTATCTCCAAAATTGTCATTCCTGAGTATTTATTTGCTTTGTTTTCTTTGTGCTAGTCATGAGAGCTTTCTCTGGTCACATGACTGGTTAGACTTGTGTTAGTCTGAGAGCATGACTTTAACCCAGTCCCTTTTGTTAGCTTGTTTGTCTCACACCTCTTTACTGTCATTTTGAAACATCTGAAATCATCGATATGCTTTTATGCACATACTACTGTCTACAGTATTCTTTATGTTTATATTTATAGTTTATATTGCTGTCTTGTTTTGTCATCTTTGTGGTGTAACTGATTAGTTGCTTTAGTTTTATTACAGAATTAGCTTTTGTGTTTTCCCCTTTATGTACTCTTTTTGTTTGTTCTTGTTTTTTTTTTTTTTTATTTAATCTAAAACATCAAAAATTCAGAACCTGATATTTGTTGGGAGTTCGTTTTAACATGTATGTGCATCACCATGTAGAGGCATAACAATGATTGCTTCATAAATATATAATCATGTAAATGAATAATAAAAGAAGCTCGATATACAATTGTTATATTCTGGTATTTACATGGCTTAACCATTTGTTTGTTTAATTATGTCTTAAAACATAAAAACTCCAATTGGCATTAAATGCATACTTTCTCAGGGCCACCAAAAGCAAAAAAAAAAAACTTGTGAATTGCCTGCAATGTGGCATGAAACTTGTAGCTAAGATAAAATAAAATAAAACTGCAACATAAATACACCCCTGCTTTAACAATCCCCCAATATGCAGTGTTGAGTTCAGAAGTGTATGCATGCTGTTTTTTCTTAATTTGAGCTTTTGAATAAACCTGAAAGTCCTGTTTTAAAAAGCTTGACTATTATTTCTAACCCCTATGAAAACAGGATTTCTAATAGATTACTCTTCTAACTTCAACAATATTATTTAAGTTATTAACTAAGTGACCAGTTGACCAGATATGGAGTGATCCATACCCAGAATTTGAGCTCTGCATGGAACCCATCCCAGTGTACACACACACAGCAGTGAACAAACACACCGTGAGCACTCACCCGGAGCAGTGGACAGCCATGGCTGTGGCACTCGGGAAACTGGTGCCTTGCCCGAGGGCTCCACAGCTGTGATGGTTGAAGGTGGAAAACAAGTGTTTCATCACTCACACCACCTTCAACTCGGTGTATCTGGGGATCGAACCGGTGACCTTCCTTTCACAAGTTAATCTTCTTATCCACCAGACCACAACTCCCCATTTTATATTATATAAAATATTTATTGGCATCACAAACAGGATTCAAACATGTGCAGGAAACCCCATTAGGTTTTTGTTAAATAAAAATGCCATTCCATCAATACTGATTTGATACGATTTTACATTGGAAAGCAACCATCTTGGAGGAGACAGAACTTGAGAGAATAGTTGGCTAACAATGCACCTGGGAAATAGAAACTAGAATGATTCATATTACAGAGAAATCAGGTCATGTTTGAACCTCTTGTGCACCGATGCAAAGTTAATGCAGCCCCTCAAGCTCTTGTCGTGTGAACCAAAAGAGCTGCTTTTTAAGAGAAGTGTTATTCGAATGTTATAAGAGCAATGTTATAAGGTTGAAAATTGTCTCAGTCCTCGATGATTGCTGAAGGTTACAGCCATCCTGGCTCCCGGGAAAGGGATTTTCTCAGATTGTAGAGGTGTGAACGGGAGTTAGTGAAGAAAGGAAGTAAATGAAGGACAGTTGGGTCAGCAGCTGAAATATTCTTTGAAAGCTTAGAGGGAATGACAGAAGCGCAGCAGGAATTAAAGGAAGATTTGAACAAATGCTGAGTGAGGCAAGGTGCATGTGGATACATGAAAAGATGTAAGAAGATGCTTTGAGGTGGATGTTTCATTCAGAAGGATTGAACCAAGCAGAAGGTTATGCTAGCAGAAGCCAGGGTCAGAACAGTTAGGAAAGCTCTCTTTTATTAGGTGTTCCTTTTTTTGCTATATTTTTAGTCTTTGTAGTTGGAGTGCAACAGTAGATAGAACGCTCAATATTTGATTTGGTTTTAAAGGATGAAAAAATAAATTATTTTCATTAACCCTTGCTTATATAACAGGAACAATACGTCTCTTGTACTCAGAAAAAGCATTTAAAAATAACAGGCTTCACAGCAGCATGTTTTATACCCATGTTTTATAATTTGAGTTAAGTGAGGTAAATTAGCCACTTATAATATGTTGGGAAGAGTATGTCTTATAATTGCCACTAATGTGTGGGTTCCATTTTAGCTCATTACTAAGTCAATATAGGAGAACCCACCAACAGGCAATCATCTACGATTGTGCACAGTACTCCTTCACCACTTCTGGAGGGGTCGTCCCTTGTCTAGTAAGTGTCTGCATTGCATCGATTGAGATACAAGGCAATAATAGTAAGAGTGAACTAGCGAAATTCAAAGCAAAAACTTGCCGGTTTGGTTCTGTGCGTTTTTTGGAAATGGAAAATGGAACTGATTTAAAGTACTTAGCTTGCCAGAAAGCAAAATAATTTAGCATTTGTCTGGCATTAGGTATGGTGTAAGTCTGAAAGTGAGGGTGTTGACTTTATTGGGGGACATAGGCCAGACATCCAACAAGTGTAAACCATCTTTGGCTCTTGTCTGGGGTGCTCCAGAATTAATTGTGGTACTTTGGCTTACTTGTGGGTAGTGTTTACTTCATAGTTACATACTACATATATACATTCTTTTTTCTTAAAGGAACTCTGTGCTACAGCTGGAAAAAAACAATCGTGAACCATTATACTGTCAAATACTATTAGATATTATAGTGTAAAGTAATGTTAATTTTTAAAATGAACTTGTTTTAAATGTTTGATTCCCATCAATACTTTCTTTTTGAGATATTGTTTCAAAAAGGAGGAAACATTTGAGTTGGGATTTGTGAGCCGTGACTTGGGTTGAGTTCAGAAGCATGCATGTGCTGTTGTGTGTTTGCTCAACCCGCAGAGAATTTGATGCTGTACAAATGCCTTGCTTTCTCTCCAGGGCCCTGACGGAGCTGTTGAAGCAGCCTGGCGATGCTGGGGGGGCGGACAGGGCAGGACATCACGCCATCGGCTCCAACGGCATCACCGGCAGGTCCATGCGCACCAACAACGGTGAGTCAGAGCCTCTGCAGAGCACAATCGCTCACATTCGCACTTGAATATAAAATAAGTGTCAGATGAAATATAATGAATGTCAAACCGACTGGGGCTGGGGCTGAACAGGAGTCTTGACGGCTCGTTTGCAGTTTTGTTTATGTTCAGAGGTGAGCCCTGCAGACTATCCAATGTATGGCATGCTAAATAATTTTCATTGGTCAAGCTGGAAAGGAGATCCAGAACTAGTAAGCCATTTTGGTTTGGAGTTCTCATCAAAACAGTGCTGTTGTTTTTCAGACCCTTCTGCTGGTTTTGTTTTGAGGAGCTGCAGTGTTTGTGAATGTGGGATGTGTGGTTTGGCCACACGATTGGCCAATCAGCTGAAACCTCTAGAAAATCAAATTAGAACCTTTGTCCTCTGATCCACTTTTGATCTCAAATATATTACTGGCAGCACTTCAAATCTTGAAGCACCTTCCAATAGTGACACTCATACTAGCTAAATGGATTGAACAGCAGAAGATGCAGTGAGGGACCCTCTGCTGATGAGGCACTTTATCTCAAATTGGTTATCAAAACATTTAGTAAGTTATTTTCTAATTACTAAATTAAAGTCATCTATCTGAATTTTGTTGTCATAACAAAAACTTTCATTTACAGGCAGGTAATTCAGTCTACGGTTAAAAAAGATCATGGGTCCAAATACTTATGTACCTTGTTATTTACCTATAACACTGAGATGTCAAAGTCAAATTTCACTGATTCAATTTTTATTAAAACATATAGAGCCTTTCACGATTTGTAAACAATGGTGATGTATGTGCACATTAGCGTATGTGCACGCATTTTGGCAACAGGCGTATGGTGTAAGTCAACAATTTATAAAGCTCTGCGAGTAGATTATTTATCAAAGATTGTGAAAGTATTTATAAAATATCTATTAGTTCAACCATAAATGCAATTAGCAGGGATACAGGGAAACTATTTTAAATGAAAAGACAAAATATCTTCCTCAATATCATGAAATGACATGCATTATAAATGGAAAATGCATTATTGTACTGCTTTATGATCCTACCACTCACTGCTTTAAAATAGTAAAATGAGGACAATTAAAAAAAAATCTAATGTATTCTTTCTCATTGCTCTTATCATACATTTTCACTGAGTTCATTCAACAGAAAGATAAATATAAAAATAACAGCTGAGATCTTTATCTGCCCAACTGTATTTATTATGAGGGAAATAACAATCACAGCATTCATCACAGAGGCATACGAAGTATTTTCAACACAATACAACCAACTTTGTCCTATAGCAAACACTGCGCAAAAGATTAAAGAGGTCACAGCGAGTAAAACTGAGGATCCCTGATTAAGGAAAGCGCTCCGGTAAATGTTAGCCACCGACAATCCGGTTAGTTGATGGACGATGGGAGGAATTTGGTTTCCTGGTAGGAATGAATGACACAGATGGGAGAGACGTAGTACAAACCTACTTCAGAGTGTACTGTTTAAAAGATTCACTTTCAAAATGATTTGTTTCAGCGACTCTGAGTCAACTCTCTTATTAAACAGAACAACTTTAAAATTCAAAACTTTAACAGGGTGTTCCTCAAACATGTTTCACACCACATTTGAGGTCATTTTCAAAAAGCGAGAGCTTTTCTCTCCATTGCTAAACGCTGCACGAATGGACAGAGGAATAAAACGAAACACAAAAGCACTTTTTACCTTTTTATTTGTCTTATTAAGAGTTTTCTAAATGTTAAAAAAGTTCTCTCCTCATGCTATGAAAACATATCCGCACAATGAAAGTGTGCAGACAAATGGCCAGACTATGAAGTATAAACAGGATCTGATAGTCGTCTCAAATCTGACTTTTTCCAATTCATATCTGATAGGGGTTTTCACTCATAATTTAAAAAGTAAATTAATCCATCTATTACCAGCCTATTTGGCACTTCATTCTGTCAGAAAGAAATTGAATTGTGTTAGGAAGTCACATAATCCCCTTTCAGATTTTATTCCTTAATACATAAATCACATACACCACATTTACTTTATTAGCAGCACTGAAAATAGAGCGATTTGTTGTTTTTCATTTGAACAGCAGCTGGCTTTTATTATTTCAAAAAGTTGCATAGTTTTGCAGGGGTCTGAAGGGTCTGCAAAGGAGCCTTTTGCAGGCAAACGCAGGCACTCCAGGTTCCATCAAACTCTGTTTGCTTTGTTTCAGCTCATCAGGTCAAGGCTAGCCACATTTTAGAAACCTATGGGATATTATTGATTCCATTCCAATAATTTCATGCAAACTACGAATAAAATTGTAATTTTTGCATTGTTTGCAAATGACTGTCATGCACAACTATTTGTATTTAGATGAACTCCTCACCCGAGGCTTTAAAGGCCATCACCTTTTGACCGTGTGAGGGAAACAACGTGAAAGAAAGGTATAATTAAATTTGTGGATATGAGAGGTCCTGCTGCTGCTCCCTCTGAGCTTTGGAGGAGGAAGTAGCTTACCAAGCAATGGTGCTAATTAAGGCATAATTAAGAAACTTCAGCCAAGGCCTGCTGATCAAGAACACCCTGCCCTTCTGTCTGAGAATTAGAGAGCCATTTATCTCCCTATCTCACTCACACACACGCAGTTCATCACAGGTGTGAGTTTCCTCTAGAGACGAGAGATTGCACTGTGCCAATGTTTCTGCTCGTACTCCTTTTATCTTTGTTCTTTTCTAAATCCACCTCTTCAGTGAGAGTTTAATTAAGCGCTCATTAAAACAGCTTGATCACGCTGAGCATTAGGAGGGTCTAAGAACAATCCTTATGCATGCACACACCAGGGTGGAGTCGTGATGGGTAAAGCCATGTTAGCACAGGTGGTCAGGAAGAAGGATGGATGGGAGGAAATGAGAGGAAGATATTGTGTAATTATATATGATGGTTTTACTATTAAATAGCCAGAAAATCCTAGTTTGGGACATTGCATTTGCTTCCGTGCTGTTTGGTGGTCTGGTTCAAAAACATCGGTGCCAGTTTGATTGGTGATTGATTAAATGGAGTTTCACAATTGTGAGTTTCAAGAAAAGAGCAATTTAATGGATAATTCATTGGGTCTGTACGCAGTGTGGTTAGGGATTGAATGGCATGTACTATAAGAATTACATATATACTGTGAATCTAATAACAACAATGTAATCTAATCTTTAAAATATGTTATATATGTGGAATAAAATACTAACATCAATTTATTAGATTGTAATTAATAAGTTTGCTTAAGATTTCATGTCTTTAAGTACCTACCAAAATAAAAAAATGTTAGTAAAATATTTTTCTTATTTACGTCCATTTTTTTCATACATTAAGTCCTCTTTTAGTTACTTAGCTAACATATTTAGTGCTGTTTAATCACTTCTATATTGCCACCAGATCTCATTTTTTGCCCAATGTTTTATTTTATCCCCATTAGTTTTGAATAATTTTGACCAAACTCTGCAGAGTGCAGAGAAATCACACTTGTATATTCAGTATGTTTTATTGTTATCTGCTGGTTCTCCCATGCTGTTAAAAAAGTGCTAAACATCATTTTGGGCTTGATTAATTGTGAATATGTAAAAGAAGCAACATGCATGAGATGCTTAACGTGTGAGACTTGAGAACCCTGACACTAGAAACCTTTGAACATAAAAATAAATGGGAATTAGACTGAAAAAAAGAAATCACAGATGCAACAATATAACAAGGAAAGCAAAACAGAATCCAAAACAAACTAAAAAAGAATACAATTTGAAAACTTTAACAAATTCAAAGCAAATCTAAGCAGAACACGAAAACTGAAACAAAACATATTCTCAAATCCAATCAACAGATGATCAAATATAACAATGAGGGAAATTAAAAGAAATGGGGAAACAAATACAAATTATTTTAAAGAAAGGATCACATTTTAGAAGATTTGCAACCCCAATCAAATTCCAATCACAGCGCATGTTAAAAAGGATGAACAACTCTGAGGGGGTGATTTTTTATTTCTTTAGGTTATAATATAATGTAACATTTTGCATATGTAAGTGACAATCAATCTTACCATTTCTGATCCACCAAATAACTGTCTTTCCCTCCCTTTTTTTACTATTTTGTAGTGATGCTTTGTCAAGGACGAAGTGACCAATTTACCCAAGCTTAGAGCATCATTTACTTTCTGCTAAAACGTATAGGAGAAATCACTCATATATTATATACAGTCTATAAGTGTTCCCCTTCTTATTGTCCTGTGTGGGTCAGGACAGACACTCACAGAAACCTGGGACCTAAGAGTTAATCGGTGGAAATTAGAAATGAAGGAACCAAACAAAACAAAAACTTACTAAATAAAATACAACAAACAAAACTTCATCTTCATGACGGCTTTATTCCCTGTCGGGGTCACCACAGCACAACTCTCTGGCATATGTTTTAAGAGGCTGATGCCCTTCCAGCTGCAACCCATCGCTGGGAAACATTCACACACACATTCACTCTTTAACACTATGGACAATCGTTCTTACTCAATTCACTTATTCCGCATGTCTTTGGACTTGTGGGGAAACCGGAGCACCCGGAGTAAACCCACGCGATCACGAGGAGAACATGCAAGCTCCACACAGAAATGCCAACCGACCCAGCCGAGCCTAGAACCAGCAACCTTCTTACTGTGAGACGACCGTGCTACCCACTGCGCCACCGTGATGCTCCAAAACAACAACATTCAGCAACAAATAATAAAGATAAAACGTTTGGAATAGAAATCCAAACCAAAGAAGAGGGAGGAAAGGAAACAAAACGAGCAAATAATAACACATTAAACCACGCAGAACAACCTTACAACAGCAATAACAAAAGATAACAAACAAGAGAGAAAAAGGTGAATAAAGAAGCTGTTGACAAAACTAAAGAAAAAATGTGATGAAAACTCAACAGAGATCAATCAAAAAAGGACTGAAAAACAAAACAAGTCAACAAAAGGCAAACTGAACGAACATAAAAAGGTTAACAAAATTAAAAACATAAACCGAAACAGATAAAATCATAAATCATGAACCAAAATATGTGACAAAACCAACAAAAACAGATTGTCACGATTCCCACTCATCACACTTATCAGCACCAATCCCAGACTAATCACCCACGCCTGCTCGCACTCCTTCCTGGCACCATGGCGCGCTCTCCCCAAGCTCAACTCTCCGTCTAATATTGAATATTCTTTGTAGTTGTTCAAAGAGATGCTGTTTTAGCTTCACGTTGGTCGTTTGCTCTTTCATTCCAGAATTCTCCTATGTTCGTCCCATAAAAGAACGTCTCTCTACTGAATCCTACTTCACCTTCGCTCCCATGACAGATGATAAAACAGAAAACAGATGATTAAACAAAAAAGACAGCTTAAAAGACAACAAAAGAAACGTTGGGCATGTTTTAAAAAATAATCCATGCAGGCCATTTAAAGTCATACTTATTCTATTATGAGTTATGTGTAAGTTTTAAATAATTCGACTTCAATTTAAGTTGTGAATGTTTCTGCTTAATCTTTAAAGCGTCAATAAGCATCGATAAGGCTGTGCGTTTTCTGCTGCATATAAATGACTGAAAATCGTGTTGAGGGAAAGGTTCTGACAACTCCTTTCCTCGAGGAAGAAGAAGTGGATGCGAGGAATCAAGAAAACCAATAGGTGAGAGAACCTGGCAGAGAAAAATAGAAAGAAAATGAGACAGAGATTGAATGAATAAACAGCAGGGAGACAGAGAGAGATGGAGGAAAGTAAAAGAGGCCTGAGGGGAGGAATAAAGAAAGAGGGAATCAGACAAGAGGAAAGATGAACGAGTGTGCAGAGGAACGGTTCAAGGCAGAGAGATTGCCGGATGAAGGAGAGCCGGAGCGATGTTCAGAGAAGAGGATGAGAAAAGAATAAGAGAAGCATCTTTATTTCATCATCCGTCTGTCACAGCTCACTGCTTGTTTGACATTTTGGGGTCATGAACTTTGTGAGAAGCACAAGTTTTGATAGTCGTTGTAAAAGATTGTACAATTTGTTTGTAAAACAAACTTGACCTACAAAATGCAGTGGTGGAAAGAGTACTGAAAATTACAAGAAGTGCTACATTTCTGAAGTTATACTCAATTACAAGTAAACACATTTACAATATGTGAAAACAGCAAATAAACACATTAGGAATTAATAAATTCTTTTCTAGGCTGTTTTACAATGATGATGGATTTACATATTCTAGTAATTATTTTCTCATCCATAACACAATAAGTGTTTTCAAAAAGTGTTTGCTATTGTAATGTAAACACTGCAGAAATATACACAAATGGATCTTTAAAAAGTTTTAAATAATGCGGTACCTGTACAATGACCTAAAAGACAATTTAATTAGAAATGGCCATTTCCAAAATAATAAATAAACATTTACAAAAGAGTCATACATTTTCTTATAGATTAGATGCGGAATTCTTGTAAGCCGAAATCATAGCAGATGACGCACATAAGAACTTTTCAAGGTGAGGACCATCCTCTGCTATTTCTGCATTTTTTCAGCTTCATTGTCAATCTTTTGATACTCTTTTGATGTGAAAATCGATAAAGTCTTGGCTAAGGTATATGATGACGCAAAGCTCAAATAACTCATCTGCAGTGACAAGAATTAGTTTTTCGGTAAAAAAAAAACATACCAGACTTTTCATTGGTCCATTAAGATTATAAATCTTTAGTGGGTACCAAAAATGCCGGCCAGTGTTTGAGATATGAAGTTTTAATTCAATTAAAGTTACTTTGTAACGAATTAAGTTTTAAAAGAGAGCAACATCAATACAAATAATAATTTGTACTTTTTCTTCTAAAAGTATAGACTTAAAATTTTACTCATGAAAATGTATGCCCCCATGTACTTGTGGCACAAATACCCCAAAATGTTATCTAGTCTCCTCCATCACTGTCAAAATGAGGCCCGAATTGGGAGGGGTCCATTATTTACAACAGCAAGTTAATATCTAAGAAGCAAAAAAAAAAAAAGCACCCCATCATCAGAGCTATATGTCTAAACAGCAAAAGCACAACAAAATATGCACTGCCTGTACTTTCACTGTTTTCAAAAATACTGTAAAATTATGAACATTTTCAGTACAAGTTTTCACACATTTCTTCAAACATCACAAACGTATCTCATGCAAACGTTTCATTCGATCTCTTTCACTCTTGATTTCTGTCTCTCTTGAGATTCCACCTATTCGACATTGACCTTTCCGGGTAACATGCTGTACGCAGAAGGTCATACTGTAATAATCTTATTAATGAGGAGAAATTCAAAGGGCTTTAATAGCCTTGAAATCCTGCACGAGCAGAACATCACAATCAAGATTTATTAACATTCTTTTATTATAAACCTCATGCTTACAAGTTAAAAGAAGATCCAAGTGTTTTAGTGTGTTTTCATTGCTTTTAGCCCATAAATTTACATTTGTATTCCCTCAGTATTTTGTATTTGTATTTTGAATCCTGTTTCATCTCAACACTTTTAGTCTAATTTCTATAATAAACGGACAAAAACAAAAAAATTATTAGGATTTTTAGTTAGAGTTCTTGCATTTAAATACTAATAATATTTAACTGTAATAACTATAACTTTAGTATTTAGTATAAGGAAATTTTTTTATCATAATGTATGTTACATCCCTCATCTGGCTTACTCAAGTAGATTTTCTTGTCCCAATTACCACAATAAGTTATAGTACATTAATGGATGAAGGGCCACACATGGGTCAGCCAATCAAAATGTGTATATATATATATATATATATATATATATATATATATATATATATATATATATATATATATATATATATATATATATATATATATATATATATATAAAGGGCATTTGTGCAGCTCAACAGCTTCAAAGTAGCATCTCAATCAAAAAGGCCTATTGTGGATTAACATACTTTAAATAAAAATTCATATTGGCTAATTTTATGAAGGGAAAATCGTTTCAATATAACTTTGTAATTGTAGAGGAAATTATGAGGGACAGGTTAACATTAGGTAGAAAACCAGTAATTTAAAAAAAAGTTTTATTAGCCTACTTTAGTCTAATTTGGCCTACTTTGTGGCAGGGCTGTGTAATGAATTGATTTAAAATTGAAATTGGATTTATTGGTCAAAATCGATTTTCCTCATGCATGCTCCCAGGTTTCTCTTAGCTACCATAGTTTTTTTTAACCATTTTACTTTGGTATGGCCCAGTGAGTTTCCGTTGTTCTGTGATACGCAATACCTTCAGTAATTCATGCGAGGTGTAAACAGCTACACATGTGAACAAAATGTTTTCTTTGAACTTTTATGTTTTATTAATTTTTATCAATTTAGCGGTGATTTACACCCTCATCAATCAGCCACATTTCAGTACAAAGAGCTGGAAAGTTTTTATTTTAATCTAAGGTCTCCTTTGCAGTCTTTCACAATTGATATGACAGTTATTTCAATACATTTAACAACTTTCCTAAGTCTTAACACAATTAGCACAGCATCCGTCGAGGTATGCAATACAGTTAACATTTTTATTTTGTTGCTACTACAAAATGCATACAGTTAATACAAATTTCAAATGCTTGAACTTCTTTTACACACAATAAGAAAACATGTGTTAGTGTTTTGAAAACTGTATTTGTATTTTGAAAATGACTTTTGGAGTTTGGTTTGTTTTGGTTTTGAGAATGAAATGAACTGTTTTGCCAATTGTGTGTTTAATTGATTTGGTGCATTAAGAGTTAAGCAAACTTGTTAAATGTATTGGCTTGAATCAGTCATAAACCATGTTTGGACTATCTGTAACAATCAAATGCAATCAAGATATGGTCCAGTCATGTACTTTTACTTATTGTGGTACTTGGTCCAATCAAAATGACTAGAGCAAGCTAAAGTTTGACATATTGGCAAATTTCAGTAACATAAATTTGGTTATGCTTTGCCAAATCCCCCTTTTCCACTTTAACAAAATTATTATCATTTTCTTTTCATTGTTTCGCTTTGACAACATGTCATAAAGCCAACCGATATGTGACTTGAAGGTACAGTGAATATCAAAATAGAGATGAGGATCTTTTGGTTTATGACCGTGTTTTTGTTTTTGGTGACAACAAATGTCAGCATTGGCTCCCAGAAATCACATACCGCTGCTTTAAACGCTTTTATGCTCATGTTCATTGTTTAGAGTATTTAGTTCAAGCACAAGACAAACTCACTGCTAAAACTACTATTTACACAGTGATGCTCCTTATTCCTCGCGGTCCATGATTACTGCAGTGAGCCTGAAGCTTAAACTGCCTACACAACCAGTAATCACCTCTGCTCGCTGGAAACATCAAAAGAACTCATATCAGAGCGCATTATAACTGGCTTTAGATCAGTTTAGCCCTGTTCGAAAGATGCGTCAGCGCTGAAATGAACACTGCGTCCCACTGTGGCTGTGGAATATTGGGATAATGTCCTGCTGTTTGTCTGTTTTTGTGTGGTGTTCACAACTGTGGGGGTCAGCAGAAGGCCAGTGCTCAGAAATATAGGGTGTGATCAAACTTCTGCTTGATTACACTTTACTCACGATGGTGCCCATGCTATCATCTGGTGCAAACTCTCAAGGGCAAAGCGTTTATGATGAGTATCATGTATTTGACTTTTGAGCTTATTTAAACGAGTGAGGACTCACTGTGTATATTACAAATCTGGGCCACACAAGTGGATGGACAAAATGGTTGACAGTAGAAAATAAATCTGTTTTAGGATCCTCTTTTGGTATCATCAGTTGGTGCACAGACCAGTTGTGTTTTTTGGAGGTGGTGGTGGTGGTTATGGGTGGGGGGACTCACCTTGGCACAAGGGGGAGCTCTAACGGGGTAATGTTTGGAACACAGTCATACTTGACCACAAAGAAAAGGTATGTTAGTTAAAACTTTGTGAGTAAAGAGCAATAGACTTTATGCACGACCCACTGTCTAGGTACTTTCACTGAAATCTCAGTTGTAAACGCGTTTCCAGTTTGAGCTTTCTGATAAGAGTGTTGTGTTTATGCTATGAGTTTGCTATTTAAGAAGTGATTACGGATCCGTGGTATTTACTCAGATTTTGTAGTATTAACATTTTATTGTCATATCTCATCTTTGATCTAAAACTTTTTAAATGAATTCTAAAAGGTACGGCATCACTATACTGCGGTGTCCCATTGTGTTATAGTTCATCACGGTTTAATTCAGAAGTTAGATCTATTCTTTACCTCAAGATTAGGATACAAGTGTAAAATCCATTTTATCCATTGAAGTGGAAGAAAAAAAACTACTTCCGGTACCGAACCGGTAGTTGATGAACCACTGACATGGTACAATGAAATAGCCACGCATAGAGTCTATTCCTTGCTTTATAGGATATTGCTTTATAATAAAATTGGAAGAAAAACCATGAAAGCGATGCTGTCTGTATGAGAAAGTAGGCTTCGGCAAGTACATACACTGACAGAAGCACACTTTTCTCTTGGTATGATTGTTTTGTTTAGCTCACCGGAGAGTTTGTTTCATGAACACCATCAAATGGCAAGTAAAGCAACTTCATTCAAGTGAACAAAAAAGCCAATCACTGCGTTTTCACACTAGTTCTCTCTTGCTTATAATTGCTTAGTTTTGCATGCATATGGAGAAGCGTACTCTGCGAGCTGTCGGAGGAGTATGGGAACAGGAAGCAACCTGGGCCCGTAAAAAACACCCTCAAAGTGGCAAATAGCTTGCACAACGCTGATGTTGTCCTATAGGTCATGTCTTATATACTAGAAACATGATAGATAGGCAAGACCATATAATTAGATGGTAAATTATCAGATAATGTTACTGCATTCGACAACTGCACTGGTGTATATAAGGCTTAATTTTGTTTTACCTACTTATATTCACACAAAAAAATCCTTTCCAGATAATCCGGATGGGTTAGATTATATTTTGCACATTGTAATTCTGGTCCCGTTTTAGCTAGGGATGCACCGATACCACTTTTTTGGAATACGAGTACGAGTACTTGCATTTCAGTAGTCACCGATACCGATACTTAATAAAAACATGATTTCAATTTACAGGTAACAGCTTTAGTCAAGGGACTAGTTTGGAATTAAGACCTTTATTTACAATGAAAAGCATGTTGTATGCAACATATTACAGAATAAATCATTATTTAAAAATAATTCTTATAAACTAAGCCTGGCTTCATGTGTATTAAGGCTCGTTTTGGCCTGAAACTCTGGGAGGTTAGGCTAATTAGCGACACGGGGCTAACACTGCTTGTCGAAAAACATCTGTGATGAAACTACACGCAGAGGAGGTTTGCAGCAGGCTGTGGATAATTATGTTTTTTCACGGAGTGGTGTAGTTTAGGCAGCTCTGTGTCAGTCATGTAGCTGCGACTTGGGAAATCATATCTGCGCTTCGGAAAATTACTTGTATTCAATGTGCTATATTTTGAGCCTCCTTTGGAAATTTAGCTCAACACAACTTGCAGACCGCCTATGTTTTGTCGTCTTCATTCCTTTTGAAATAGTTTCACACAGCGGGCATGTCTCGCCTCGTCTTCTCCCTGCTCTGAGCTGCAGCCGGAGTGTGGGGGCGGGTACTCGGCTTCTGTGATTAACCCCTAACCGCTCAAATATAGACGTTTTCTCGTTTTCAGTGTTTTCAGATTTTTTCCCTTCTTCCTTCCCAATGTCCACCTCAGAGCAAATTAAAGAATCTGACAGATCCACCACATCTCAAATCCCACCATATGAATGAAACACATCAGGAAATTCGTGGACTTAGGCATCAGTATCAGACACAAGGAGTTCCTCAATGGACTCTAGTAACAGGGTGACCTCGCTCTCTATGCACAAATGACAAAAGAAGGTAGGAGTAAAATCTGCCTGTGACAGCGGCTGTGCCACACTTCCGATTTCTCACCCACACAAAATATGATGTTTTACTTCTTTATTTAATAGCATATGAGCTAAAAACATACTGAATTTATTGTGGGATTTCTGCACATCTGTGAGTGTCTTTAAGCAGAGGTAAAGCAAAACTGCCTCCGTTGCACTGTTGCCAAATCCTCAGTAAGAAAAGTCGCTATAGGCTGCCCAAAAGTCGCTAGATGAAGTCATCACCTAATTTGCATAAAACAGCCAAATTAGTTTTTATCAATGCAAACATTAAAGTATTGCAAGTACAGGTGTTTCATTCATTAAATTAACACATATGGCATATAAAACAAACATGTAATGCTAAATAAAATTAAATAATACAAACAATGAGAACGGAATGATGTTTTTCTGTTGCTTGAAAATGAATGGTAAGCTCTGTGATTTAACGTTAATCACGTCTTTAGATCAATTTTGATTTCATGGTTTGTGTCAAGAAGTTAATATCATTGTATTATATTTAATGATGATGGCTGTTGTGTGAGGGAGGAAAACCTCACATAGGCATAGGCTACTATTCTTGTGCAAATATGAAAAAAATTATTATGAACATTTCTTGGTAACCAACAATGAGCGGTCAGTTTTATTTTGATTGTTGGTTAAACACTGAAATTCAATTTATATTAAGTGTACAATATTTATTATGCAGTATGTTTAAACACATTATTCAGAATGTCATAAAACATTATTTTACTGATGTGAACAGATTACATATTGTTGCAATAGCTTTTATTCCCGTTCTTTGATAATAAAATCTCATCCCAATGTAATGGTCATAGAAATAATAAAAAATATATTACTATTATCAGAACTTTCTTTTTCTTTTCTTTCTGAGTCTGGGCTCAGCCCCAAATGTTCTCAGTCCCAAGAGACGTCCCTGGGTAACATAAAAGTAAAAAAAAACTACTTTTTTAACCATGTCATCAGATTGTACAAAGTATTTCAACGTTACACTTTTGCTACATTTTTTACAATATTTTCCAGCCATGTACTGCGTTGTTATTTATGTACATATGTCTCTGTTTGTTTTCACTTTAAAGGACAGTGTTAAAATGATACTCCGGGACATATGGACTTGTACATCACTGTAAACACACACAGATTTAGACATGGTTATTTTCATGGGTGGTATGTTGTACAGTCAGTCACACACACAGTTTTGCCGTCTGCCAAGAGCATGATTGGCACATATGGCGCAGTGGCTTTCTCTCGAACACAGAAACAAACAACGCAGTGTTTCATCTTCAAACGCAAACAGTGTGACAACTCATGCTGTTGGACTCATTAGCAGCACGTATGAGGCAGTTTGCGCTCAGTCAGAGCCGGACAATCTGCATCTTTCTGAACGCTGTTAAAAAAAACTGCTTGTTTCATCATCATCATCTGCAGAAGAGATGTCGGTGGTGTAAGAACTATCAACCCAGATTCAGTTACTGCACCTTTAATTCTGAAAAAAACCACATCCCGATCTAATGGCGCCAGCGTTCTGACTCTGTTTAAACAAGTCAGGACTAATTACCTTTCAAAGATTAAGGGGTCATCAGATAACCCCCCCCCGCGTCACCTCTATGCTCCCCTGAAGCCTGCGAACGCTCCGAACTCTCCACGACCCCAGGATCAGACACTGAGTGGACAAAGCCTGGCTCCACTCAAAGTCGTGCTCACCCAAAAACTGCTTTTCAGAAGACTAAAACTTGCTTTAAGAACACTTTTGTGCTCATACAAATATCTCCTGAAATGTACTTTCATGTTATGGAATAATTCGTACTGTACAGTTAATAGTTTAGTCAGTTAAAACGAATGAATGAATGAATGAATGAATTTCTGTAACTGCCCCCTAATGTTTGATCTCGTTGGAATGCGGATAATGTTGCGGAAAGGATTTAATTGTGTAAAAATTTATCCGGTACTTTTCCGATTAGATATGACGTTGTCTATTAATGGATGCAAATTAAAGAAGCGGACGTCTCTCCCGCCGAAAAGCTGCTAGGGGCTGAAGTGTGACGTCATCACCGATCCGATCTCAGGAATGCTCTCATTGGCTAAGCTGCGGGAGAGACCCGCCTCACGATTCAAGAAGGGGCCCTCTTCCTGGCGCTCTTGCATTCGAATTCTAATTCTCATTCTTTCTTCACTTCTTCACTTCTTCACTTCATCACTTGGAGCCTTCTTCGTCACGTTTTCTTTAACTTTCTGTTCCGTCTGCTCTCTCCTCTGGCTGTTAGCCAGACTCCCCTAATTACTCCCTCAAAAGGGATGCTTATCGTTTGGTGCCGTCTCAACGAAGAAAACTCGGCTAGCCTCAACCCAGAACTTTGACCCCAGATATAAAGACTGTTGAATCCAACGGGAAACTCTTTCGGACCCCCACGGAAACTGCTGGGACACTAAGATCACCCTCCCAAATCGAGCACGCCTCACAGCTGTACTCCCGGAATCTACTCGGCCTGACACGGACCACGTTCGACCGGATCGACTCGAAAGATCTAAACGGTAGACTGCGATAATCAATCACTTAACGCGGGTAAAACGGGAACAGAGCGACTGTGGGAATGCTAAATTAAGTACGAGCCCAAACTGATGTGTAAAGATAACTTCTTGCTGTTATTTCAGAAGCTTTGTGTGTCTCTCTCTCTCTCTCTCTCTCTCACTCGCTCGCTCGCTCTAATCAGCCTCTCTCGCTCTAATCAGCCTCTCTCGCTCTAATCAGCCTCTCTCTCTCTCTCTCTCTCTCGGTGATTGTGTGTGTGCGTGTGTGTGCGCGCGAATGGTTAGGTTAGTTTAGCTTAGTAGAATTCACTTTTATTCAAATTGTGTGTCTAGAATAGAGTTAATAAAGCCTTTAAAAGACATTTCCCTTGTTTATGGTCTATAAAGTGTTACACCGTTCACTGTGGTTAAAGATCGGACATAATGCGATTTACAGATTGGGTAGTACTGTCTCGGGACGATTCTTTTGAGTAAAGGTCAAAATTCATGGTGGTGAATGATTTGGTGGACAAATTAATTAAAACCGAATTTATGATCTGGCGCAATCTCATCTGATTCGACCCTCCGAGACCTGGCAATGTTTCTAATTCCCCTACTGGCCAGTCACCAACGCAGGTAATCTTCTGATTTGTTATATGACAGATGGAATGATTATCGTTCATCGTATTAAGTATTAAATGTGTAATAACCAGTTTGTTACAGTGGAGACATAAAAGAAGAGGAAAAAGTCCAATATTTTTGCCTGAAGGAGAATCCTGAGGCGTTTGAGCGCTCGACCGGCCAGCAAATGCGATCGGTGAGATTTACTGTAGGATGAACATGAACATTTCTCCACCTGCCAATCAAACTCGCACTTGTTTTCTGAAGCGTGTAACTTCAGCATGAAGAGATTCCTCTGGGCTGCTGTATTGGTCTTGGTTTATCGGTTTCAGCAGACTAGATGAAAACGAATTGAGCTGTTTGAAAAAGGTGTGGTGTGGTATTTTACGAGGCAAATTTTTTAACTTGTCACAATAATGTCCCTAGAACAAAAGCACCTTGTCCTGATTATGGTAGATCATATGGATTGTCTACAAGTTAGTTTAAATCTTTAAGAGACAGGTGAAAAGGTGCAGTGAAAATCCATAGCCAGCTAATAAATTCATGTTACAAAAATGTTCATGTAAAAAAAAAAACTGGACACACTAATTTGTATACGTTTTCCAGAATGTTCTCTAAAGCTAATAAAACATTTTTAGAACATTCATCACCCACAAAATAGTGCTAGTAATGTTCTGAGAACATTGTTCCCATAATTTTTTCCTTTAACACTGTGAGAGCATTCATCACTCGCAAATTTTTTTTCTAGAATGTTCTGAGAACATTGTTGCAAAAACTTTTTCCTTTAATACTGTGATAGCATTCATCACTCACAAAACACATTGTGGGAATGTTCTGAGAAAGTTCATTCATTCATTCATTCATCTTCATGTCGGCTTTATTCCCTTTCGGGGTCGCCACAGCGGAATGAACCGCCAACTCACTGGCATATGTTTTACGCAGCGGATGCCCTTCCCTGCCGCAACCCATCGCTGGGAAACATTCACACACACACATTCACACTTTAACACTATGGGCAATTGTTCTTATTCAATTTACTTATACCGCATGTCTTTGGACTTGTGGGGAAACCGGAGCACCCGGAGAAAACCCACGCGATCACGGGGAGAACATGCAAACTCCACACAGAAATGCCACCTGCCCCAGCCGAGCCTAGAACCAGCGACCTTCTTGCTGTGAGACGACCGTGCTACCCACTGCGCCACCGTGACGCCTTCTGAGAAAGTTGTCTAGACAAATTTTTTAGTTTACTGTTAATAGAATGTTACTAGAACGTTCTTTTGGAAACGTTATGACTAATGAGGTATAGCTTTACAGAGGGGCCAAGCAGAAGCTGCATGAAGGTGTATGTGAGAGAGGCCTGTTCTAACCCTGACAGAGAGTTACAACAAAAAGTATTCACAGCATTCTCTCGTGTCCTTCATCCAAAGCATGACTCTGTAACTTTGGCCTCTAATCAATTCCATAAAAGTTGCTTCCGAGCACTTAGGGTAGGGATCGAAGTCGGCGTGTCGCCATAACAATTTAGCACCGGGAAGCTGTGTTGCTGAAAATGCATCAGCTGCGCTAGTACGTGTCAATCAAACTTACATTTGTGCCTGTGTGAAAGGCATCTGATTAAAGAGAAGGAGAAAAATGGAGAGCCGGACATCGAGAGATGAAAGGGATGCTTTTTAGGAAATGGAGTGTAAAGCACCAAAAACTAGGAAAAAGTCAGAAGAGTGGAAAATATTGGCCTTTCAACCCCTCTTCCTTCTGTTTGAGAGCGGTTTAAATGTCATGGGGCACATCGTATAAGAGGTCTGAGCGGAGACTGCAAAATGTCAAGAAGTGCAGGATGACGTGTGCGTCTTTCTGCTAATACTGGTTTTTAACCCTTCAATGGTTTCACTGCGAGGGCTTTTCGATGTGTTTTCACATGATCTGCTCATCTGACATTCATGGGGTTACATAATATGAGAGAAATCCATCATTTGATGACCTGTTAAGGAGTAAAAAGTCTGTCGCTCTTTTCGTCTAGTCGAAGCAAATTAAACCTCACAGAGAAGAACTGGCCGTCTGATGAAATATAGTAGCCACACAGTTTCCTGTAGATCGTTCAAGAGAAAATGAGAAACATCTGATTTGCAATCAAGATTATAGGGGTAAAGTTTTATTCATTAGATTGCTGGAGACATTAGCGGATATTGGATTATTTCACCAAATTTGCTAATGGAAATGTTGTGATTTTATCTGAAAATAAAATAGTTTTAAACCTTGTTGATGTAATGCCGTAAATTACAGTGCATTTACTATAAATGTGTTTACATTTCCCCCCCCCCCCTTTTTAAATTAAAAATTTTTTAACCCTTACAACAAAAAACTAGTGAATTGGATGCACAATATTGGCTACATGTTTTGTATAAAAAGCTTTAAGGATTAATACAGGCTTTCTTCCTAATCCTAAAATGGCTCTAATAGATTGAACTTAAAGAAAATTATATTTCTTTAGTGTTAAAGGAAAGGAAAATTTCAGTTTAACCTTTTGTTAGGTCTTTGCTTTGAAGCAACTGCAAAAAAAGCACTATGTAAATACATTTTGATCAACTAATCAATGGATTTATTGATCGATTGACTGTAAAAAAAAAACAATGTATGTCATGTAACCAACTAACTATTATGTTAGAGAGAATAATTGTGTAATTTCATAATGCAAATCAAGCATGCAGTCTGACCCGGAAGTGAGCAGCAGAGGAAAATATGGAAATATTCAACAGAAATTGGTATATTTTGTGTGGAAAGCTGTTTTTTATATGCATGAGCAGCACTTCACATCGGAATGGTTTTGAAACAAAGTGGAATTTAATAGAGGACTGGCTCTGAAAACAGTCAGCTTGTATAGGTTATATATTTTTTATTAAATATTTATTAAATGCTTAAAAAAAAGAGTATAATATGGCACCTTTAACATGTTGTGAGAAAAGTAGAGTTTATCTTGAGGTGTTATGGTGTTTCAACTGAATAATAGGAAAGTAAAGGTAAAGCTGCCTACATCGATTTAAATTACATAAAAGTTGCCTAAAATCCACATTTTAGCTCTTGTACAGTAATGAAGCTTCTTAGTTGAGAACACTAGAGTAATATATGGGCTTGTTTAAACAATTTACAGACATGTGGTTTTCATGTTTTCAAATATGTAAAATTTCACCACTAGAGGTCTTAATTCCAGAACAATTAAAATATTACTCTTTTTTTACTAATTTTTTACGAGTAAAAAGATACATGTGAGTAATTTTAATAGAATAAATTAAAATAAACCAGTTTGGAATGGGACTTTGGTTTGAGAGAATCCTTGCTTTAAAAAGGTTTCTCTTGAGTTAAACAACGAACTGAAGGGAGGCTGGGCATGCACATGTGGTTTGTTGCTTTACTCTATGTGACTTTCCAAAACTGATGAGCGGTGCGCCAGACAAGCTGCAGGCGAGATGTGTGCGAGTGTAAGACTCATCGAGTTTGACCTTCAGCATGTGACAGATGTTTCCAGATGTCCTCAGCTCCAGCTGTTTCACTGCTCTGTGGAGTCAGGCAGTCAAATCCCACGAAAGCCGGGGTAGAGGAAACACTCTGCTATAGATTTACATGCAAGGCCAGCGTCTCTGGACCTGTCTACTCTACACAGGGGGGAAACCTGTGAATGGCTTGTTGAGCGAACAAAGCTCCATTTGAAGATCAAAACAAGAAGCACTGGAGCGACTCCACTCTTGTTCAACTCCAAAAAATTGTGATTTGTCAGTGTTTATTAGCATGCCAAACACTAATATTATTTCCCAGCGATGGGTTGTGGCAGGGAAGGGCATCCGCTGCGTAAAACATATGCCAGAGAGTTGGCGGTTCATTCCGCTGTGGCGACCCCGAAAGGGAAGAAAGCCGACATGAAGATGAATGAATGAACACTAATATTACAAAAATACTGCTCTGTACTGAGGCTGTGTGGGGAACACTAACCAAAGAAATAAGAACTTTACTCCACATCTACCAGAACCCTCGATTTTCAGATTCAGATTTTATGTTGTCTCATGCATACACATACAGAGTACGACATGCAGTGAAACGTATTGTACGACTGTCCAACCTGTAAACACTGATGATTAAATTAAATTAAGAGTGTGGAAAATAATACAAATAGATAAAGGGAAATGAGATATAAAATATAGATATAAGAAAATAAAATAGGTATAAGATATGAAAAAAGTAAATAAAATAAAATAAAAGCACAAAAATACAATATAATATAAAATAAAGTAAAAGTGTCTTTTAAAGATAAAGGGTAGTTGTGATAATAGTTAATAGTTGTGAGAACTTGTGCAAAACTATGTGCATAAACGGCAGAGGGATGTGTGTGTGCGCATGCGTGTGTGTGTGACAGATGGTCACTAAAGTGCCAGTGAAGGTCTTTAAAGTGCAAATTGTGCGAAATGTGAGGTGAATGTGATGAGTGAGTGATGAAGTGATGGAAAGTCTGTTTATATTCTCGGTGTCTCCCTATTTAGAGTCGGAATGGGATGCAGGAAGAAGCTCCTCCTCATTCTCATTTTTGTGTTTGCCTTCAAGAAGCGGAAGTGCTTTCCTGAATGCAACAGTGAGAAAAGTCTATTGTCAGGATGGCTGAGGTCCTTCGTAATCTTCCTGGCTCTGGTCCTACACCGTTTGTTGTAGATGTCCTGCAGGTCTGGGAGTTCGGTGTGGATGGCACATTCAGCCGAACGCACAACCCTCTGTAGGGCATGCCAGCCCTGCATGGTGCTGGTCCCGAACCAGGAAGGGATGCTGCCAGTTAGGACGCTCTCAATGGTGCCTGTGTTAAAAGTCTTTAGCACCTGAGAGGGTAGTTTAAAGTCCCTTAATCATCTCAGGTGGTAGAGACGCTGCCGGGTCTTCTTCACCAGGGAGTTGATACAACAGGACCAAGACAAGTCCTGTGTGATGTGTACACCGAGGTACTGGAAGCTGTCCACCCTCACCACTGGAGTCCCGTTGATTGAAGTGGGATTGTATATTCGCTCCTGCTTTGTACTGAAGTGCACTTTTAACTCCTTGGTCCTGCTGAGACGTTGATACCAACTCTACTGTTTGAGAGGAAGTCTGTTAACTTTTGCTGTGATCTGATCTCATATTCCAAGGAAACTTTTATGGATGTTTATGTTTGTGAAAAAAATTGTTTAGTTCATACAGATTATAAACAAGCCCTTAGTGTGACAATTCGATATTCCCTTCAAAGTGTTTAATAGCATGTAATTGTGTCTTGTGAACACACACAAAAAGTGCTTCTTATAAAAAGATAAAAGGTTTAAAAGTTTTTCTATTACTATAATACTATTTTAATGCAATATTCCACTAATATGCACCACAGTATTGAGAATTGTTATGTTGCATACCATACACAGACTTTCAAAAATATTGTTTAAGAAAATAATGATTTTCCAGCTAGACAAAAAAATCTACTCACTTTATTTTACTAAAAAGCTCAGTCAAAATTAACTTTTTCTAATGTGCTTCTATTTTGAACAGCCCTCACTTATAAATCTGAGAGGACAACTCAATGCTGTGACATGCAGTTCAAAATCCCCCCCCCTTTTTTTTTTGAATGCTTCGTCCACATGCAATCCTGCTCCTCTCCTGCTCCAGCCTTTTAGAGTCTGAGAATATGAGAACAGATCACAGCAAAAGTAAACAAACGTCCTCTAAACGGTAGAGTTGGTATCAACGCCTATTTGTTAATACAATTTTAAAAAGCAGCTTTATTTTTGTTTGATATCTGTTATGCTAAATAATTTTCCCCTTTAGTTTTTTTCTCTTGGTTTGGTTAGTTAAAGAGTCAGGTAATAAATATGTTTTTTTATTGTGGAATTCTATTTGGTCATTAAAGGTTAGATTTTAGATTGAAATTAGATTTTAATTGATTTGTTTAAAAAAAAAAACTAAAATAAAAACATATAAAAGATGGTATTTTTCCAACTGGGACATACAATTATACATGATTGTTTTACTTTCTATTTTAGAATTTTTTTTATTTTATTTGGTACTTTCCTAGCCCTACCCTTCTTTTAAATGACAAAACTAGTCAGAGAAATCAGATTATAGTTTATTTTATATTACAAAAAATAGTCCCTTCTGTAAATTATTACATTGACAGAATAAAGTATAAGTCAGTAGATGATCTTGTCTCTTTCAAAGTTAAGGTTTTTTTTTACACGCACATTGAAAAAACACACGTGTTTTCTAATCTGGGTCTAGGAAAGCAGAAGACAACAAAATGTATTTAAATTCAAAGAGTATACTTTAAAAGGGATACTCTCATCAAAAAATAAAAATTTATTCTGTTATCAAACATTTTGATGGACAGAAGAAGATGACAAAGAGGAAACGAGTGAGGCTTATGTAGAGTGACAGCAGAGCAGCTGGTCTCTGTGTTAACATCATACGTGTCTTCATCTCAGCCCTCACTCTCCAATTCATCACTCTCCAAAAAAAAAAACTAGCCAAATAACTCAACCATGCTCCTAAAGCATGTCTTTGCCACCCCCTTTCTGCAATTTACAACAATCTTCTTTTCTTTTTACCTCTCTCACTCTTCTTTGAGGAATAAGGTCCAATCAGAGAGCAGCACGAGTGTTGCTGAACACCCCTAGCCAGGACATAGACTCTTCCAATATGACTCTGCTTCCTATAAAGGGTCATACCAGCTGAAAACAAGAGAGGAGGGGGGTGGAATGGAGGTGGATTGAAGGTCAGAAAGCTGCAGGGGTGTGTGAGAGCATCAATCAGGTTTAACAGAGCAGGTTCTCTCTCTCTCTCTCTCCCTCTTTCTCTGTCAAGCGCACAAGATTGCTTCGTTCACACTTTGAGAAGATTATGTTAGGCTCTTCTGCTGAGTGAATAAAATGCATTGTACTGCGTGCACACTGATCGCTTCCACACATGACGATACACGCGGATGTGCTTGCTCTGGAGGAGTAGAATCTGATGATACATAAACATCAACTCTGAAGAGACGAGCTCATTTGCTCTGCTGTGAATTAGGTTTTGTTCTGTGTATCTGTTTAGCTTGTAATTCTTGTAATAACAGTCATTAAAATTAGTTTCAGCTCATTGAGAGGTGGAAAAAAACAAGCTCTAGCATTTTTGGAAATTATTATGTGTATGTGTCTGTTTGCGTGTTTTTGTGTTTGAGAACCTTTCAGTGGAAGGGGAAGGTTTGGAGTTAGACTTCAAAGAAATGAGATGGGACCTAACACATAGAACAAACAGGTAATGGATTGCCTGGTAATGTAGAATTCAGAGTTTCCACAGTGTCTTAAATTTGAAAAGCCCAAAATGTTAGGCCTTAAAAAGTCTTAAATACACCAGTTCTAGGTTTGAAATAATTTCTAGTTACTTATTTTACCTTCTAGTTACTTATATCCAAGAAAAGCTTATCTTATATGTGTTTTTCGATATTGCTTTGAAGTTGCCAGAGATTAAGAATATGCACCTAAATACATTTGCTTTTTGCTTTGAAAAAGGCTTGGTTAGGGTTGCCAGAGATTGAGAATACATTTGAAAATGCTTAAAAATGACACATTTTATAAGTGATTGTTCTGGATTCAAACAATGTATTTGAAGCATACTTTTTATTATGCAAATAACAGTATGTGTTCTTGATGTTATGATATAGGTCTTAAATTAGGTCCTAAACAGTTCTAAAAAGATCTTTAAAAATCTTAAATTTGATCTTTTCAAACCTGCAGAAACCCTGAGAAAATACTTTTCCATCTGAATTTTTCCAGTATAACCATGGTAAATACGGGAATAATAAAGCAGTCATGTAACCACTCTTCTACATCACACTCCGACATTTTGGCTCTAGATTGCAAACTACTGAGCCAAACATATTTTTATTTTAACAGCTACACGTCCAGTTCAGGTTTATTCATGGCAACGTAAACACTGAATTATTTGAGATTAGCTTCAACCATAGGTTTCTTTAGACCACTTTTACTGGGGCAAATGCTAAGTGTAAAATAAATAAGTTTTGCCCCTGTAAAATGTCAAATTGAATTATTTTAAACATTGCTGAGATTTCAAAGAAAATACATTTTTTCTCACGTACACTCACCGGCCACTTTATTAGGTACAGCTTGTTAGTACCGTAATAGGACCCCTTTTGACTTCAGGATTAAACCTTCATGACATAAATTCTACAAGGTACTGGAAAATTCCTCAGAGAGTGTGGTCCATATTGCACAATGGCATCACGCAGCTGCTACAGATTAGATTTGTTGGGACACATCCACACAACTCTCCCATTCCACCACATTCCAAAGCTGCTCTACTGGACTGAGATCTGGTGACTGTTAAGGTCTTCAGTGAAGTCATTATCATGCTCAAGAAACCAGTCTGGGATAATTAACGCTTCATAACATGGTGCATTATCCTGCTGGATGTAGATAGGCTGAAGATAGGTACACAGTGCTAATAAAGTGTTGGACAGGATCAGCAACACTACTTAGGGAGGCTGTGGCATGTTGGCTTTTCAATAAATATTTCACAATTATACCAAATGTCAAATATTTCAATAAGTAGTTGCAATTATATGGTAATTACAAATAAATTACAAGTAATTTTAGGGTAAAATACCATAATAATCAAACATATTATTGTGTAATTATTATTCATAACAGTGACAATTTGGTAATAATAAAAGTACTTACTTTGCCATTATTATTAATAACAATGTATTTACACTGTGATTACAGATACTTGCTTGTAATTCGTAAATCTTTAATGAATGTAAATGTTGCTCGATCGTTACTGGTAATTTACTATATAATAGGAAATATGTATTGAAAAGTACACTGTTACTATTAATAATTGCCAATTAAGTTAAATGTATTACCCTGTAATTTGCATGTTATTACCATGTATTTACACTTAATTAAGAGGAAGTTTCCCTTGTACTAGTGTACAAATTTCTAGGTGGATTTCTACCGAGAAATACGCAGCAATTTTTGGGTTTTAATATAAAGTGCTATCGCTTGCTGTTTTATTTATTTGGGTGTATTGTATTTTATCAATATTGCAGTTTACTTTATAGTATATGTTTAACTTGCAGCCATCAAGCTTGAACAAGTGACTCCTTTTTGAGGAATTGCACACAAAGTCAATAAATTTGGTCGGATCTATGCCAAAATCATGTGCTTTATGTGAGAGATTCAATAAAGTCAATCAAGCCATTGTTGTGACTGCTGATTATTCATTTAATTAAATCAGCATCAATACAAGTTAAATCTGAGTGAGAACGTTGAGCTGTGAGAGAAAAGAATGAACGCTGCTCTTTTTCACTCAAACAAATTCAATCTCGAAAAAGTGGTGTTAGAGTCTCTTTCCCTTGTGGCATTCCGCATTTGTTTCTGCATAAAGAGTTCCTTTCATTCTTTCTTTATCTTTTATTTTCCCATCTTGCTCTCTCCTCTCAACAATGTTCTTCAAAGCCTTAAAGGGCTGAACAGTAATATTTAAAAAGCTAAATGAATATGCATGCTTATCGCTCTTTCTTCCTGAGCAGGATCATGAATTTTTAATGAAGGAGTGTGTTTGTTGGAAATCCTCCCCAAGGGAAAAACCAGCGAAGCCTCAGAGGACTCAAGTCTACCGTGAGAGCATCAGGAGACCATGGTTCTTTAGTTCGTGATGATGGTTCTTTAGCATTATGCATTCCAGATGAATAATACTCACCTAACAAGTTTCTGTTACAAGCTAGTTCCATGAACTTTCATTTGAAGTGTATGAATGTTGAAATTAATTTTTTTTAATGTTCTTTGAACGTACTATTTAGGTTGTTAAACATAACATTCTTGAAACAATCTCACCATCTCCGCACAACCACCAATGTAATGTTCTGGGAAAGTTACTTTGAAGTAGTATAAAAACTTTCATTGACTAATTTTTTATGTTTAGGGAACATTTTTTTCTTCTAAAATGTCCAGAGATCGTTGTTCCAAGAATGTTGTTTCTAAAATTAAATTGTTCCAAAATTATTTTACAAAAAGGTTTTCTGTTGAAACCCAGTCACAAAAAATGTTCTGAAAGCGTACCAATAAATTTGTTACAAGGGCGTTTTCTAAGGACGTTGCTCCAAAAACATTCCAAGAACAATTTTGTACAAAATTTGTCCGAGATAGTTTTCTGTCAATCACTCAAAAAAGAAAATGTTCCAAGAATGTTTTTCTCAACCTCAGAACGTTAATCACTCACAAATAAACAATGTAAATTTGCAATGTAAAGTTCTGAAAGATTGTTATACATACAGGACAGTTGTGGTCGCCGGTTCGATCCCAAGATCCACCGAGTTGAAGGTGGAGTGAGTGATGAAACACTTGCTCTCCATCTTCAACAACCACAGCTAAAATTCTCTCTATTGAGAGTTTTTATCTCTATTTAAAGTTTTCTAAAAATCTACATGTTGAATTCACAGAGAATACATAAATTAAGTTAATGGTAGCAATAAAGGCATCGGACAGTGAAACTGAAAGCTTGATTTTAGTTTTTTTAGTTGTAGATTTTGAGTCGTTGTTCACATTCAACTTTCTTCTCCAGAGCAACACAATGAACTCAGATCTGGGGACATCGGAGACATCTTTATTCTGTTCTCTCTTTCTCCCAGTCTCGACGCTTCAGTCACCATCATGCAGTTATGAATTATGAGGTAGACGGCAGCATATCGTGAGGCAGAGTGCCAGCGCTCGATAGCCATTTAGAAGTTTATTATGTTATGTAATTGTAGAACTAGAAAGAGCAGGTTAACCACTTCCTCCAATCACTCCGTCTGTGATGAAGAAGAACCGTAAAAAGGATTTGATCACAGAGGATAGGAGGATAACCCATACCTTTTTGCTATTTGCCTGTGAAATGTACAGTAAATGAACCTATTAAAACAAGAAATGATAAGAAAGCCAACGCATGAAGAAGTAAAGGAAAACGTATTTGTTTAAAGAGTCTTACAAGGTTCAAAAAAGACTTCTAACTTTATTTTTGAGAAGACTCATCTGTCAGTAGATGTAGAGAAAGACAGAAAGAAATAAAGAAAGATGCAGTAGCAGAGACAGTGTGAGGAAAAGCAGCATCTGATTGTATCAGTCTGATCTTCATGCTTCTGTGTAATGCAGATTACTAGATTACAGCAGTGGAACCATCGCTCAGCGTCTCATGCCACCGGCGACTGAACTCAGAACAGCGCCCACTTAGAGGTTTCTCTCCTCTGCCAGAAAATGGAGCTGCTTTCAGTGTAAATGCATGCCGTGAATGACCAACCATGCATAGACTGTTAAAAAGAAACTGAGCAGTATCTTTCAGAGCCATTTATACAGATTTGTTTTTGCTTAGGTGCTGCATAGTTTTTTAAAACTTCATCCATTTAGGATTAAACTGGTTAAAAAAACTTGGAAGGCCAATCGAATGAATTGCAACTGCCAAGATGTAATCCATATCTATTTACCATAAAGACAAAGATTCTTTATTTTAATATCTGGGAGATTGATCGTCCAGTTTCGACACCTTGCACTGTAGAAGTCGACTTTAAATTAAAGAAAGAGTCTGCATACAGTTTTAACAGCAGCACCCGTAACAAGTGTATGACAGGAAGTTAAATCAGAGCTGTTATTAAAAAAAACGTACATTTGATCTATCTATTGTATTCCCACACTATTCTTCAATTTTAACTCGACAACTCTGAAAATGCTGAGAAAAGCTACATGTCACACCTCTAATTGCTGCACGTCTGACGCTTCTATTCTAGAGTGCCTTCAAGAAGCTGCACTGAAGAATCACTCATTGTTTGCGTGAAAGCTTATAGCCACTCCAATGAAGAACGAAGCTGAGGGTTTAATGCCTGATTAAAAAAAGGAAATTATTTAATTATTTATTGATGCTTTGCTATGTCAAATAAAGTGGTGGAATACATATAATTTTATGTCACAGATTACCGGAGTGATGGGAAATTTAATTCATTTGAATTATTCATTCTTTTGATTCTTGTTCAATTAAAAAAATAATCTTCTGAATGGTTTGTTTAATTTGGACTTCCAAGAGAAAAATATCCTGCTGTACTTGCAAACTGTTACAACAAAGACGCATAAATAAAGGAAAATTTTAAAATCTGGGTATATTGAACCTGCTTATCTGTGTCTTTTGACTATTAACCCAAACTAGACAGCTCCCCAAAAGAGTTGTTACTCGTGAGTCATTCTTTTAGAAATGGTGTCGTTCACAAACAGATAAAAATCACCAGAATTTGGTGTGGGTAAGTTATATAAATATGGCTCCTCACTGGTTCAGATGTTTCGCGTTGAGGCTGCGCATTCTGCCTAAAGGTCTATCCGAATTAATATTCGCACAAATGTTCGCTTGTGTTTAAAGTTCCCCTTGCCCTGGGAAGGCTTTCTGTGTATTGATGAGTCGTTAATAAAAAGAACATATTTGACTCATTCTTATAACTTTCTAATAACTTTTTTGGGAGCAAATTGTTTTCTTTGGATTGTACAGATTACACTGTTAATAATCAGAAGACACAGGTGAGAGTTTATTTTCTCAGATTTGTGTATTATGCTCTATTTTGGGGTCTTTGTCGTTGCAGTTAAATCCATTCCATAAATGAACAATATAAATGATTTGTTCAAGTGAATCATTCTTTTAAATGAACAAGAGTCAAAAGAACAGAGCACCAAGTTGAACGAAACTTCCCATCACTGCTCATGGAACAACAGCCACACACCGGCTGTTTCATAATGTTTGTGGGCTTTGTGGAACAACTCTTGATGGTCGGACACAAAGTGTCTGAATGTTTATGTTTTCCTCTTTCGGAATCTCTTCCTTGGCTGTTCATGTCGTTGTTCTTCGACGTGATTTCCTGTCATGAGATTAAAGTGAGAGTGTGTATCGAGCATCATCCAGCAGCTCTTTCATGTCCCATTCGCATCATCACAACAGCAGCTTTCATTGATTGTTCCCTTGCAAAAAAACCTATCCGTTATGGCAGAGCTAAACTCTATTTCGTTCACACCAATCTTTCCGACAGATATGTGATGTGCTGTTGACACTGAGGGTTTTTGATCGACGCCCGTTCACACACAAAACTTCGGACCGAATAATCGGATAGATGTGTAGAGGCTTTAATAGTCTCTCAACACTCCTAACGGTTCTGTGAAGATTCTGGTGATGTTTTGTCTAGTCTAGTTTTCTTTGTATAGTGCTGTCAGCCTGTTCAGTCGCGTGTACTGGATTTCCTGACCTACGCTCTATTGTCCAGAGCCAAAGATCTCTGGAGATCCTTTTGGATATTATCTTTAAAGATTTTTTCTCTGTTCTGGAATAATTTTTTTTTTCAAGATCTCTGTGCTGGTCAGAAGAAGGCGGACATTGTTTGCTTTTTGTTTAGTTTAAGAAAATATAGCTTATACCTTGGAATCATCTCCTCTTTTGACAAAATCATGAGTTAAGTTAGTTCCGTTTGAAACACGTTTCTAAACGGTTTTTGGCAAACCTGGCTCTCCATGACACAATAAGGAGCGGAACTCCTTTTAAGGGCATTTTTCCTGGAATTGTAAAGCCGAGCTGTGCGCACACAAGAAGGAAATTACATTCCATTACAAGCTCATACTGTTTATTTCTAATACAGTTTATCGTTTAACTGCTCTAATGTTACGTTAACTGTCTTGACGTTGTATGTTGCTTAACACAGAAGAGTCCTTTCTACCTGTTCTCTCAAAGATTTTATATTTCAAAGTCTTAAAACATTTTAAATAAAAAAGCGCAATAGTCAGTAATTGCAATGAATAAAATTTATTTTAATTAATCAATTTTACATATAGAAAAAATAATTCATCATTAAAAATGAAACAGAAGTAAACCAATGTTGAATAAAGTTTGTTTATGGGTCTCAAAGCACAAGTCTTTTCTCAAAGTTCTAGTCTTCCAGCATCAGCTGGCAACTCTGGCACCGGAGACGAGGTGGTGCATCTTTCCTCACTTCAATGCAATCTGTGTCTATTCATCTTTTATATCCCTTATGACACCGTCTGAAATCAAGAGTTCCTTGGCAGCTGCTTCTGCTGCTGTCCATGTTGTAGGTGTATGTACAGGGTATCTGCTCACTAGAGCTTCCTCTGTCCATTAGTCTCACAGATGTCCATACTTAACCTTTCCCCCACATTTCCAACACCTACAACTCCCCTGAATGCAGTTTAAATACATGTCTAACTAGAAGCTTTAACACACTTTGAATTAGCACTACAATAGCTTTAAAATGGTTAAAATAGGAATAAACAAATTAGGTTCTTAATGGATAATTAAGTTGCAAAAGAGAACAAAAAGGCTAGATCCCTTAAAAATGGGAAATAACTTAGCAAAGGAATACTTCTGTCCCCATACAATTATTTAGTCATTAATCACTTACCCCATGTTGTCTTAAACGGAAAAAGAATAAGACATTCATAAGACTATAATCACATCGCATCGCAAATGAATGGGCGAGCAGTTTAGGAGCGTACTAGGCAAGCCGTCACAGTAAGTGGTTTGGGACCAGGACACGACCTGAATAAGAACCGCGTTCTGTGCCTGGGACCCATACTTGTTTTGTGAGGTTGTTTTTGAATGAGTTGAGGCAAGCCCAAGCATTTGTGATTGATAAAGTGCATTTTTTCAGATTGAAAGAAAGGGGTTACGTGACACCTGTTGATCGCTGATTGGCCAATCGCTGAGCTTACCAACTGACTAGGAAAAAAAATGGGGCGTTTCAGGGATTCGTCATCATCTCTCTTTTAAACAAAGCCAAAGTTTGAGTTGTTTTTACATTTGGGGTGACCCCTCAAGTGATTCGTTTAAAACAACCTCACTCAGAACTGATACTTAAAGTCGGTGGATGCAAAAAGGCCTTTGAGTCGAGTCGAGCCAAACCAAGCCAAGCCGTGTTTGGCTTCACAAAGTGGTTTTAAATAAACCAATCCCTAAATTACATAGCAGATTAAGGGCCCTTTCAGACTGATGTCTGTGTTCCATTTCCAAAAACAGTTGGCTCTGTTAATGGTTTATGCTTTAAAACCCTAAAAGACAACGGTCTCACAATATATTTTCATAACACAGAAGTGGGATTGGACAAGAACAATAAACCCTTTCGAAATGTGTCACCCAGTATAAACCCAATCTGGGTGTGAGTCAGAGTCATGTTGGTGAACCTGACTTCATGACCTGGGTGGTTTTGGGCCATTTATGGCATCCAGACTCTACAAAAGTGATTGTAAGCATGTCCATGCTGAATACCGATCTCTCCTGCCACCTAAAGTACACACATGCACTTACGCTTACATGCATGTTAAGTGCATACACATTCAGTGATCTGACAGAATGGGGTCAGTGATCACAAGCTCCAGCCCAAAGGGGAGGACAGAGCGACAATGTGTGTCCTAAATAACCTTTAGTGACCTCTACAATCAGACAGCAGAGTCTGAGACATGTCCATCTCAGGATGAACTCAACCCGAATACAAACGCACAGGAAACATAAGACGTGTTTTCTCTTGAGCTGAATTTACTAGGCTCCACTGACCTTAATGTTACCCCTCTAATGCAAAGATGGCGGTCAAACAAAGGTGTCTAATAGTGATGGTGGAACATTTAGATTAGATGCATCTCAATGTGGCTCTGACTGATTGTATTGATATGGGAATTCATAACACTGCATTTCATGAGTGGAAACGGTGGGTGTCTTGTTGTGAAATGGTAGTTCTGGGTCAGCCACATCAGTTTGAACTGATGAAAGTTATGCATAAATAATCAAAGTGACCATAAACCATATATTTGATTAAACAAAAAGGAGGAACCCAGAGTACAAATAAACTGTGATATGTTTCATAGCAAGATGCAACCAGCTACACATTTAGTTTTTTTGTTTAAGTTGAGGGTTCACCTTCATTGGACAAAAGTCACACCGTGTGCAAGTTGTTCTACACAATTATAATTAATTTCAGAGTGGAACCTAACAAATATGGGAAAATATCGACAGATTCTACTCAACTAAATGAAAACAGCTAACTTGTGTGGGTTCAACAAGCATAAACATAGCAACAGACAAACACAGTACGAACAAGCTTCTCCGAAAAGTAGAAGTTAGTGATTCATTTGACTATCCTTTGCTAAAAATAACAAATCATTTTAGCAATTCTTTTACACCAGGGATAACTACATTTGGTTCTGGAAGTCTGGGACTCTGCACATTTTTGGTTTAAACTTCATGAAACACACCTGTCACACTAATTAAGGTCCGTAGCTAGAGTAGTATGCATGCTAGAGCAGGGTTGTCATTTAATTGTATGCAAAAATTAACAAACCGACATTTTTAATATTTTAAACACTTTAAATAGACATAAACAAGGAGAAACTCAACATAAAGAAGGTCCCGGATCCAATCAAATAGTCATGTATCTAGTCTAAGAGTAGGTACTTGCCTCACAATTAAAAAAAAATGCATTTCAATTTAAGTACAACCGTTAATAAGTACTCTACCAAGTGACTCATCAATAATCAACTACAAGTCAAATAGTGACCTTAATAATCAATCCAATTGAATTTGGGGGTACCTTACTCCAACCCCAGTCTCCAGTTGATCTAGTAAAGTACTTTTAAAGATGTTCAGGTGAAACTGTTCTCGTAATTGACTAAAAGAAATCCACATTCGCTCAAAACAAGCCTAACCCTTGGCGCCTGATTATAAAATGAGGTCTCATGAAGTGGAAGGAAAAGTCTGTGCAAGACACTGAACATTATTTTCGACATGATTGACTTTAATCTCCAAACCTGACAAACAGAGCCGACGGCGCTCAAAACAGCCTGCAGCACAACTCTTCCTGTTGCTTAGAGTCGAGGAAGGAGAAGGTGCAGACTCACAAACTCTCTTTGAGGTGTTCACAACTTTCTTTAAATATTCTAAAATATGGTGAGTTCATATAAATAGATTACACTGTTTAAGATGGATACAAGCAAGAATTATTTTGAGGAACAATAGAGGATACGCGCTTATCTTTGCTGTTCTATTTACTAACACAATCAAGAAATGAATGCAGGTCTGAAATATTGACCAATCAACAATAAACTTTTGGATGGTACAGAAATTTAGCTTTAAAAATACTTTTCATTTTACGATCAGACCTGAAATGTATCATACATTAATCCTTTTTTATAGCACTTTGCTGTTTCTATAAGTTTTTATATTTAAAATTACCATATATCTACGTACATTAAATAACAAATAATGTGCGTTTAAATGTAATAAAATAAATTAAATCCTGCCATCTATTAATTTACCGTAAAGTAACAGTAAGACATCTTTGCTGCAGGACATTTTTCTCAATGATGGAGGAATATTTTGTGTTTTTATGACTAAAACCAGACCTAAATAAAAAAGGATCATTGTTAAAAAACACAAGACTTTTAGATCTACGTTTTTGTAATTTATTTAACTTTTTTATTAGATGTACTCTAAATAAAGTGCTTAGTATGCGGTAAAGGTAGGCGACAGGCTAACTTACCTGGAGTTGCTACCATCCCTTGAAATATAATAAAAAAAACAAATTTAATGATTAAATTGCTTGGTATTTACCCATTTTGTCCATTTTTACCATTTAAATTTAAACTTTTATTCAGATGACCACACTCCAGGATGCACATTTGAACTCTTGAGACATAACTAAATTAACCGAAAACTCACACAAGTGTCTCTGAAAGACCAATAACGTTTCCCTTAAAGTGTAAAAATGGTATTTGTTGGCACCATTCTCGCCATGCATCGTACACCATGAGGAACACAGAAAAGAGCCTCGAGCTTCTCTGGTGAACTCGACTCAAACTTCAACTCTTTATTCAATCACAGGCAGTTTGATGGTGTGTTGATTGTACTCTGTTTATTTGTTGTCATTTCTGTCAAAACTGGGCCATCTAGATTTAATTTAATTTCCTAGACTGCTTCAGTTTAATTTAGATGTAATTTAACTCCATAAACTTCTCCGGTTGCATTACGTAGAAGAGGGGTTTATTATGAGTTGAGGGATTACTTACTTTAATAAATAAATATAGGAGATCCTTGTACATTTACTTGCCTTAATTAACATCCCTTTTCCATTATGGACCAAAATTTAGGAGATTCTTTTACACTCCTCGTCTTACAATGCAAATTCTCTCTCTACAAAAATGTTCACTGCAAAACATTTTTTTACTCCTTATCTTTTAACACAGTCATGTTGCTTATACAGACATGTGGATTTTATTACAATAAAAGTTTATCTGATTTTGCAGTTATTAATGTTGTATTTAATTAAATAAATGTATCATTTATTGAATCATACCTTACAACATCATAAGATAAATTACCTAAAAGTAACAATTTGGTAACTTTGTTACAAAACCTTTTTCACATTGCCTTCAAGGAATAATTTGTTTATTTATGATTGATTTACGTCTACGCAGTTGGTGCCTTACACTAGGGGAGTCAATGGGCAATTTGTTTGCAAATTTAATCTCCATTACTAAAGCCTGTCTTAAAACCCAATTTTATTCTTCTGTTGTTTTTCATTATAGTGCTTTTATTGGTGTGTGGAATTTATGATTTGATTTACTGTGGCACTGTTTATGGCATTTTTACTATTTAATTTAGTGTCTTAGATTTTGTAATAATATTGCTGTTCTGAATGCTGAATAAATAAAGCTGAGCTTTTATAACATTTGCTCTGTTTTAGACTGCCTGTGAAGTGATCATGGATGTTGTGAAGGGCAAATAAAATGTACTATAATTATTATTATTGACCGAGGGGTGTGATGGAAGTCAAGTCAAACCCATCACAAGCACCATAGCTTTAGGATCTTCCCATGTCTACACACGCATGTCCTCCGTTAACCTTCACATGCTTAAATTAACAGCACTCTCTCCTTTTATCGCTAATCACATGCACTCATTACTTTACAAATCTGCTGACTTCCCATTCACTAACTTAACCCTGCTTCTGTGCCCTTCTCTCCTCTCCCTCTTCCCTCTCCTCTCCTCTTCCCTGTGCTTCTCTTCTCCTTCAGAGCACAATCACCTGAATAACGTCACGCTTCCTCCTCTGAATCCCGCAATGATTTTGTCCCAGCCACACAACAATCTGGGCTTCAACAAATACACCTCACTCAAGACGATGGGTAAGATGCACACCTGCTACTACCCTTTCACAATTAGAGTTCATTTACCCAATCACAATCAGGAGCAGTGTATTGCTATGGGATCTAACAAAGCTCAGGCAAGATAATGATTTGAAAAGAAGACGCACATTCTCTCACGTCATAAAGTTTCTGTACTTGTTACAGAGAGCGTTTTTGCCAAAATCTTCCACAAGGAGACGTGGCTAAAGAAGATGTCTATGTTTGTAATATCTTGCTGGAGGTCTGGAGACACTTACTTTTACAGACCTCTACTTTCAGGATCAACAGCACCACACATGGAGAGTTGCGATACTGCAGAAACCGCACTCTCAACACAAACAGCACCACCTTTGGGAAGGGGATGTTACTGCAGCTACAGATTGACCCACCTGCTTGCGCATTTTACAATATGCAATAAATTATAAGACTCATTTTCTCACAGAAAACGTTTTTTATACCATTTTTCATTTTCTCTTTTTCTTCACCGATCTGTAAAATATACAGACCAATTACTAAAAAATTGTGGGTCAGTAAGATGTATTTTGTATTTTAATGGTCACCAAAAGGCATATTCAAAAGAGAGTGTTCTGTCTTCATTGACAGGACACATACTGCTAATTTTGTCACCTAAACACCCGAAATGTCCAGAAGACAGCAGTATTTGTGCTTCATTAAAACATGAGTTTGTCAAAGCCCCACCCTCACATTTCCTGCAGCATTTGCTGACTTACAAATTCAACTATAATTTAAACTAGAATATTATTAAAAAAAACATCAACCGAGTATAACATTTATATTAAAATATACACCAAAAATATGCATAGGTTTGAATAGACATCAAATGTTCAAATTGCTCACATCCACTCTGATACTGTCACCGGTAGAACTGAGGGAGCGGTAACATGCATATATATATATATATATATATATATATATATATATATATATACACACACACACCAAACTTCTTTGTGATAAAACAATGCAACAAACAATATGGTGCTTATCTCAACAAACCATATATATAACAGACCGTTGACGCAACATAAAATTAATAACACCAACCTTTTCCCTGGAGAGTACCTTTACTAAGATCAAATAAATTACTTTAGTCATATGCCTTTTAAGAAACTTTCTCCATTCTTAATTTTAAGTTCCGAAAACTGTGATGAAACATTTTTAGTATGGTAGTAGCTACATTTTTTTAATACTTTTATTTTCTGGACATTAAAGTATCTTGAGTAGTGGCTGCAGTATCCTCTCCTCGCCACAGATAGCACTGGTGCAGAAATGTCTCCAGACTCGGAGGTTTCCCTACCTTGTTAATGTCTTGAGTGCTGGAAATCAAAATGTTTTTATTCCACATTTATTTTACAATTGCTTCAAAACAGTTTTCTACAAACTTTCACTGATGTTATAGAATTTAAAATAAGGTTTTATGTAACATTTAAAAGTGTGAAGGTACCGCTCAAGAATAGAGAACAACAGGACAACCAAAGTCTCAACCAAAACAGATTATTTTGCAAAACCCTACAACAAAAACAAATGTGACCCTCGAAAAATAAAGCCAAAATAAAAGTGTAAAGCTTACTATATCTGTGCCTAAAATCGTCCCTTTATCTAAACCATCAGACGAAAGAGGTTCTTCAAAATCATCTACTTTATCTACAAAAATCCCATACAAAAACAAGTAGCGCACATCTCTTACCTAATGTGGCTAAATAACAGCAGGATCAATATCTAGTAAAGAAAATGTAGGTCATATGGTGTCCCTGCTCATTGATGGAGCCATATTTAGATTGAAATAACATTTAAACTCATATTTCAGTGAATAGAATGTCAACTTATATTTGATTAAAAACCACAGAGTTGTTATATAGTTATCCTCGTTACAGGATCTGAAAAGCTTTGGATAATTGATCAACTAGAACCCATAACTCAAAAAAGTTTTAATTTCACCTACCACTTAACTACAATAACCTGGTACTAGTGTTGGGCATGTGCCTTTATAAAAGTAATTAGTTATAGTTACTTTTCACAAATAGTAACTTAGTTACATCATTATAAAAGTAACTGATCACCAGGGAAAGTAATTATTGGGTTACTTAAATTTAATACAAATCTAGCCACAGGGGTTTCAAGCCAGTGACTTCTGTGCCGGTCCCAAGCCCGGATAAATAGAGAGGGTTGCGTCAGGAAGGGCATCCGGCGTAAAACATGCCAAAACCAAATATGCAAGTCATCAATTCGATTTCCATACCGGATCGGTCGAGGCCCGGGTTAACAACGACCGCCACCGGTGCTGTTGACCTACAGGGTGCCGGTGGAAATTGGACTACTGTTGGTCAAAGAAGGAGAGGAGGGAGAAGGATTCGTAGGCAGAGAGAGAAGAGGAAAGGCAAGAGTATAGGTCTGAGAATAGGGACTCTCAACGTTGGTACAAGGACTGAGAAAGGTAGAGAGCTGGCGGACATGATGGAGAGAAGGAAGGTAGATATTCTGTGTGTGCAGGAGACCAGGTGGAAGGGTAGCAAAGCGCGTAGTATTGGAGGGGGATACAAACTGTTTTACTATGGTGAGGATAGGAAGAGAAATGGGGTAGGAGTGATCCTGAAGGAGGAGTTTGTGAGGAATGTTTTAGAGGTGAAAAGAGTGTCTGACAGGGTGATCAGTTTGAAGTTAGAGATTGAAGGGGTAATGTTGAATGTAGTGAGTGGTTATGCTCCACAAATAGGCTGTAAGCTGGAAGAAAAGGAGAGATTCTGGAGGGAGTTAGATGAGGTGATGGAGAGTATTCCCAGAGGGGAGAGAGTAGTGGTGGGAGCAGACCTCAACGGTCATGTGGGCGAGGGCAACAGAGGTGATGAGGAAGTGATGGGCAGGTTTGGTGTTAAGGAAAGGAACCCAGAAGGACAGATGGTGGTGGACTTTGCCAAGAGGATGGAAATGGCTGTAGTTGACACTTATTTCCAGAAGAGGGAGGAACATAGAGTTACCTACAAGAGTGGTGGGAGGAGTTAGCAGGTGGACTACATCCTAAGTAGACAAGCCAATCTGAGAGAGATCACTGACTGCAAAGTAGTGGTAGGAGAGAGTGTAGCCAGACAGCATCGGATGGTGATGTGTAGGATTTTTCTGGTGGTCAGGAAGAAGAGGGGAGGAAAGATGGAAAAGAAGACCAAGTGGTGGAAGTTGAAAAAGGAAGACGGTTGTGAGGAATTCAGACAGAAGCTGAGACAGGCTTTGGGTGGTCAGGAAGAGCTTCCAGAGGACTGGGAAACTACAGCAGAAGTGATCAGGGAGACAGGTAGGAAGGTGCTAGGTGTGTCAGCAGGAAGAAGGAAAGAAGATAAGGAAACATGGAAGTGGAACAGGACATCATCCAGAGGAAGAGGCTAGCTAAAAAGAAGTGGGACATCGAAAGGACTGAAGAAAGTAGACAGGACTACAAGGAATCACAGCGCAGGGTGAAGAGGGAGGTGGCAAAGGCCAAACAGAAGGCATATGATGAGTTGTATGCCAGCTTAGACACGAGGGAAGGTGAGAAGGAATTGTACAGATTAGCGAGACAGAGAGATAGAGATGGGAAGGATGTGCAACAGATAAGGGTGATTAAAGATAGAGATGGAAGGGTTCTAACAAGTGGTGAGAGTGTGCAGAGAAGATGGAAGGAGTATTTTGAGGAGTTGATGAATCAGGAGAATGAGAGGGAAAGAAGAGGGGAAGAGGTGAACATTGTAGAGCAGGAAGTTGAAAAGATTAGAAAGGATGAGGTGAGGAAGGCTCTGAGGAGAATGAAGAGTGGAAAGGCTGTTGGTCCAGATGACATCCCTGTGGAGGTGTGGAAGTGTCTAGGAGAGACAGCAGTGGAGTTCCTATCTAGGTTATTCAACAGGATTCTAGAGAGTGAGAAGATCCCTGAGGAATGGAGGAGAAGTGTCCTAGTGCCAATCTTTAAGAACAAGGGTGATGTGCAGAGTTGTAACAACTACAGAGGTATAAAGTTGATGAGCCACACAATGAAAGTCTGGGAAAGAGTAGTGGAAGCTAGGCTAAGAAGGGAAGTGGATCTTTGCGAGCAGCAGTATGGCTTCATGCCCAGGAAGAGAACTACTGATGCTATTTTTGCTCTGAGAATGCTAATGGAGAAGTACAGAGATGGTCAGAAGGAGCTGCACTGCGTCTTTGTGGACTTAGAGAAAGCGTATGACAGGGTGCCGAGAGAGGAGCTATGGTCCTGTATGAGGATGTCAGGAGTGGCAGAGAAGTACGTCAGAGTAGTTCAGGATATGTATGAGAGGAGTATGACAACAGTGAGATGTGCTGTAGGTCAGACGGAGGAGTTCAAGGTGGAGGTGGGGCTACATCAAGGATCGGCTTTGAGTCCCTTCTTGTTTGCTATGGTGATGGACAGGTTGACAGATGAGGTCAGACAGGAATGTCCATGGACAATGATGTTTGCAGATGAAATTGTAATCTGTAGTGAGAGTAGAGAGCAGGTGGAGGGACACCTGGAAAGTTGAAGGTCTGCTCTAGAAAGAAGAGGAATGAAAGTCAGTCGTAGTAAGACAGAATACATGTGTTTGAACGAGAGGGAGGGAAGTAGAACAGTGAGGTTACAGGGGGCTGAGGTCAAGAAGGTGGAGGAGTTTAGGTATTTGGGGTCAACAGTCCAGTGCAACGGGGAGTGTGGAAAAGAGGTGAAGAGGCGAGTGCAGGCAGGTTGGAGTGGGTGGAGAAAAGTGTCAGGGGTGTTGTGTGACAGAAGAGTGTCAGCAAGAATCAAAGGAAAGGTGTACAGAACAGTAGTGAGACCAGCTATGATGTATGGGTTAGAGACTGTAGCAGTGAGGAAGAGACACGAGGCAGAGATGGAAGTAGCAGAGATGAGGATGTTGAGGTTCAGTTTAGGAGTGACAAGGATGGACAAGATTAGGAACGAGCACATCAGAGGAACAGCTCAGGTTGGTTGTTTTGGAGACAAAGTCAGAGAAGCCAGATTGAGATGGTTTGGACATGTGCAGAGAAGGGATAGTAGTTATATTGGTAGAAGGATGTTGGAGATGGAGCTGCCAGGCAAGAGGGCGAGAGGAAGGCCAAAGACAAGTTATATGGGTGTGCTGAAGGAGGACATGAAGGTAATTGGTGCAAGGGTACACTGCAAAAAATGAATTTTAAGCAAAGCTGAAAATGCTTAAAATTAGATTAAAAATCTTTATTTTCTTATTTTTGGAAGAATTTTCTAATTTAAATCTTTTGGGTATAGATTACTTTGCTTATTTTGAGAAAATAACACTTATATTTTCTTGAGGAGAAAAAAAATCTTATTCTGGTCATTTATGTTCTTGAATTAAGAAACTATGTGAAACAAGTTGACGATTTTGCCACTGATCTTAAAACAAGAATCTTAAAACAAGAATTTTTGACTCAACATATTCTTATATCAAGAATGTTACTTATATTTTATTTTAAGAAATCAATATTAAATACTGGTTAAAAGCGTGCATCTTGGAACAAGAAAAAAAATCTTAAATCTAGTTCTAGTCTAGATCAAGTAAAGGTAAGAACATTTGATTTCTTGAAATAAGATTCAAATGTTTGTGAAAAAAAATAAGAAAAAGGATCTACAGTGTAAATAAATCAACACCCCAAACCTTAATAACCGTCCAGTTGTGTTCTAACTTCGATGGAAGAGATCTATACTTCAAAATAGCACTCTTGAAACAAGAAAAAAAAACTCAAATATAGATGAACTCTTCCTAGATCAAGCAAAAGATTCTGCTAATGGGGTGAGCAAATTTCAGTTGGTCAGAATTCTTAAAATTGGCAAAAACTTCTAGCTGGTAACATAAGCTGTTGGATCTTAAGAAAATACAAAAACTCTCAAAACAAGTAAAAACGTATTGAAACTAGAATATTCCAACTTGTATCTAGTCACTAGTGGTCTTAAAACTAGACAATATTTCTTAAAACTAGGATGTTTTCTTTTTTAGTTTTATATAGCTTGTCAGAAACGTATTAATTTGTCAGCACTGATAGCGTAGCGCTCAGAGCGCTGACAGGTAAAGCTGAAACCTCTGGTGACAGGGGTTTGAATCCAGCTCTGGTCCTTCGCTGATCTTCTCCCCAGAGCTCTACTAAGTGTTCTTACGCTCTCCTATCTGAACTGTTCTGTCTAAAAATGCACCAATAGGCCTAAATAATATAATTATTTAAAATTAAAATTGTAAGCTAGAATATCTAGTTTTTAAGAACCCATATTCTACTTTAAGAACTAAAATTAAGCACAAACTTTCTTAATTTAAGGTCGTATATACTTATTTTAATACTAAATTTTGTAAGTTAGTCTTAAATAAAAGAGAAAACATCCTAGTTTTAGGACAGATTGTCTAGTTTTAAGACCACTAGAGACTAGATACAAGTTGAAATATTCTAGTTTCAGTGCAGTTTTACTATTTGTAAAGTCTTGTTTTGAGAGTTTTTGTCTATTTATCAGCTAGAATTTTTTTCTAATTTTAAGAAATCTTGCCAAGTCAAATTTGCTTACCCCATTGGCAGATTTTTTTGCTTGATATAGGAAGAGTTTAACTTTATTTGAGGTTTTTTTTTTCTTGTTCCAAGAGTGCATTTTTTGTAGTGTAGAGGATACTGAGGCCAGAGTTAGGTGGAAACAGATGATTTGCTGTGGCGACCCCTAAACTGGGAACAGCCGAAAGAAGAAGAAGAAGACTTAAATTTAATACAATAAATCTACACCATTCCACAGTAATCTACATAATATGATAGAAATAAAACACAAAAACTGTGTTTAGAACAATCCTTCTTAGCAAATGTACCAAAAATAAACTAATAATAATAATAACAAATATTAATTCTGCCTGATAAGCTGTGTGGCTTCATCTCCTCCTCTGTTATCACAGCTCACATTATCACCTGGGTTCTTAGCCACTGATTTGGTGGAGCTGTGTAATGATGTTTGGTGCTTCATTAGATTTGAGTCATTACTAGTCACCGACACAGAGAGACATTTTTCCACGGACAAGCTGCACATCACACAAACATGGTTACCTTTCACCTGATCGAGGGAAAAGTAGTGCTTTTAATAGCAAAACTTGGAAACTATCGAACTTGATATGGTTTTCCCTTTAGGTCTTTATAAACACAAATGACTGTTTCTGTTGGGTGTCTGCAAGTAAAGATCCACCCTACCCTGCCTCTGATTGGTAAACGATTGAAGTTTACTCTACGTCAGCCAATTACACCATGTTTACAGATAATCATTGCGTCCCGCCAGAGCCCTGAACACACACACACTCAAACCACAGAGAAACCACGCTCGCAAATATAAGCTGCTGATGTAACATGCATTTTATGGACATTAGCGATAACGTGGTTGTAACGTGGAAAACAGTCATTTGTTGGATTATGCGCTACTGAAAAGAAATAGCGCTGTTAGTAATGCCATGTATTTATAGCGTCAATATTCTCATCAATGCCTGGTACTGATGTTTTTTCCTTCTAAGTCATCACAGCCATTGTTTCACCATTTACTGGTATTCCTGTGAAAACTTTGCCTAATGTCCACATTAACATCTATTGGATCTTATTCCACTCTAAAAACCCTTTCATCAAGGTCACTTTTCCCACAAACACTGATTAGCAATGCTAATGTCTGTCAGTGTCATTGACTGAACAACAAACCCACCACCTCCTTGCCTCCCGAGTGTAAGGACGTTAATCACATTTATAAAAATAAACACACTCACATATGATTAATTCCCGTTTCACACATTAGTCTGCGAATCAGCACATCATGGATTGTAATCCTAATGTACAATCCATTTATTTAAAATCATATTGCCATAAACAACATCAAATAACAGGAGAAAAAAACACATTTTATTTCTGACCAGCAGAGGAGGTGTATTTATACTGTACTCGAACATGCATTGTGTTTGGAAAAGCTGACTGTGAAAACGCTCCGACTGTGTGGACGCACAGAGTTAAACAGGACAACCGGTAGAAGAGATGGGAGGATGAATGCATGCATAAATATATTGAAAGGGGTCAGACAAAGGAATATTTTTAAAATCTCTCTGAATTAAAAAAACGACGTGAAAGGGTAGAATGATAAAAGAAGGGATGCAAGTAAAGGCATATCAAGGTGCATGTGGTGCATTTACCGTCTGTTCGTTAGTTTGATACATATGCTCACACTCTGAGCGCTTCCTGTGGGGTGACATCAGTTGCTTGTCAGTGTTGCAAAGTTATAGACAAACACATGCAATGAATTCAAACCAAGAATCTAGCCTCTGTTAGTGGTACTAAAAATTCATTAAATATATGCATTCACAGTGAATTGTTAAAGTAATAACTAAGTTGATTAATTAACTTAACTTAAACTTAGCAAGTAGTTAGTCTATTTTAGTGAATATTTAACAATAATGAAAACAAATTTGGAGACAAAAAACATATTGGTGTACTCTGCATAGAATGTTGCCTTCTGATCATTAAACTCAAATTTGACATTTTATATTCTAGGTAGTTATTGAGTCCTGGCTCAAATGCCATGTAGAAGACAGATGTTTAGGCAAGGAATGATGTGAGGAACCAGTGAATTAAACTAAAAGCTTTACTTGAAAGTGAAAAATGTAGAGCATAACAAAAAAATAAAATTGGCTAAATAAAACAACACTTACATCACATAGTAGTCCACACATATGGGAGCTAACTTGATCGGTTGACATGGATACACAAAAATGGTTAGGGTTTGAAGCCTTTTTACATGCCAAAATTAAAAACAGCCAAACTTTGTATATATCTATTAAAGTAAACACTAAACATAATAATAGAAGTCAAATTTCTGAATCAAACAGCATAATATCATAAAAAAAATGTAAGGACAACAACATTTTACAATATTGCTTACAAAGAATGTAATTATTTGGTGAGCGTAAGGAAGTGAGCGGTCCCTGTGTCCAGGTGCATGGAAACGGTGTTTCTTAATCCATGTCTGTCCTGGTAACAGTTTAATCTGTGACCTGTAGTTCTCTTAGAAGTACAACTTTCTGAATCCTTTTTGTGTGCTGAAAATCCAGTTATACCCAAAGATATTAAAAAGAAAATGGTGAAAAGTGGGTTTTGGGATACAGCAGAGGTTATCCATGAGTGGAAACCGCTGCAGTGGATGTTAGGATTTCATTTGCTCCACTAGAAAGGTAAGGAAGCTGATCTTCGGCTACGCTCAGAACAAAGTGACTAAAATCAGATTTGTTTTTGCCCATATATGACCTGTATATGGATGTTTTCAGGACAGTATGAAGAGCTCAATTTAGATTTTTAGTTTTTTTTTTTTTTTTTTTTCAAATCAGACCCAGGTCGCTTTCATATGTGGTATTGATTTTTGTCTTATGCGACCTCAGTCTAAACAGCCAGGTCATATTTATCTGGGTTTTGCATCATTGAACCCAGCTTAAACAAAGTTTCTCAAAGATACGAGTTGCTTGAGAAGATGTTCTTGTATGGTTATAGTTTTAGGAAGAGCCCAAAGATGCATTTGAAGCTTAATGAAGTTTTGGTTGTTATCTGAGCACTTGAACGACACTTCCAGGAGTAAACCATAATATGTGATCTCAATATTTTTCTTAATACTGTTTAGTACTAATAAAGTTGGCTCTGATCAGATATTGACACCCACAAAGCCTCAAGTGTGCCCAAGAGCAGGTGCTTAAGTGTTAAGAGAAGAAGTTTCCTCTTCTGCACATCCGTATCACATTGGAGTTGTATTTCGTTCTCGGAGAAGACAAACAGCAGACACATGTTATTTGTAATGTGAACGAACAAACAAACAAAAAAAAATTTGATTTTCACCAAAAGGTTTTAATTAGGCATTAAGACCCGCAGTCTTACGTAGCTTTAGTTTAGTCGGTAATGAAACATCTGCTCTGTTCAGTTTCTCCAACACAGCATGTTGTTTTGAGTTCAGAAGCCGAGTGGAATAAATGTATAAAACATCTTCTGTTTGGTTATGCAGCTTCTTGCATCTGTTTGAGGCACTGGAGGAAGTTTCTGGTTGTTGCTCATTATGAGTCAAATACATCTTCGTTTCATTCTGTTTAAGCTCAATCCTTGAATAATTCATACTTAATGAATGCACACAGCCCAGATTACCCACTGGCTCTCTGATTTTCAACTCAAATTTTACTCTCAAATATCAAACTGATTAACTAAAGGACCTTAATGGTCTTAAAAATAATGCACTAATTTGCATGTTTTATTTAACTACATTAGGGAATTACAGCTGGACTTGGCAGGCACTAAAAACAATTAACATCCACTGTGTCATAGGTCCGGTAACAACAACTTCAACATCAGAAATCAGAATTACAATGTTCTGTCTGTGCTTCGATTTGACCTAAATGTAAAATACCAATCCATTTCAATTACTTAAAGCCATTTTTTTCCACATCATGTGGCCTACAAACTCAAAGCAGACACAATGACTTTTATGAAGCCAAGAAAACACATGCTACGTGTTGGTGTGCCTTGTCAGCAGCTATTAGCCTCATGTTATGGCTGTGGCTCAATCAGTGGCAGGAAGGCATGGCATAGAAGGCAGGATAGCACACAAGAAAAAAAAAAGATAAACCAGTGCAAGGTTGTTTATGTCTGAAGGCACTGAAGCAAGCGCCTGTCTATAGCTTGCAGCCTTCAACAGCGATGGGTTAATGTGAAGAGACAGGCTAAAAGGCTAACTCTCTGCTGCCAATGATTGCTAACCAGCTTTCACCTGCAAACAAGAGCAAGTGCTTGCAGCATCCGATAAACATGGGCTTTCGTGACGAGGCAGGCTAAAATGCTAACACTCTGCTGCCAAATGTTTGCTAAGCAGTTCATCAGTTTCCACTTGAAAACAGAAGCATGTGGATATATAGTTGTTTGCTTTCAAAACTAATGTGACAAGACATGCTAAAAGGCTAACTATAACTCTCTACTGCCAAAGATTGCTAGCCAGCTTCCACCTGTAAACAAGAGCTAGTGCTTGCATCAATCGATGGGCTAGTTTAAAGAGTTTAACATGCTAAAATGCTAATTCCCTGATTCCAAATGTTTGCTAAGCAGTTCACCAGTTTCATCCTGACAACAGAAAACATGTGGCCTCAATAGCTTTCAAAAGAGAAGGGCCTTATCTGGGAAGATATGCTAAAAGGCTATTTCTCTGCAGGTAGAAGTTGGTTAGCATTCATTGGCAGCAAACAAGAAAAAGTGCTTGCAGCATTTGAAATGGGCTGGTCTAAAAGGCCTGTTTGACTAGAGTTTGAGATGTATGATGGCCACAACATGGCTGTGTGGAGCGGCAATCAGGTAGCATGTTTTTAAATAAAAGTATCAAGCCCTATATATATAATCCTCCCAACAGTAACAAGGTTCACTCTAATGTAAAAATGCAATCTTGCTTTAAAATGAGATTTCAGTGAGCCCACGCTCTCATCTCCAATGCAGTGTCACGTGATGAGGTATCATAGGTCAAAGATAAATTTAGCTCCATTTTCATCTGAACCAAATCCAAAATCTAGCACATGCAATGGAACTTCCAGTTTCGCAGTAGTATACGATCACATTCAAGTGAATAGAATTTTTTTTCAGCCTGACCGCAGCATAATGAGGCAGGCTAAAATGCTAACTCTCTGCTACAAAATGTTTGTTCAGCAGTTCACCAATTTTCACCTGAAAACATGAGCATGTGGACCGTATTTTTCAGCATTCAAAAAAGATGGACTAACATGGCGAGTAAGGAGGCACCGATACCACTTTTTTGGAATACGAGTACGAGTATTTGCATTTAAGTACTCGTCTATATTGATACCGATTATGAATAAAAACATGATTTAAATGTACAGGTAACAGCTTTAGTCATGTTATTAAAAACAACAACAGGACTACTATGGAATTAAGACCATTTATTAACAATGAAAAGCATGTTGTATGCAACATATTACAGAATAAATTATTATAAAAAAGGGCTTAAATATAAATTCTTATAAATTAAGCCTGGCTGGTGTTCGAGCCGCGGAATTATTTCGCATGCAATATGGCTTGTTGTTTCATGAAACTCTGGTAGGTTAGGCTAATTAGCAACGCGGGACTAACACTGCGTGTCTAAATATCCATGGTGAAACTAGACGAGGTTTGCTGCAGACTGTGGATAATTATGTCTTTTTACGGAGTCATGTAGTTTAGGCAGCTCCGTGTCAGTCATGTAGGCTTGGTACATCATACTTGGGCCCCGGAACATTGAAAAGACACAGGAACCCCACATTTTCAACCTCCGAAAGTGGCTGGTCACTTATTGCAATGTACTCGATAATTGCATGATAAGTATTTTCACAGCAGGTGGATTGTCTCTGGACAATTTCTCTTGACGTGCAAAAGTTTGCTGCAGCGTGGGTTGTGTTGGTTTAGAAGTGTGGGTGAACTCTTTGTACAATTTCGCTGAGCACAACTTGCAGTCCACTATTGTTTTGTCCTCTTCAATCACTCTGAAATAATTCCACACGGCTGACATGTCTTGCCTTGCCTTCTCCCCGCTCAGAACTGCAGCCAGAGTGTGGGACGCCTGTGATTAACCCTTTACACGCCGCTCAAACATATGCATTTCTCAGACTGCGGTATCGATCCCTGGTATCTGGGGTCTTTTAACGAGTACAAGTACTTTAGAAAATGTGGTATCGAGAGCAATAACCGATACCGTTTTGGTATCAGTGCATCTCTAATGGTGAGACATTCTAAAAGGGTAACTCTCTGTTGCAAAGATTTACTAAACAGCAAGCCAGCTTCCACCCAGTGTATAGGAGCAACCAGTCTAGCATAGTATGTTTTTAACCCAAATGTAAGTTTATTGAATGTTTTATTTCATAAAGGCTGAGTTAAAATGGTAAAAAAATGAAAGTGTGTATATAATGTAATTTTTTTTTACAAAGCATGCTATATTCTTTAGAATCACATTAGCAAAAAGGAGACAAAAAAATATACAACCATGTCTTCCCAAACTTTTTTCCCATGTTTTCCCAAACATGGAAAAATGCTTAGACACTCATAAAATATTTATGTCTGTTCATTGAAAAGCACAACTCAAAGCATAGGATGAACCAGATAAGTATGCATACTAAAGTAGCTTTGCCACTAAAATGTTCAAAGGTATGACCCTTCTGGACTGACTTTGTACACATCTGGTTATTATTGATCATGCTACTGCTTAGCTTGTAAGACTAGCATCAGCTCTTAAGCCTTCCACAAACACACAGTTGCACATTTAAACCCATAAGCATATACAAACAAGCCTAAATAACAAATCTATATTTTGTCAGAGACAACTCTAAGAACATGCAAATTAATACATAATAAAAATATCTTCAAATTACAATGAATATAATATAAATATACTTATAAAAGTGAATATACAACCTAATTTATCCAGCAGATTCATCAAACTTGAGATAGATTGGATTGTCTTCAATTTGTTGCATCTCCTCCCCGAAAGCTGTTTAATCCCATCAAATACTTCAAGGATTGTAATCAAGCACCTGGCTCAGATGCATCATGTGCAGCTTCACTGGCCAATCAGCTTTCTTATTTGAGTTTTAACCAATGGTGTCAAACTTCTCAATTGCTTTTTGTGTGAAGAAGACAATTTAACATTTTGAACCATTGGCTTAAAAAATAAAGTTTGGCTCAACAGATAAACCTTGAAAGCCTGAGAAAGCTAGCCAACTTTAATAGTAAGTGAAAATCATAACATTGTATTGACCTGTGCAGCCTTGTGGGTAACTGGGCTAATCAGGTTCGAGTTTGTGTGTGGATTGAGCGCTCTGCTCGATGATGATATGTGTTTCATGCTTCAGTGGATAATTAACATCCTTAACGATATCTCTTTTTGCAGTTTTATTACAAGGTAGAGAGCTTGGTAATGTTTTTCTACAGACCACAGGATCGCCATACCACAATATAAACTTATATATATATATATATAGTAGTTAAAGTAAGATTTAAAGATAAAGTAATATTTAGCATTTTGTTCACTATTAAAATTGTTATAAATCTGCTGAGCCATTTCCACCACAATAGATCACAAATGCCTTATGTTTGTATGTTTTGATGACAGCATATCTAATTTTTTTCCATTTCCTTCCTATGTCTCAACAGATACAACAGCGAGGGATTATTACCCCAAGGGCTACCCCATGATGGATTACACACATCGCCAATCCTCTGCAGCAACCTTCCAACCCATTGCTTTCCACCCAAAAGACAAACCCTTTCTCCCACCTCCAGACATCCACACTCCTTTAGCTATCACCATAGCATCTGCTCAAGTCCCCAAGCCCAAGATCTCCAAAACCAACACTCACCCTCTCACCACGAGCTCTGCCTTCAAGGCCTGGGATCCCAACAAAACTCACACCCAACATCAGGTTCCTCTAATGGCACAGGCTCAACCCCCACTGTCTCAACCCAACAGTCGGCGTCAAGCCTTCACAAACAAGCGCCAATTTAGCATCGAAACTCTTCCTGAGTTGTTCACCCAGCCTTTGGGCTATGGACATTCTCCACACCTTCTTCCGAAACACAAGGGACTCCCCACAAACAGCAAAACAGAGGTTACGGTCTGAGGCCAAGCATGGAAACAATGCAAGAAAGAAGGATGATTAGACTATGGATATGAAAACTCCCACTCATTATTAGTATACTGTATTAGTACTAGATTTATATTATTCAATCTATACAGAAAACCTAGGGGAAAGCATGGTGACGATTCCAGTTCTTTATGGATCTCGATGGTTTTACATTCTCTAGTTTGCTTTCCTCTACCCCCAACCTTCAATTGGCATCGTGGCTTGCATTCATGCACCCTATAGCAAAGGGACACATACATCCATGCACCTCAGGAGCCTTCACACCCTTGTGGACGAAGCCATTGTGCTGTCAACTTCCATCAGCCAGAAGCTCCCAAACAGTGAGACATTATTCTGACAATGGTAAGCCACTGAGGAAAAAATATACCAATGAAGCATAAGGAAGAGGACACTGTGGAAACCAGGCTGTCTTGTGAGAGATGATGAACACGACGTGATTTTCAAGGGTTGGTTATTTCAGTCACCGCATAAGGTTGTAGGTAAAACTCTATGATGAACACTTTCATCAAAAACATAGCATTTCAACTTTCAAACTTTCATAGCATTTCAACTTTCAAAGTTGTTCAAAAACAACTTTGCAATACGAATTATGTAGCAATATCTCTTCAGCAGTCTGATTCCTTTAATAACTTCTGAATGTAAATTATTGTGTTTTGGTAAAAGCAAGGACGTTTAGAACTAATGGCCAAATCTAGCATGTAGCAGCAATACTGAAGCCCTCCTGTAGCATCTGAATGCTCACCGCATGGAGCCACTGACGATGGTTGTGAGAATCTTAGAGGAATCCTCTCTGGAGTGTCTTTAGCGACTGAGTAAGATGGTAAGCAATAAAAAGTCTGTTTATCCTTTCCTGGCAGTAGCTGCAAGACTGATGGACCAAGATGGAAGAGACCTCAAATTCCACAGATGCAAGAACTTGTAGAAAATTTCATTTTCTTACGTTTTGGATCTTTAACCTTTTAAAAAAAGATATATTTTCACTTTTGGAATTTCTGATGGATCATTTTCATGAAGAGCTGCAGCGATGTATGTTTTTTTCCCCACTCAATAATATCTGGATACTCTGGATACAGAGTGAAGCAACAAACAGCTGTGTCTAAAAAGTAGCACACTTTGTTTTGAACAGCCTTGTGCAATTTTACGGGCCAGTGATGTCTAATGTACAAGCCACCTCGGGACTATTAAAGAGTGTGAAATGCTCAGAAGTCAACAGAACTGCTTAAGGCCGAGACAAAAACAGCAGAAAGATTGCTGAGCTTAAAACGAGTCTGTGATGTGCTCATGATGGTACAAAACATTCCTTTCTGAATGCTACATTGCTTTAAAACAACGGCAGTACACTTTCAGGCAGTTGGGGCAGTAATGAACCATAACAAATGGGGAAAAAGGAAGGACAAGCTCTGTCGTTCTCGACCCACACCAGCTTCCTTTTAGAGATATTTCATACCTCTGGATTAACTCCAAGGATATCGGCTCTACACAAATGTAGAGTTACTGGATTCATGAATGATTGGATTCAAAGATGCATCTTTAAGTTCTTGTCTTGGTGTCAAACTCTTCCGAGCAACACCCATGCTTCTTTCTGTCTCGGTGGCAATGGCTCTGGGGTTGTTTCAGGGCCAGAGCAGACAGGCTGTCAGACTCCCTTCGCATGTCAAGACATGACGAGGTGAGCCAGCTACAGTTCCCTTCGCCAGGAAATGAGAAATTTTATCAACTGGAGGTCAGAAAGTCTTATTTTGAGAAATGCTAAAAATGTAACTTGTTGATGAGATGGATAAGCTCGACCTGGAAATCCATCTTGGAATAAACCTATTATTTTTTGAGTACTTAAGAACAAAAACGAACCCCCAAGATGACAACATTAACTGAGTCAACTGTAAATAATTACATTCTTTTAATGCGAAGACGATGTTTCCAGAGATGGTTATATTGAAAACCGCCTGAATAAGCTGAAAGACTGTTTTTGATTTCTTCTTAAAAGAAGGTGAGCTTCCTGCAATCTGAATGACACTGGGTAGCATTCTCTCTTTAGCAATATATGATGTATTTTTACTGTTTCTGTACTCTTTGTCTGCTTTGTACCACGTAAGCGTAGCTGGAATTACAATTTCCAAAAGATACTTAAAGTGCCCCTATTATGTGTTTGGAAGATCCATACTTCTTCTCCAGTCTTAGGTAGACATGTATGCAAGGAGATTTCATTGTTTCAAACTAAAAAGATCTCCCAAATAATTCGAGGAGTGATTCTGTTTTGTGACTCAACTCCAATTGTTATTCCAATTGTAGAGAAAGTTCTCTTCTGTTGTGCAAACAGATCTAGTTAGCTCCTGCCTCTGATATGAAGAAAGCAGCTTCACAAAAGTCTCTTCAGCATGTCTCTTCATAGTTGCCATAAGAACTAGACAACAACACTTCTCTGTTGTCTTTTACAGTGAATGATGGCTTTGTACACGTCATTTTATCATATAATGTAAAGCAAAAACACGAGAATAATGAAAGAGGTGTATGTGTTTTATTGATTATGCTCAGACTGAGCGGATCAATCATTTTACTCACAAACTTGGACTCAGAGATACTCTTTTTCACAGTTTTTACTGTTTTCAGCTAAAGGGGGCATTGTGCCATTACAGTGCCATTAGCAGGTTTTTGCAGCTTTTCTTTTGGTTAGGACCCGCCTGACTGATATGACAAACAACCAATCCCATGCCGTAGCGTTATGTTTCGAGGCGTGTAAATGTTACCACAACAATAGCTATGTTTCAATGTTCTTAACTATACACCTCCACATTGTTTATGGGGAGACTGGAAATAAAGCGGGACACTCTCTACTACTAGAAATCCAGAGAAGTTTGACCAATCAAATCAAGACATCAGTGTTTCCAACTGTCTGTACCAAACTCATCAGATGTTTGGCTGGTGTAACCTCTCATGCACACTGTCATATTTAAAACTCATACTAGATGTTCCTCAAATTTAGAGCCATGTAACCCATCGCATGAGAGACGTACCATTTCAAAAATCCATAATAGGGGCTCTTTAAATTTTGTCTTGCTGGATTCGATGGTTGCATTCTATATATAAGGCCTTTACTTTCTTTATGGATTTTTAACAGATGTACAGAACTATACTCAATGCTTGAATGACATGCTAGTTGCCAGTCCAGACCTATGTAACGTGTATATTGAAGACTTCAATTGTTCCCATTTGTTTTGTGGCTGCATTTGTCTGGTGGTATTTTTGACCAGTCTGAACCTCTGCACTATTGTAAGCTGTATCTTTGTGTACGTAATATTAGGAGCAATTCTACTAAGGGCTTTTAATGAAGCGTGTCTCTCAACAATATTGTGGAAAGGACCATTAATATTTTCCCAATGAGGCAAATGGGAGCACAGTTTATTTCTGAATGAAGACTTTCGAGAGTACACTGAGATATATGTTTGTGGGGTCTACTTTTCAACAACACATTCATAGTTTATGCTATAAAAGGGAAATTTACACAACATTGTTTACAACTTGTTTTTACCAAAAACTACTGTTCTATGTCAGTGTTACCTACAAAAGCCAATCATGTGAAATGCATGATGTCATGCACGTGTGTGTTATGTGTTCAGCCTATAGGCGTGTGCTGGTAACAAACTGAAATCGTAGAGGCAGATAACAGGGCCGTTTGGCCTAGATGCATTTTTATTGCCCTGCCATGCATAACACAGCATTTTTAGTCTGATTAATGAATCCTTGTTTTTATGTTTTTGACTTTTTGCTTAAAAGCTGTATGCGAATGTACCAAAACAAACCAAATTCAAAGATAAAAACACGTTCTAGCTTTGAAGAACTAATCTTTAGCCATGAGAAGATATGCAAAGGCTTGCTAAGACATACGAGTGAAGAAAAGAACTTACTAGCATTAAAGGAAATCCAATGCCAGCTCCACCACTGCAGGTTGATCTGGATTAAAAGGTAATCACAAAATCATTAATAAAAGAGGCAGGAAAATTTATTTTTAAGGATATGTTTATAACAGAAACCCATGCATGTTATGATTTTATACATTTTAGTTTTAGCGATTTAGTTTTCACAAACACCCAGTCAGGCTTGATGTGGTAAACATAGTATTTTTATGCAACTCTCACTCTCCTGGAGACATTCATGGTGCAGACAGCTCAAATTACACTGTGCCCTAACAAGGTGTGACATTCAAGTCATTCATTTTCTAAAAAATGTCGTGCAAACACAGCAACATTTACAACCTGGTGTCTAAAAGTATCTAATTCCCAGTAGCATGTTAAGAAATGCACTGAAGCATCATCTCACAATATTAACAGTAAATACATTGTTTAGAATTTAAAGCTATACTTAAGGCCTGCACACTTATGCAGTGGCTCTCAAAACAGTACATTAATGCATCACTTTAGAACAATCACACCAGTCTTCATTCTGAATGAAAACTTACTTTGTTAAATCAATGTGATTAGTTCCTCTGTTCATGGGACTAAAGTTGCTTGACATGCCACTTGATGGCGTTAACAAAGTTGAAAACAGAACAAATCACCAATGCATGTCTGGAGTTGTCGCTTCAAAATTTGCAAAACGTACACAATTTGCTTATAAATAAGTAATAACCCACTATCTAGAACCTATGCTGAATTACTGATAAAAATAAGGGATATGTTGCACCATTTTTGTAACCCTCATTTAATTTTTTCATTACAATGTTTTTAAAAAACATTTACATTATATGTTAAGTATTTGAGTTTTTAATTGGCTAAAACTGGTAGAAATAACCTTTAATCCACTAACATAAAAAATACTTAAAACACTTTACAATTATCAGAGCATTATTCATTCTCTCCACATTCACACTCTGGTGGTGATAAGCTACCTTGGTAGCCCTCAGCTGCCCTGGTGCAGTCTAACAGGACGTGGAAGCTATTCTGCGCCTACAGCTTCCTGGCCACCACCAAACACCCTTCACCAGTCACTCACATCCACCAAACACCCTTCACCAGTCACATCCACCAAACACCCTTCACCAGTCACTCACATCCACCAAACACCCTTCACCAGTCACTCACATCCACCAAACACCCCCCACCAGTCACTCACATCCACCAAACACCCTTCACCAGTCACTCACATCCACCAAACACCCTTGACCAGTCACTCACATCCACCAAACACCCTTCACCAGTCACTCACATCCACCAAACACCCTTCACCAGTCACTCACATCCACCAAACACCCTTGACCAGTCACTCACATCCACCAAACACCCTTCACCAGTCACTCACATCCACCAAACACCCTTGACCAGTCACTCACATCCACCAAACACCCTTCACCAGTCACTCACATCCACAAAACACCATTCACCAGTCACTCACATCCACCAAACACCCTTCACCAGTCACTCACATCCACCAAACACCCTTCACCAGTCACTCACATCCACCAAACACCCTTCACCAGTCACTCACATCCACCAAACACCCTTCACCAGTCACACTCATCCATATATGTGGGTGAAGTGGCTTGCCCAGGGTCCCAACGACAGAATGGACCTAGCGGGGATCAAACCGCCAAACTCCTCCACGACGCCATCTTTCCACCCCAAGTAATAAAAAAACTTTAGGCAATCTAAATTATTTTCCTTTGATTTTCATATTTAATTTATTGCTAAAACAGCATTCAAACTTGGAATAAGTACTAGTTTTTTGAGCCTTCACACAAGTAGATGAATTGAATAAAATGTAAAATGAATAATCGGATGTATTTAATCCTTCACATTATTAATTGTAAAGATGTGTTCACACTGGGAATAATTTGATTGTTCTGTACTGTACAGTCATGTGAAAAATAATCACTCAAAAAAGAATAGTTATAAAATAACCTTTCATGTGTAGACAGGGCCTAAATGAGGAAGTGTTCTCAGGAACAGAACAAAAGGCACAGTGTAAACACAAAGCTGTGGGGGATGAGGAGGAAATGGTGCTCAGGTAAAGAACAATCAAATAATTTCCAGGACAGAAGCACACTCAATCCTCCTCAGGTTTGTGTTCACACTGTAACTTCTGATCTGATCTCAGCAACCATCCAGTCTCTTCTACAAGTACTCTTGGGATTCAGGTGCTAAGAACAGAAGGATTGCATTCACACAACAAAGTCAGCCACTCCCAGGACCAAGTGTGTTCTGACAGAGCTCATAATTTGAACTATGGTACCCTTTCTAGCATTTTTGTGATGAGCAATCCCTTTTGACAGAGCAAATCGTTTTAACTTAGATTGATCAATGGTCTCCGTTTAATAACAATACAATCTAAACCAAATACTTTTATTAATTAAGAAACACAATTCTAAGACATGTCAGAAGTTTACAGTGAAATCAATATCCGCTGCATAAAATCAATGTGCACCGCGCAGATTAAAGTGTTTGAGTCTAATTCATCTTCACATTTTCTTACAATATTTATGCTCTCCAAAGGAGGATAAATGATCACTTACGGTACATACCGGCATTTATTGTACAGAATTTTCTCATCAAGCTTTAGAAATGAACACAATAGCCAGACCAATGCACTCCAAATCTCTAAATATCAGTTTTTAAACAAAAAGTAAAATAAGGAATTTTTTTTTTAAGTAAACCATTTCAACTTAGTTTGGCCTATTTTTTTAAAGAGTTAATTCGGTTATAATTTCATTTTTTTTTAAAGAGCTGAAGATTTTCCAGCGCACTCTAAATGAAAAACCTTGAAATTTAAAAAGGAAATTGCAGAATCAGAAGAGGACTTGGATTCTTAAAATATTTGATTAGTTGTTAGGAGCGTTTAGTGAAATCTCTTCTATTTTATACATGAAGCATGTGCTATTATTATTAGGCAAATGAAGGCCTAAACTTGCTTTCATAACAATCTACTGTAGCTCTCTCCCACAATCGCTCTTCAAGAGAAGAGGATTCTCGGTCATTCTCTGTCAGTCAATTCTATGTTATTGTGGCTCTCAGGAGTCTGAAGAAAAACGGAGGATGATACGGTACAGAATGATACTGCTGGAGAGATGAGCTCTGTCATCCTTTCCATCTCTTTAGCTTATCTAATGCAGCATTTGCTCGTCTGTCATGCATTTTCTTTTCTCAAGTCTGGATGCACTTTGAGGAGATGCTGAATAATTGAGAGAAATGTGACGATGGAGGGGGAAAGGGAGCGAGAGCAAGGAGGCTACAGATGAAAGATCCAGAATCTAAACTCTGAAGTGCGCCTGCTCCATAATGTTTTCTATTTAAAACTCTGGCTGTTATATTATTCACTTAAAATCAATGACGGTTAAATTTGTATTTGTGTATCGGACCATCAAGGAGTTTTCTATAGCTTATAGAAGTTTGTTGTCTGACCACTAGGAGAGCAGTTCCCATAGCCACCGTGCAAATTCTCAACTTCAAAAAATATCAGCTTGTAGCAGGCTCAAATTTCACTTTTAGTTCATACACATACTTTTATTTAAAAAATACAATCATTTTTAGAATACAGTGATACCTGAAGATACAAAATGATTCCGTTCCGAAGTAGCCTTCATATGGATATGGATGTTTCGTATAACAAAGCAGGTTTTACATGTAAAATACCTAATCCGTTCCAAGCCACACAGAAACTACAGCAAAAAAATTAATAAAATAACATGGAAAACCAGAGAAAAATAAAGTAGGGTTCTTAAGAGTACACTTTATAAATCTAATAAATAATAATAGATGAAAATGAATAACCCATGACCATATAAATACGCTTTGCCAAAAAAGCAACATAGACAACAGAAAACAATACCAAATATTCACAAATTTAAGACACCAACATGAAGACACAAGGGTTAAGAAAAAAAGAATTTGGATAACTTTCACTTTCTCTTTTTCGCTTTCAGGATTTACGTTTTCTCTTTTTTTATATTCACAAGCTGAACTCATCGTCACTTTAGCATCATCATAAAGATGGCAACAACTTGCATGCTCTTTGAAGCTATGACAATTAATAATTCAAATAATTACAATTTTGTCTTTTTTCATGCAGATAAGTACTACTGTTTAAAGTTCACTATATTTTTTCACCAGTCTGAACAGCTTGATTCAAATGTTTTCAAATCCGACCCAAATTGCTTTCATATGTGGTCCCGAATCCAATATATAAACGATTATGATCGATGCGACCAGTGCGTCTAAACAGCTAGGTTGCATTTATCCAACTGTGTAATGTAAACAAGCACACATAAAAAAATTTGAATTTGTTAAAAAAAATTGGATTTGACCTTTAAGACCTGCAGTCTGAACATATATATAAAGCACACTTTGAATGTTAAAAAAATGTCTCCATATGGTTCTCTGATGATCATATTATAACGTCCACCAAATCTTTAAAGAACTCATCACTGAGACTTTCTAAGAGCATCCTGAGAACTTTCTAGAAAACCCTCCTAACAACAATGGGAAGTCCTGGGAATGTACAACAATAATAGAAGGGGAAAAAACATAGTTATAGTTAACAGATGTTCAAACGATGTTAAACACAGTTATTAAGCATGAGGTTACAATAGAAACAGAACCAAAACAAAGTTAGATTTCAAGGTTTTGGCTTGCTAACTGCATTTTTATAATTTGCTTGGCCTTGATTCATTAAAAGGCCATAAATGATTTCATTATCAATTGAGTGTTGCACCAAGTAAAAGCATTCAGGAGTTTAATGAACACAGGCCATATTTAAATATTAATTTCTCTCGGCTGAGCAGTTATAATTGGACCATTCAAAAAGCATAATAATAGCAGGAATAAAAACACTTGATTGGGTTTAAAACATAAAAAAAACATTTGCTCCCATGAATAAATGCCAGTAACGGTTTAATTCACATTGAAAGCAAACCTAATGAAAAATACTTTTTTCTATTTTAAGATGAGTAAAGTTAAAAAAAAATTTTTTATTAATCAACGACCCCCATAATACTCTGCTAGAAGACAGCAAAAATGTGCTCTTCTTGGGAGCAATCTGCCACATGATTGGTTTAACCACACTTGCATCAACTTTACTTTGTGTTTGCTCATTTGGAAATCTTGCTTTGATATTGTTATTGCCAGAACAATGAGGATGCTGAAGAACTCGTCGACCGAACAGCAGAGGCATGCCAATCATTTCTATGACTCGAGTAGCAATTTCTAAGGTACACAAAGACCTTCAAATGATATATTGTCTTTTTAAGCATCTCTTTGTACCAGAAACATTGTTAAGTGTTCTTTGTATAAACTTGTTTAAAAAATAAAAGTCTGAGTCAAACGCTGTTTTGAACAGAGTCTGATCAATGATGCTATCCAACAGTCTGAGTGCTGTTTTGGGGATATTCGGGAAGCTCTTACATAGTTTGTGTGCCACATAAAAGAGAGTAGAAGAGACAGGGTTCATTTCTCTGGCGAGTTTAAGTACAGGACATCTAGCAGACTGTCTAATGCCTCAAATCCAATCATCACCAGTGAAGGGAATAACAGCACTATAAATAAACAGAATTACTAACGACGCTACTTTTTTCAGTAATGCGTAATCAAACCAATTACTGTTACAACGCCGCTACTGTCCATAAAATGATATAATATAATTTGAGAACAGTAAAGTGGTTTTACTGTGAACGCCATCTCTCAACCAGAGCACCTCTCTGTGGTTTGAGTGTGTGTGTTCAGGGCTGGAACGGCACACAGTGAGGATCTGTGAACGTGGTGGAACTAAAAGAATGTGATAATTGTCTGATGTGGAGAAAAATTCAATAGTTTACCAATCAGAGGCAGGGTAGGGTGGACCTTTACACACACACACACACACACACACGCAAACACGCCGCACGCACACACACGCACACGCACGCACACACACACACACACGGCAGGAACATCCTTCGCAATTATCAAGACTTAGACGCAAAACAATGGCAAGTCTGAGCACTACTTTCCCTCAAGGTGAACCCAAGATGTGCAACTGAAAAAAGGGAACATTTCTAAAGATGGATTAATTGTTTATAGACTAAGTTAAAGACATGTTATGTTCTGTGTGATAAATCTTTAAAGTTCTAAACCATTTATTGTGTTTTATTGTTTTGGTAATTATAATATATATAATGTTATGTTGAATTTTACAGTTTTCTATCACATTCTGCCAAAACAACATTAAAATAGTGTAGATTAGTGTAGAATGGTGATGATTTATTATATTTAAAATTAAGTAACACAATAATTACTTTCCCTGGAAATTAGTTATTTTTGGTAACTCAATTACCAATGCAATTACTATTTGTGAAAAGTAACTAGTAACTATAACCAAATACTTTTTTTAAAGGCATGTGTCCAACATGGATCACCAGTTCCAAATCCAGATTGCTCTCTGACGTTCAGAGAATTAAATAACTAATGCATGCATGTGTTTTTCACTCATAAAATGAATCAGTGTTGGGAGCAAGAGGCACCTGCGATTCCAGAGTCCAGTTCTGCGCCTTGATGAATATTACAGCCTGTGTGCACGCAGAACATGTGTGGAACAGATTATAAGAACACCACAAGCTCTTAAAAGGTAAGGTCATGTTCTTGTGTATTATGTTGTACTAGTTAAAGTCCAATTTCAAAATGACCAGCTCTGAATTAAAAAGTGTATTGAATATAAATGTAAAAATTGAAATAATAGAAGAAATTCTTGTACTTTTACTTTTTTAACCAAAATAGTTTTTTTAAACATTACATAAAGTAAAGCTTTGATTGACAATGGTTTCAAACTTTTTTTGTAATTGAATAACTTTATTAAATGTTTCACCCTGGCTATCAGTAAATATTAATTTGTTCATTTGGATAACAATACCTTTCAGTAATTTATGTGTGGTAATTATCACATATCAAGGAGGATAATATGAGCCTTTTATACTTAAATAAAACCGAGTAATGCTGAAATCAACAAGATAATACTGTGATAATATATTTCCATCATTGAACTTAAAACTAAGAGATTCCTCTTTTTGCGGGTTTCCCATGGGATTTTCAGTTTTTCTTTTGTTTATAGAATTGCTAAGACAGTTTTTTCAATGCATTTAACTCTTACGTTTTCTTAACTCTTGACACACCAAATCAGTTAAAACTCACAATTGGCAAAATAGTTAATTTCATTCTCAAAACTCCCCATTGTAAACCAAACTCCAAAATTCATTTTCAAAATACAACAATACAGTTTTCAAAACACTAACACATGTTTTCTTCCAACTGAAATTATTTATTCAATCATAATATATGGAGGAAAAAAATGTGGCTTTAAAATGACATAGTTTTGGTGTTTGGTGGAGCTCGAGTGTAAAAGAAGTTCAAGCATTTGACATTTGTGTTAACTGAATGCCTTTGGTATCAAAGCAACAAAAATGTATTAATTGTATAGCCTACAAAGCAACAAAAATTTATAATATTTGTATATTAATTGCATATTAATTGTATAGCCTGTATCAAAGCAACAAAAATGTATTAATTGTATAGCCTACCTAGGGATGCCTACCACAACGGATGTTGTGTTAATTGTCTTAAAAGTTTAGGAAAGTTTTTAAATGTATTGAAAAACTGTCTTAGCAATTGTGAAAAACTGTAAAAAGAAGTCTGTCCTGTTGGAGTTTGTTTTGTGTAAAAAAAGGTTTAAGCAAAGAAAACTAAATTTTTTATTAAATAAATTGGTTTGTTCTAGGACTTTTTCCAATTAAGAAGATTTTATTCATTACTGAATGTGGTTTACATTTGACACATTACACCATATTTTATTCAATTTTATTGAATGTTCGAGATGTGTTCGCTCAAGCAATGAAAAAAAAGTTATACACACTAAATTTGGGTCATGTACTTTTGTTTTGTTTTAATGGAAAAATTAGTTTTAAACAATACATTTTAAATGTACTCTAACACTCTTGTCACATGTGGCCTAGATCTGGTTAGGGACAGACTTAAATCTGGCATAAGATTGACCCTGATATTGCACAGAACTGGCCCAGATTTGATACCGAACTGACCCAGAACTAGAATGGCACTGGACCAGATCTGATTCAGAAGTGAACCAGTCTGGCACAAGGGTTAGAAAAACAATCTCAGTAAGTACATATCTGACTATGATCAGGCCCAGTTCTGGCCCAAACACAAAACACGGATCCAGTCCGCCATTAGACCGTTGTGCCACGACCTGGGCCAGATCTGTTTTTTCTAACTGGATACTGTATAATTTCAATTGTTGAAAATGAGACCCATAACACTCCAGAGTCGACCTACACGGCTTGGTCTTATATAAGTAAATATTCATGCATTTATTAGTCATTTAATATCGCTAAACTTTAGAGAGCAGTGTGGATTTTGAGCTGGTGATTGGGTTTGAGGCATTGAGTCTCCTGGATGTCCTGTTGTTACACTCACCAGAGAAATGAAGCGTCTGGAGCGAGGAGCACACAGCCGTCGATCACAGCACCTTAATTGGAGAGAGACTCCAGGAACAAAGGAAGTCTTCACTCACTGTTTCACATTAGAGCTGCGGGAACCAGAGAAGTCATGACCTCCTGCAGGTCTGTCCAAATTCAGCATTTTAAAATAGTGTTTAAAATGGTTTATGGTGCATTCATGAAAAAAAAGATGCTTAAAGTTTTATCAGAAACCTGATTCCATGCCACATTACAAAAACAATCCGTTATCACATCTTGCTGTGTTTTTATCTGATCTCTTTTGCTGCTTTGTGTTGTGCATGTGGGAGGGTGAATGTACGGAATCATTTTGTATTCATTTCTGCCCTTATTTGACTACGTTTCAAGTGTTTTCGTGAAAGCTGAGACCCATTTTTCCTCAAACTGTTCCAAGAACTAAAGAGGGACAGAGGTGATGAAACAATCAGGAGAGATTGCTCAGAGGATCAGTGTCCAGAATAGACTGCAGAAACACAGCAAGACAGAGACAGAGAAAGAGTATTTTTAAATCGATGCAGAGGGATAGAAAAGTACCATGAAGAAGCACCAAAACCTTCACATCTAGTTACAGATCTCTGACAAAACAACTATACTAACAGCTCACTGCACTCTACATTAAATGTAATAGTTAGTTTTAATCCATTCTAAGCACATTTTTGTGAGCTGCCTTGCGATTTAAAATATTTACCAAAGAAACAATCTTTTTTCTTTACACACTTGCAAATGCATTCTTTATATAACAGATTATTCTTAAATATTAGATCTTCTACGAAGAGTTCTATTTACCAGGTTGTACTTTCAGAGAGAGTGGTACTAGAGAAATTTTCCCTGAGCTTCTGATTTTGGCTTTTCTTTGGCTGATGTTCAAAATAGTCCTGGTGCTTGAAGTACAATACATTAGTAAAACAGTTTTTTTCAATATTTTTGTCACTTTTTTGCATTGATTTCATTATAATGTTATTTTAAAAGTGCAGTCTGTAGTATTTTGGTAGAATACTAATCTCAGCACGTTCACTATAAAAGTCTTCCTCGCTCACAATTCCCTGTGCTTTGTCGTCACTATCTGCATTGGACTACGATCCAGAATAGCTCTGCCGTCTCCATTTCCATTCTGCTTTTCAACATCTCCATCGTTATCACCTCTGCATGCTATACTCTTACACGATTACGGAAGATCTGAACCCACCACCACCACCACACAGAATAAGATAAGCCTACAATGCCCTTTTAAAGGGGGTGTTTATTCTCTATATTGGCTTTACAGTTTTTTTCAATTCATTTAACAAGTTTCCTAAACTCTGAGTTTGGAAGTTTTGCTTACAATGGGGGATTACTGTTTTTCCAACTGTGAGTTTTAACTAATTTGGTGCGTTAAGAGTTAAAAAAGACTTGTTAGATCTATTGAAAGAACTGTCTTAGCAGTTGTTAAACCTGTAATACAAGGTTAAACACCACTGATACTTCTTGTTCTTAGATTGCCGACAGACACAACCCTATCCTTCCCCAGACGATGGTTTTCCAGATTGACGTGACCGTTATCAATCATGGCAAGCAACAAGTTTTGAATTCCAATTTAAATAGAAATTACAGACAAAGGCTTCTAATCCCATTCCTCTTTACTGAAGCATTCGTGAATAATACATATTACAGAATTTTGGATCTCTCAAGATTCCCCGTCAGGCACCATCTTGACTCTTTGGGTATTCATGATGAAGAGTGAGTTCCTCTCCCCCTAGGATCTTCTCTCTCTTTTAGCATCTTCCTGTGTTTTGGAACAGATGCCCGCAACCCCCTAAACTCCTTATTGGCCAACTCATTGTTTAAAAGGCATTAAAAGAGAGAAATATATATAACTTAAAACAAACACCAACACGAACGGTTTCAGTTTTACACATTGTTTATTTAGTTATAATTACATATATCCTAAAGATTTCAAGACTGTGGTCAAAAAGAAAACTGTTTACTTAAAGTTGATCACATCTGTCAGCCCAAGCCATCTAATCTGATTTATGTGTGAAAATTGAAAGATTTGATAGAGAAGATAGTTTCATATTATACTGCTGAACTTTTTTAACAACATCAGGATATAGTGCAATGATATTGTTAACAATGAAGATTAGCTGTTAGAATTTACAATTTATTTACTAAATATGTAAGTGTAACTTGAATATTGGTAGAATTTTATTTCCGAACTTTAATCAGCAGTACAGAAAAGCTGGTCTAATCTAGCCATAGTAATTAGCTGGTAACGCTAACAGAGCTAACCAGAGAATCAGTGTTGCTTTTAATGTTTTCTCCGCCTTCAGTCATCTCCATCGTTCAAAAACATCATCAAGTAAATTCATTTCAGCACAATCTGGTAACTAGATTTATTCATCTGGGATTTGACACCACAAGGAAGGAAATACATCACGACAAATTTTATATATAAAATCTCACACATTTTAAACACAAGGACTTGTTGTACCTTAAATTTCTAAAAGCACATTTTCTTTTAATGCCAATACTTTCAGTTCTGTTAGCACCTGAGCGTAACAGCTTAATGTCTCCTGACGCATAATGATATCTGATTACTTTTAGAAAAAGTACATTTTAAAACTAAGGTTAGAGGGCTCACCTTTAATTTGCAGCGTATAACCAGTAGGACTTTGACGACGTTCAATTATCAAGTGTAATCAATTTATTGTCTGCTTTACTATAAGCATATAACTTCTACATATGCATGAGCTGTATGTGATTGATACAACACACTTCATACTGTCTTGAGGGAAGTATCGACATGGTGCACTGGTGATAATGAGGAGATGCGAGACCACTCGTATTGCTTTGGTCTACCCGGTTTTGACCTGCTCTGCTGATTTAATGATGTTTATTATGTGATGCTCTATCAGCAGAGCAATGCAGTCCCAGACTCTTCCATCTCCATGCACCATTATTTAATGAATTCAGGTCGTTAACGAAGGCTCTGTCTGAAAGAGGTCGGGTCAGCACTCCATTACACTCGATGGATTTCTGCATCTTGGGGAATTGATTAAATAATGCGATGAGAGAAGGAAAACACGGGTGGGTGATGATGTCATGGAGGGGGCATGAGGCATGAGGACAAGCTGTTCTATTAGAGGCCTGGCACAGAGGGGCAGTGATTTACTCGGTGGTTGTGCTTATCCTGAGGTCGATTTACTCTCTCTAATGGGATCGCCATGATCGCAGGTGTGTTTAGCATTTAATTCGGACAGGACATGTTTGTACACTCACCTAGGGATGTGTTCAGCATATTTTTAACATTGGATTAGTGGCACTTCTGGGTGAGTAAAAAGTGCACAGACAAATACATGTTCAACCTGGAATTTTAGTTTTACTTTCAAAAATGAATTAGCCAACTTTTTATAATTTCAAAACTTATCTTTTATGCCTATTTTAGGAATATTACCGATATTATAATACTAATGCAAAGCTTCTTCACTCAGCAACACGTGTATTTAAATTGCATCCTAATGAGATATAGGGGACATGTTAGATATGGAAATCTGTAAAACTGCCCAAAACAGAGGGGGCACTAATGAGCAAAGCATGCACTTTGAATAAACTCTGCATGCATCTACAGCACGGATCTCAAACTCGATTTAGGGAGGGCCGCAGCCCTGCACAGTTTTGATCCTACCTTAACTGAACACACCTGATTCCACTGATTAAGCTCTTCTGTTTTTGTTGGAAGCTACTGGTTTTTTTTCTTGAAACAGGGTTGAAACAAAAACCTGCAGGAGCTGCGGCCCTCCAGGAAATGAGTTTGAGACCCCTGCCCTAGAGCATGAACAGCAGAAGCCCAAAAAACCCCAATTGACTTCATATATAAGGGGTCACAAGGGGTATAAAACATAAACACACACAGTTTGCATTCATATGAGGAGAGACGAGGGTCTAGTGTCAGCGTCAGACACCAGCTGATGGTGGACGGCCTGAACTTCAAGCTAATAAAAGTTTTTTTTACTTGATTTGAGAAGAAACAACAAACTTTATTTTACATTACTTTATTTTATGATGACTATGAAACTTTGTAAGATATAAAAGTGATTCATTAAAAGAAATGTTATTGATTGCAATTACTGACTCGAGTTTTTTCTTTTAAATGTTTCAAGACTTTCAGATAAAACAGACCACAAAGGGTTATTCTGAAAAAGTGTTCAGCTAATGAAGTCCTTAGAACTTAGGGGAGATTTGGCTTACTTAATCTAAACAGAGAATTAAAAAAAAAACTAACAAAAAACATCAATCAAAAAGTTTCTACAAGAGATCAAGTTTTTAGAATTATGTTAGAGTAATTATAAATGAAGTCAGTTCAGAGAGTCAACAAATAAAGTACTAGCGCATCCTGAGTCTGGCAAGTCTTCATAGTAAATTTTCATTATTAAAATCATTAACAAAATAAATACATACTTTTTTTAAACAACCAATTATGTAATTAATTCATCAAACAAATCCAATGAATACTTTAGCCAGAGTAAATAAGTGCCCATATTAGACTGTTTTTACTCATACTGAATCCCATTTTAACGACTTTTTATTTTCATTAAAATTAGGTTTTGTTGAGTTCAGTTCAGTTGTTGTTTAATGGGTTTAAAATTAAGTGTTTCTCTATCTCACCAGCTTTTATTTTTAAATCAATTTACATATGTGTGTACTGACCCTATTGATTCCCTGTGTTCTACAAGTTTTTTGATTACCCCTAATCAATTATAATAAAGCCATATAACAGATTTTTGTATCAATGTAAAATACAATTTTCATGATTCTATTAGTTTTTCAACATGAACCATTGAAAAACTAGTCTATGCTCAACCCTGTTGCTGGCTGTCCTCAGACGACCCTGCAAGAGAAATGCTAATACTGTCCACTGCTAAAAGCAGTCAATGAATGGTCAAAACACTCCATTGAAATGTACCCTGGGTGACTTTTCTGGATTCACTCATGCTCAAAGGATGACCAGTAAAATAAATACAATAAGCTATACAACATATGGATAATCCAAAAGCAAAATTGAGGACAACAGTAAATAATGACCCTGCCCCAAAGCATGTATGCACAATGTTTTAAAAAGAGAGAGAGCAGTTATAAAAGTGATTTATTACAATAAATAATATAAGAAAATTCTCAAAAACAGTCTCAGACAATAAAGTCTTGAGAGGTCTTAAAGCTCATACATCATCTAAAAAGAAATGATGGACTGAACAGCAGGAGTTGCTGGAGAGCACATCTGAACCTTAAAGTAAACCTTCACCCCTAAAATTAAAGTTTAGTCATTAATCATTTATCCTTGATGTAGTACCAGATTTGTTATGGCTTCATCTTTAGATTTTCGGAGATGATCCAGGAGGTTTGCGACCGCCACATTAAAACTCATCTCATGGATTTTCACTCCTTAAAAATCATTTAAACACACCATTTAATGTGGCCATCTGCCATCGAAGGTTAGATACACATTACTGCAAAGGGAATGTTTGCTGATTGCAAAAGAAATAAAACAAAGGATTTAATCAACCTATGATGTAGCTCCCCCAGTTCTCCCAAAATAGCAATAAGAGTGCTTTTAGCTGTGCACCTTCCTACTCTGGAATGTCACTTACAAGTTTAAAATCTTACAAGTTTAAAAAATGCCTTTCTCTTTTCTCTTCTGATTCTAAATGTACTTTATGTTTGAACTGCTGATGAATTTATTATTTTTTGTTTAAAAGGTGTCACTTTCTCTGTTTTGCTTCTTTTTAACTTTCTGTATGGTGTCCTTGAGTGCCCTGAAAGGTGGCTTAAATAAAATGTATTATTGTCATTATTTATTATTTTATCAAGATCCACCTACTCAATACATTACCATCCCGACCGCCATGACAACAAGGGTCGCTAAACGGCTTAATGTGTACTAGCAATGCTGCCTTCATTAAATCCTCCAATTCTTGGTTCAGGCATCGTATCTCAAACTAACAAGTACATCGGCGAACAAAGACCAACCTCCTCCAACACATGGTTACCGAACGACATATGGGATTCAGCGGCCATGTGTCCCCTGTGTACCCAATGACACGACAAGAGCATCATTTTATGAAGGACATCAATGAGAAGGGCAAACAAGGTTGGCCCTGAATTACCTGTAGAAGAATATTCAGTGATCATCAGGCAAGTGACATTTCATTGTCGACTGACACAACATGAAGATGGAGATCCCTGGTCGACAAATGTGGCACCCCGCATCTAAGCAACTAAGTCTAATGACTCGATCCGTAAATGATTTTTAATGTGGCAGTCACAAGGCTTATATCGAAATGTGTTCAGAGGAGGAACAGAGCCTTACGGGTCTGGAACCACATGGGAGTTAGTGATGAATGGCTAAATTTCCTTTTTTTGGGGTGCAGAATCCATTAAAAGTCCATTTGGGCTCAGCATTAGGAAGTCATTGTACAAGCGTTTAAGTGCACATTTTTACAGTCATCGAGTACAAAGCAAATGATTAATGAGCTTGTGTACAATACACTTAATTAATTAGGAACAATGCATGCAAACATAGCAGTAAGTAGCAGTAATGGCAAAGCGTGTGTTTGATTCTCTGAATATAAATCTGATTTGTAACATTTAAATGTGACCACATTCTTCAATAAATCATACATTCGTATAATTAAAATTATATTATATTCAAGCTTGAATCTCAGTTTCAAAATTTCAGCCTTCAAGCATACTAATTTATAAAAGAATATGCAGTTCCTACACAATAAATACACTACACTCATTTGAGTTTTGTGGTTGTTTTCCATACTGTACCTCAACAAAGGCAAAAATTCGGCAGTAATAGTAACCCTTCAAATTCTCGGTTTTAAAGCTGAAACCTAACAATAGCATAACCGTTTAAGAATGGAGAAATGCTTAAAAATCAACTACCAAAACAGGTTCCTGATTTCCAGAGAGAGGCCCATGTTCACAGGGTTGTTTGAAGACTAAGGGAACAAAATTGTGTAGCTTCCTAAAAATGACGCTTATAAAGGGAACATATCTTAGCTTTAGAATCATTGAAGAGTAGCAAGTGATATTTTTTCTTTTGTAAATGAATTTGGTAAACAATATTTTTAGATGCATTTTTTTCACATTTAAAAGCAGGTCCTATTGAAAGACTACAGTGGAAAATGAGTACTGCAAATGTTTGCAACTCACATGATAGCATGACTTTATGAAGCTTAGATACATATGGTTGCAAGGGTAAACAAGGTGTTTGCTATGGTAAACAATTCAACAATTAATTAATTAATTAATGGCTCATCGCTATGAGTACTGTGAAATGGGGTGGAGTCAGACATTTTTAAATAAATTGTGGGCGCGGCTTCAACATTACCAAAAAACATTGGTGGCTTTTGATTTCTGATGAAGGCTGCAGCAATATGTTGCTCTCATTCGCTTAAACGCAAATATCTCAACATGTGTGACGAGGAGGAACAAAGTCAAAACAGGCCAGGAATGACATGGGGTAACTGATTAACGACCAAATCCCTTTAAAACTGTATTTGAAAAAGATTTTTTGTTCCATTTAATACACTCAAATAATAACAAAATCAATTGAACCATTTTAACGACTATAAACTAGACCAGCTCAGATCAGATGTGTCTAAAAAGTCTGCAGAAAATACCCCGGAGGAGTTATTTCCATTAATCTCCATCATCATTGTTTCAAGACCCTTCACTCCAGCCTCGCCCACCTCAAACTCCAGCCAATCCAGAGGGTCCGAGTTCATCAGATCAGAAGGTGACAGAGTAGAAAAGCTGATGCCACAAGTGTCCATGGGGAAGTAAGGGTTTTCAAGGATACTTGGTGAGCTGAGCATTTGATTGTGGAGGTCAACAATCAGCGTGGTCGCCCTCCCAGACTCCACCCCCATCAATGGCTTCCCAGTAGTGCTTTCTAGGAAATCTTCGATTCGCCCACTTCCTCCATCAATTCCACTGTGCTCTTTAATGGAGGGAACCTGAGGTTCTGATTGGGGAGTGCTTGGCTGAAGCCTTTCCGGAATTGGATCAGGACTGCTTCTGAAATTCTTTGAGATTTCTGGAAGAATCAGGAACCAAGGTTAACTTTGAAACACTGTTTTTGTTATGGGTCTAGCTGGATGTTAATGTAGAAAATAACTGTGCCAAATCACCTCCATGCTGGATTAGGATGTCCAACGGGTCATTGGCCTGCTGGTGACCCTACAAGAATTAAACACATTTTAGATTCTAGCCATGAACTTTTTAGAAGTGTGAAAAGTCTAAAAGCTTTTAAGGATGCACTTAGAAGACTAGTGTCATGTTCATACCAAAAGTGAGTGGAAAATATGCTTAATGGACACTTCTGTGGAAGTAGGCATCTTTAGTTTATTTGCTTTATTCACAAGTGACTATCACAAGAGACATTTACTTCAAATCAAAAGCAACTGCATTTGATGCTGTTTAGAATTTGTATATTTTTGAAAGCACAACTGCAGTTTAAAATGTAATGTTGGTTTAGTTCATGCTAATAATAATAACTAGAATGTACATGTCCTGAAGGAAATGTAAAATCACCCTCACTAAGTTGTCTTTACTCCCACAATCACCCCCTGGCTGTATGACTAGGGTTGAACAATATGGTAGCCAAGAAAAGAGTTAAAGATGTCATAATAAGTCTTTTCACTTTGAATGATACAAACAATCCCCAAGTCTCTGCTACATGTTTGAACCGGGATAGATATGGTTGCTAAAGTAAACAATGTGGTTGCCAAAGGAGTCAATAATATCATTATAAATAAATAAGTATTTCATCTAAAATGATACAAACAAGCTCAGTCTCTACGACATTCTCACACTGAAATAAATATGGTGGCTAGGGTCAACAATGAAGTTGTTAGGGGAGGGGTCAATGATGTCATAAAAATAAGACTTGCCACTATCAGTAATGCAAACATTCTTGTGTTATAGATATAAAGCTGAAATTTACATTTAGGCATTTGGCAGATGCTTTAGTCCAAAGCGAGTTACACAGAGAGATATAGGAAGCCTACTTTTAATCAGTTGCTAGGGTAAACAGTGCGGTCGCCAGTGATGAAGTTAATGATGTCCTAATAAATACGGCTTTCCACTTTTCCTGCACAGATCATGTCTAAACAGTTGATTTGACACAATAGGTGCCATTAATACAAAACATTTTACTGATTAAAATACTAAAGGTATCCAAAAGTAAAAATAATAATGTCTCCAAATATATTCTTTTGATGCTACCTAAAAACTAGCTGCAAATAGCATAGCTGTTTAATACATAGAGTGCATACTTAAACACAGTGCTTACGTTGTTATTTTTGGTGGAGGAAGGGACAGCATCGGTGTCACTCTCCGAAGTCATCTGGGATAAGAAGTAATTTGAGCTGGATGACTTGTAATTGCTCGTCAGATTTAGATCTGGCTTCAGTGCCTGTCAAAGTACAAACATGCATCTCAATTAGTCGCAGTGTTAACAGGCTAATTACCCAAGCCTGCAGCCTTCATTTGTACACCAATGACGGGGATTTGTAATTAACATTTTAAAAGGGGTTTAAAGGCCTATAATTGTGTTCAATGACTTTTCAAGTGGAAGTGATGTATCTGTATGAATATCATTCTTTTACATGAAGACATTGCAATTTGTAGCAGAAGTGCTTCAGTTTTAGATGTACAGACTAATATTCCACAGGTTAAATATTTCTGTTTTGCACAATATTACTATATTCAAAACGATCAAGTAAACTACACAACCATGGGGAAGACTGTTGACTTGACAATTGAAGAAGAATATGCATTACGCAAGACCCAACAATGCTGAAGACCTGAGGGCCACTATAAAAGCAACCTGTGCTTTCATAGCACCTTAGCAGAGCCACAGATTGATAGATTTCATGCCACGCCGGATTGCTGCAGTAATTCAGGCAAAAGGTGCTTTAACTAAGTAATGAGTCCTGTATGAGTGTTAATACTTTTTATTTGTATAATATTTCTGAAAATAATTTATTTGTACTGGTAGTATTACAGATAATATTCTAATTTTCTGAGCTATTGTTTTTATCATTTCATTAGTTATCAGTTATAATCATCAGACATAAATAAACACGTAAAATACATCAATGTGTGTAATGTTTAAATATAATTTGTTTTAAATATAATATGCAAGTTAAAATTTTTGAAAGGAGATACTTAAATAAGATCAACCTTTTCATGATATTCTAGTTATATGACCTGAACGTATGTCTCCTATTCAACTCGTAATATTTCTAGTGAGCTCAAAAATTATGGGCCTTTAAAGTACATTTTTAGTTTCCCTCATTACCCTAACCCATAACTACCACAATAACTATAGAACCTGCATCAAACATTCTACTCAAATATTTTTGATTGGGACACCAGGGCCAACCCCAAGCCCCACCCCAATCTGAACCCCTTTTTCAGACCCCCACCCATACTTTTACCGGTATCATCTACCCTAACCCCAACTCTAACTTCAACCTAACCCCAGTCCTAACTATAGCAACATGCATCACACATTCTATTCAAACCTTTTTGATTGGCTGTTTCAATATGACAGTCTGTACTGGCTTCGATTGGCTGTTCTCATTAACACTCAGTGTCTCTGATTGATTGGGTGGTGACGTTAACTGTAAAAGACCGTTTTATACAAATTATATACTTACAAAAATATTTGTTATAGCACAAAACAAGTCTTACCTGTAGTCTGTTCTTATTAGTGGCCTTGCCTTGGAGATGTCTGCCTCGAGTGGGAGCCATTGTTTTTTTATTTGAGAGTGTTAGTAGAAAGTAGTTGCCATTGCTGTCGGTCACTATTGTTTGGGCTGAATTTGAGTTGAGTAGGTCCGTGGAGGATAAAGAAACAGGACGTGAGAGATTGCTGCTAAAAGCTTGTGGCATCTGCAATGAAAACAGGAGAGATGGGAACTTGACAAAAAGGTTGCTGTGCGATTTTTCTTGAAACGATATTAAAAGTGAAGAAAATTACGCCTGCTGTGCCACGAGGAGAAGCTGAGGCGAATGTTCTGTATTGTGAAGGTGACAGGGGAAAGGTACAAAGAAAAACAGCTAAACAAAAGCTTCTCATTTAAAAGCTGCCAGAAAAATAATCAACCGCAAACCTGGTTAATCCTATGCTACGTCCCAATCCATGCAGTATTCACAATTTTATGGGTGCAAAATTAAAATTTTACATTTATTTATGGATAATAAACTTCTTTATTTAGACCTATGAAACAAATATATCCCAATATTTTAGCCCTCTTTAGATGCAAATAACTGTCATATAGTTTAACTACAAACAACAAAAATCCATGCTTTGAAATATGCATAACAGAACCCATTTAAATCTCTGACACAACTCTTTATGACACTAAAGTAGTGTACTGACTTGTTTTACATGGTTGAACTGTTTTTTCAGTGTGTTCCTCTTCCTCTCCTGAAGAGTTTTCTGATTCTGCTTCATGATGAGGTGCTGCTGCTCCATCACGATTACTCCCAGCATGCTTTTCTGCTCTACCATCCTGTCCTCCAGCATCTCCATGTCCTCTTCTTTCACACAGACACTGAGCGGCTCCTCTCCCGTGCCTGTGGGGCTGCCCTGGAGCTGCAGGCGCAGTGATTGGACGAGCTGCTGTTTCTGCAGTAGCAGGAGGGTGAGTTCTCGAATACGCTGATCCTTCTCCCGTAGCATCTGGTCTTTGTCTATCTCCAGCGCTGGCATGCAGCAGGGGGATGAGGACACCCCACTGTCGGGCTCCTCTTTGATGCTTAGAGCTGGGGGAGATGGCTGCAGGGAGAGCTGCGTGAGAGGAGAGCTCACCTAAAACACAATGAAGATATAATGGAGTAATTAATAAAAAAGATTGAAATAACTACTGTAAAAATGTATATAGTAAGGTTTTAGGGTTAGGGAAAGAAGTATTTGTCCTGATTTTTTTGCTGATTTTGCTGATTTTCAACATTTGCTGAGAGACATAACAAATACTTATTAATACTGATTTAATCCATCAGTGACAGAAATAGCCATAAGGTCCTCACAAGTCATATTGTAAAACAATCTCACATTTAACAATTTTTGACATAACACCTAATGCCAAGCCATCCCAAAACCACTAAACTTGATTAGGGCGAAGATTTGCCTCTCGTTATCAATAACAATGTGCTGATGTGTTTGCAGAACCATTAAAACAGCATCAAATGGAGGTATTGACAACCTGAAGTAAATTAAATCTTTCTATCTCTTTCTGTAATTGCTGCAGTACATGAGTGTGGATAAAAAAAACGAAGAAAGTTTCTGATTTCATTGTGAACTTAACTTATGGGTAATTAAATTGATATTTATGTATTTATGCATATAGTCCCTGCAACCTTTATAAACCCGTTAAATAGTTTCTCAAATATAAAATTTTTTGAGACATTACCAGTTGTTCTGTGCATAAAATTGCTTGAAAAACAACGAACCTGTCTATCATTAGTGGTAGGCAGGACTGGTGGGGGAGAACAGCGTGTGACATCATAAGTGGCTTGGCAGCTCTGAAACTATATATTCTATTTTATTTTTACTAAATGAACAAAAATGACTTGATGAATTTAAACCACTCTAACAGAAGTGTTCACATTCTCCTTCAAATTGCCATAGCTAAACATCTTCCAAAGGTTGATTTTTCATATTAGATGCCCTTTAAAATGTAGAGTTGAAAACTTGAATAAGCAATGGAACTAACATGTACCGCTTCCCCAAAAGCATCCCCTTGAATGTTCCCATCATCTGTGCTCACCCCAGTCGACGAGCTCTCCGATTGCGCAGGGGAAAGCGGAGCAGAAGAGCTAGAGCTGCTAATGTGCATCAACTTATCTCCTCCTTTTTCTGAAGTGGCACTGAATTTGAAGGGAGCAACCATGAGGTTCCTTTCTGTTGACTGGCAAGTTACAGAAGAAGCTCCCTCTGGAGACGAGGGAGTTTTGGATTTAGATGTTTGTACTCTGGTGGAAGCACCATTCTGCTCAAGAAAATACTTCAGCCGCTCTATCAGGTCATTTTTGGTACCAGAGACTGTCAGGCCTCGATGCTTTAACTCCCGCTTCAGCTCTGCCACCTGCAGGAAAAACAGAGAACAGCTGTCAGTAAGGATGTTTATTTACAAACTGAACTGAGGAGAATGAGAGCGACTGACTCCACCTTTAGTTCTTCGAGGTTCAGATGCACAGGTGTTAGCCGATTCTGTCCTGTGTGTCTAAGTTGAGGAGATGGTTCTATTTTGGACTGTGTCTGAGCACTGGCTGAGGCAGACGTCAGATCGGCAGGAGACCTTATTTTAAGTAAATATAGATCAATTAATTTGTACAATAATCAACAAAATAATCAAGAGACGTTCTCAGTAAAAAATGTGTACTTTATTTCAGCACACTTTATCTTTGGACATAATTTTGGTTATCAGTTCACTTCCAGTCTGTGTACTATTTCCCTGTTTAGCTGTTGAAAGTGAGTATTATTGCTGGTGAGGCTTACCTGTATATCTACTCAGTTGTTCATTTGAAAGAAGAAATTGTTTATGTGATATGTGAAAAGACTTGCGTGCAGGGCCTACATTTCCCAGCAAGTTGAGCAACTATTGTCTCTTAACTGGCAGAGATTACAAAACTTTGATATCACACACGCGTGCATGCGCACACGCACACATAAAAGTTATACAATATAAATATAATACTTTATATAATGAAATGGACTATTAATAACATAGTGATCCTTATAAATAGTAACCCTTAAGGGCACTTTGGACATTAAGGGGCAAAGTGGCAGGTGCTCAAGTACCCCTGCACTCCCCCTCTGCCAGAACCTTTCTATCGCTGTAAGCAATTAAAATCTTCAGCTCTACTACACCACCTTTATAAATACCATGTTAGCATGCAAAGAGTTCCAAAGGTGTAAAGTGAGATCCAAGTAAATCTTTAATTCTGTTTGACCAAATGTTTAAAGAATGACTGCTTGAAAGATCGTGTGGCGTGTACCTGGAGGGAGCAGGCAGGATGCTGGGGTAGCTGTAGTTCGGCTGCTGTTGTTGGTTGTTGATGATCTGCAGCTGGAGGAAAACCTGCTGCTTGTGGAGATGTTTGGTGGGAGATGCCTCCAGCTGCGGAGAAAGACCATGATCCGGCTTCTGATCTGGAGGAACATACTGGTGATACTTCAGCTTCCTCACTTTAGGTTTATTGTCTCTCATCTTCTTTGAGCGCTGAACAGAACGCTCAGTGTTCAGTTTACCAGCCTAAAGAAGACAACATGTTAAAGTTTTAATTGGAAAAAAACTTTTAACAATTCACAATAGGAACAATAAGAAAACTAAACAATAAGGGAAAAAACTATAAGAAGCAAACAGAAAAGGCCAAAAACAAAACAAACGTTGGCAGACAGGCTTTTAAAACATTTAAAAACATTTGGAACATTAGTTGTATTTGTTAACATGTACGTATGTAGACAAACACAGCAGTAAAAATGATTCAAAAGGATAAAATGGGTGAAAAAGTAAAAACACTTAGACTTAAATGACAGCTGGACCAAAAAAAACAATGTTTTGAGGAAACAACAAAGAGAAAAAAACAAAAAAGGCAACAAAAAAAAACACTACCTTTTGTTTATTGCCTGTTGTTTCATTGACTGGTTTCTGTGAAGGGGTGGGGCTTGGCAGTGGAGGAGGCGGAGGAACCTGTGAAAGATGTCAGAACACCATGAACTTGAGTCAACCAATTGTGTTTGTGAGTCGGGTCTGAGAGAAAAAGTTTGTGAAAAAAATGTATTGTGATGATATAAATGGAACCTGTTTTGGAGCGATTTCATTGGTCTCATTTTCAGGTGGAGAATGTTGGTGGGCGTGGCTAAGCAGACTTAGCATCAGTTCGGTTGAAAATGAATCACAACTCTCTTCATCAAATGGATCATTATCTGCCCCTACATTTGAAACAGCTGTTCCTGAGAGGAAACAGAGGAGGGTATAGAAAGAGAGAAGAGAGGAGAGTTAGAGAGGAGAGCGAATGAGAGAGAGAGTAGGGAGAGAGAGAGATAGAGAGGGAGACAGAAAAGAGGGGGAAAGGGTGAAGACAGATAAGTATAGATAAAGTCAGAGAGAGAGTAAAAGAGGGGAGTGAGAGGGAAAGATAGACAAAAGAGAGAGAGAAAAAGAAGAGAAAGAGGTGAATAAGTGATGAGAGGGGGGGTGTGGGAGCAAGAGAAGTGAAGGGGAAAGGGGAGAGAGAAAAGAAGAGGGAGGGAGGGAGGGAGAGAGAGGAGAATTAATGAGGGGAGAAAGAAGGATAGAGAGAGAATAGAGAAGAGAAGGGACAGAGAGAGAGAGAGGGAGGAGAAAAAAGGGGTTACAGTTAGACAGAGAGAGACAAAGGAAAAGAAAAGGAAGAGAGAGATGAGGTTAGAGAGACAGAAATAGAGACGGTTGGAGGAAGAGAGGGAGGAGAGAGAAGGGATAAGATAGAGAAAGAGAAGAAACAACAGAGAGGAAAAGAGAGGGAGAAGAGAGAGAGAAAAGAAGAAAGAAAGAAGAGAGGAGAAAGAGAAAGATGAGTTAGAGAGGGGAGTTAGAGAGGAGCGAGAGACACCCCTTTTTACAACTTTTGATAAACAGAAAAGCCATGCTTACACATTATGTGAAAAACATGAAATGTATGATATATTCAATTATAAAAAGCTCTCTTTCTGCTGATTGGTTGAGCCATGGGCCAATCAGGGGCTGAAATGTCAACTGTAAGAGTTTTTAGAATGTCAGTTTTATTCCCAACCCCCCACCTAAACTGGAATGAGAAAAGCTATTGTAGAATATCATTGTGGGGATAGCAAGTATTAGGATTTAAAACTGCAAAGTGTGAGTTTTTTTATTTTATTTTGTGCATCAACTATCTTTTTCAAATACCAGAAAGTCTGACAGTCTTACTTAAAATGATTATTTATATTATTTAGAATATTTAGAATAAAGTGTGAACCTGTTTTGATATTTAACCTTAATATAAATATTTCTCCTAACCATTACACTGGTCGTCTTTAACTTTTGAATGCTTTTTATTAGCATTAAAACAAGCTTCCTTAATTTTTTTTGTCTACGTTGAATTGTTTGCCACATCAAAAACTTCCCAGTTTATCAAGTCAAGTCACTGCAGAGTGGCGTACACTGTCTCAACATGACAGAAAATCCCTTCTAATTAATTTAATGTGTTGTTTGACGCACAGCAATCTCATTACCATAACTCTGCATTCAATTATCAGCCTCTGAACCGCTGCAGGAGCGTGGCTGGAAATAAATATGAAGATGAATGCAAAAATATGATGCACTAGAATGAGCTCTAGAGCAAAAGCACATTGATGTAAACTGGGATGAAAAGATAAATTTGTTCATGTGAATGTTGGCTTTTAAATGTAGCCAAAAAATTTTAGGACTATGCGCAAAACATCTGGATTTATGAGTGTTGTCTTTTTTATGTTTGTTAGCTGCAGACATGAACTTTTACAATTTATGTTATGAGTAATGACCGCCGAGTGAATGTGAAAGTAAATCTGGCATGCAAATGGGATGCTACTTGTCGTAAAAGCATGTATTTATTTGCTTCACCTGGTTTGAAAGGTAATTAGAGTTCTGATGTGCTGCTGAATGCAGTAAAGTATTAAAGGTGCATATCATGTGAACTCGTCTTTTCAGACAATTACTGTTCCCTCATCAAAAACTTGCCTCAAGTCATATTCAAATTTTTTCATGTATGTTTGTGTAATCCTATTTTCTTCGTCTTGGAACTCAAAATGACTTGATGGTAGTTGCCACGCCCATTGACTGAAGCACCGGCCACTAACCAATCAGAGAAAACGCTAATGCATCTCCTCCTAATGTAGAAAGTACGTGCTGACTGACCCGGAAGTGTGTCCATAGCAGAATCGTGTCAATAAATAAATGAAAGTAACTGTATTTTAAATGTACAGAGTCAAAGATTTTTTTTTTTGGCTTACCAAAATATGAATTTAGTACAAATCTCTGGGAAAAATTTTGGCTTATACATACTTTTTAAGTCTCTTGGAAACTATGTCTATTAGTTTGTGATTACATGCTTTCATATTTATGATTTGCTAAATCTAATACAGAAACCAAGCACTAACAAAGTGAACTGCCATGTGTCCTGCATGTAACACTAAGCATTCTGGGTACTGTAGTACTTATACTGCAACTTGCCTGCTAAACAATAAATTTAAACCGTCAAACATTGATACTTAATATTACTATATCAAAATTGTTAGTTAAATTCCTATTCACTAAAATCCTAATCCAGATGGAAAAAATATATAATTTTCTAGAGAAGATAATATTTACCTAAATATTTGAAGGGAATATATATGAAGGATTTTTTAAAACTCTGTTACTGTGTTCTGTTCGTCAAGGTGCAATGTGTGCATTATGCCAATAAAGGTGTGACACTTTTCTATACTGTACAATCAAATGTTCTTGAAATTGTTCAAATATTTTCTGGAACGTTTTGTCATCCAAAATACAAACTAACTTAAAATCTAATAACCGTCCATGCATTTAACATTTCTGCCAGTGTATATCATTAGGTCTGTGTGTGTGAGCCAGTACCTGTGCCGGACTGCTTGATGCTGCAGTGAACAGGTAGGATATTTTCATGAGCGACTTTCAGATCGTCTGTGAGTCGAGCGCGCTTCAGCAGTAGCTGCTTGGCCCGGTTGGATGGTTCAGCTGAGCTGTCTGCTGACACACACATCCTTCTAAAAAATAATTCCATTCATTCTATGAACACAGATATTATTATAGAAAACTGAGATTTGGGATGCTCTGTTTTGGAGTTTTATTCTACTTATTAACCTCACATTATAACAAACTGTTTTGTTCTTTTACTCGTAAACTCCAGGAACACAATCGTACACAAAGTGTACAAAGATGTTAGACAGAGGAACTACCGTGAAGAATATGCCTCCTGACCAGCTCGGATCTCTCCGGGCGACAGTGCATCTTCCTCTTCAGATAATCCTCGGTCTGACACACAATGACAAAATACAAGAAATCAAATGAGAGAGCTTTATGAGAGCCATTTTCCACCAGACATTCTTTATTTTGTACTTAAAAGGTTTTTAAAATCCATATAGTAGTTTAATAAAAAGTTTAGCTTAATAAAAACGTGTCATTCGTTTTAGTCACATTTTAGTCATTTAAAAATGTAACTGTTTTGGTCAAGTTTTAGACTAGGAAAATTCTAAACATTTTAGCCTAGTTTCAGTCACGAAAAATTTATATTTGGTTGAAGAAAAAGTTTTTTTAATAAGCAAATAATTTTTTTTAATTAACTATTAAAAATAGTGTAATTAAATGTATTTCAGAAATTGGAATTGGATTTCGTAAAATGGAATTTATATTCTTTACTTTAAAAAATCCAAGAACAAAACTTGTTAAATTGGCAATTGTGGCTTTATTTTTTACAATTACCTAAAGTGCAAAAAACACATGTATGCCCAAAATGTGAGCATAAGAACATGTGCTTACATATTTAAAAGCCTGAAGAAAATGAACGTATAATCTAACAATTTGCTAATTTAACAGTGTGTTTGCTTTTAATGTTAACAGGTTGAAAATAATAATATTCATTTTAGAATTTTTTTCTTTAGTTTAGTTTTTTTAGTTTTTTACTGTTTAGCTCAACTGTCTAAACTGCATAAATATTTAGTATGAAACAAATGTGAGCTGCTAAAGTGAAATCCATTATATAGGACTCCAGCAGAGGGAAGTAGCTCATCATTTTGACTTACATAGCTTAAGTATGAATTTCAACCTGCATAGTATAAAACAATACTTTAAAATATCTTCATGGTGGAAAATTGCTTCCATATAACATGGTAAAGACAACTCAAAGATACTTACTTTACCATGCTCTAAACTTTCTCTCTGCTCATGAAAAGAAGCTGATTTTTTCAGTGCTGGAAGAAAAAAGTGAAACAAGGAAGATATTTAGTATTTAAAAAAAATTAATACTCTTTTTACCTAGTACTAGTTAAAAAACAACACTAGAAATGCAATCAACGTATTGCTGAAAAACCACTTTAACCAGTGCTTATGTTTTCATGTAAAGTATTTCTCATAGCTTTTATATTGCTGTGAATAAAAGAGAAGAACATAAACGGCTTTTATAGGAGCACCACATCACACAAAATCTCTTTTGCAGCACACTCTGGTACTCGCTCAAGTTATAAAAATAACTGCAACAGGCGCATCCCTGAAGACTGTTTAATTCAGCAGATTCATACTCTGACTCCAGGAGTGTGTGATCCTCATATTTAATAACTCTTGAAACACACGCTCACTGATGTCAAGTCATCAGGCCTCCTGAGACTGACGGAGAACAACAAAGAACTAGATATTTATGAAGCAGTCACACATATTTTTTAGTCTGTTAAACCCATTCACTCTGAGAGGTTAAACATGCTCTACATACATTTCAAATCCAGTGACACAGATGAAAATTAAGAGTAGTGCATTCACAATTCAGTAAAGATTTGAGCATCTATATAATGCATGAGTGGTTATGTGTTATACGACAGAATAATATCTCTGACTTAATTACTATAAAAGAAAAAGCATCTTAAATTAATTCAATAAACAAGATATCCCACCCATTACGTTACACGTTTCACATAACCTGCAATAATTACATTTTTGCTATAAATGTGTGGTAGATCTTTTTGTTCTGTTTAGTTTGTGTGGTAGTATTGGTAGTAGTAATAGCAGTGATAGAAGTAATAGCAGCAGTGGTAGTTATATTAGTAGTAGTAGTGCTGGTAGTAGTAAAAGTAGTAGTTAGTGGCAGTAGGAGTAGTAGGGATAGTAGTAGTAGTGGTAGTAGTAGTTAGTAGCAGTAATAGAAGTGGTAGTAGTACTAGTAGCGGTAGTAGCAGTGATAGTAGTGGTAGTAGTAGTATTAAAAGTAGTAGTTGTAGAAGTAGAAGTAGCATTTGCATTTTTTGCAGTAGTAGTAATAGTAGCATTTGCATGAATGATACAGATTATCTGCTGAAGGAATATCCTACATTTGCGAACTTCTTCGCACATGCAAAATGTGACACTTAGAAGTCCCACCCTTACTGTACCGCACATGGTGTGTTATACGACTAACCTGCTCCAAATCTTACATTTGATCTGCTGCCATGATCCTTTTGTGTAAGCGTTACATCTTCCAAAAAAAGCTAAACAATTATATAGACCTTTTAAATTTAAACATATATTTGTAGAGAAATATGCATTAAATATACATATATTGTACTACAACTACAAACATGTTAACATGACATCAAATAATGAAAACTTATTGGAATTAGAATGCCAAAAATATATGCTATCGTTATCAAATTTTACATTAAACAGAATGTGCTTCTTTGATATCGTTTTCTCGAAATCAGCAATTTTCTAAAAACAATCTCGTCTGGGTTTGGCAGCAGCCACAGTATTACTACGACACAAAAATATATTTAAAATATAAAATACTTGTATTTTCAAACCTTAATCTCTTGCTCCTCCTCCGCAGAGAGAAAAAAAAACAATTTGGCTCTATCCATGTTCATCGTGATTGGTTATTCAGTGTCAACATCAGTCTTTTACAGTAGTAGTGGTGGTAGTATTAATAGCAGTGGTCATAGTAGTAGCAGTGGTAGTAGTATTAATAGTAGCCATGGTAGTAGTAGCAGTGGTAGTTTTAATTGCAGTGGTGGTAGTAGTAGCAGTGGTAGTAGTAGTAGTAGTAATAGCAGTGGTAGTAGTAGTAGTAGTAATAGCAGTGGTAGTAGTAGTAGTAGTAATAGCAGTGGTAGTAGTAGTAATAGCAGTGGTGGTAGTAGTAGCAGTGGTAGTAGTATTAATAGCAGTCGTGACAGTAGTAGTAGTAGCAGTGGTAGTAGTAGTAGTAATAGCAGTGGTAGTAGTAGTAGCAGTGGTAGTAGTAGTAGTAGTAGTAGCAGTGGTAGTAGTAGTAATAGCAGTGGTGGTAGTAGTAGCAGTGGTAGTAGAATTAACAGCAGTCGTGGCAGTAGTAGTAGTAGTAGCAGTGGTAGTAGTAGTAATAGCAGTGGTGGTAGTAGTAGCAGTGGTAGTAGTAGTAATAGCAGTGGTAGTAGTAGTAATAGCAGTGGTGGTAGTAGTAGCAGTGGGAATAGTATTAATAGCAGTCGTGGCAGTAGTAGTAGTAGCAGTGGTGGTAGTAGTAGCAGTGGTAGTAGTAGTAGTAGTAAAAGCAGTGGTAGTAGTAGTAATAGCAGTGGTGGTAGTAGTAGCAGTGGTAGTAGAATTAACAGCAGTCGTGGCAGTAGTAGTAGTAGCAGTGGTAGTAGTAGTAATAGCAGTGGTGGTAGTAGTAGCAGTGGTAGTAGAATTAACAGCAGTCGTGGCAGTAGTAGTAGTAGCAGTGGTAGTAGTAGTAATAGCAGTGGTGGTAGTAGTAGCAGTGGTAGTAGAATTAACAGCAGTCGTGGCAGTAGTAGTAGTAGCAGTGGTAGTAGTAGTAGCAGTGGTAGTAGTAGTAGTAGTAGTAGCAGTGGTAGTAGTAGTAATAGCAGTGGTGGTAGTAGTAGCAGTGGTAGTAGAATTAACAGCAGTCGTGGCAGTAGTAGTAGTAGTAGCAGTGGTAGTAGTAGTAATAGCAGTGGTGGTAGTAGTAGCAGTGGTAGTAGTAGTAATAGCAGTGGTAATAGTAGTAATAGCAGTGGTGGTAGTAGTAGCAGTGGGAATAGTATTAATAGCAGTCGTGGCAGTAGTAGTAGTAGCAGTGGTAGTAGTAGTAGCAGTGGTAGTAGTATTAAAAGCAACAGTAGAAGCAGTGGAGGTAGTAGTGTTAATAGAAGCAGCAGGAGTAGAAGTATCAGCAGTGGTAGTAGAAGTAGTAGCAGTGGTAACAGTAGTTATACTAGCTGTTAGTAGTAGTAGTAGAAGAAGTAGTAGTATTATAGGTACCTAAATGTGACTGAAGTTATATTGGTATCATGATTATAACAGTGTGCTGAAGGCTTGTCATTATTCCTTCCAAAAGGCATAGAAAGAGTGAATCGTCTACTGGTGTCAGTGTGTGGGTGAGATGTCAGAACACTTGTTTACTCATAATTTATCACCCTAACCCACACGCAGACTCGCTGAGTTGAATCTTTAGCCAACACAAGAAGAAAAACTTTCAGCCAAAACTGTGCAAGTACCAACTTCAGTATTGCAATGGCTTTTGCAGCACTGTTTTGAAACAAATTAACGCAGCTTTCATGTTCAGTTTCAAAAGCCACAATGCAAAGGAAGTGATTTTAGAGCAAACATACACTTTGCAAATCAATTCAACAGGATGAGCGACAGTAACTACATGAGGTGAGTTTTCCCACATGGTGACATGTTACTGAGTTCACATAGGGAGGAAAACGGTTAGGACAAAGTTTGTGAGAACAAATGTCAACCAGGAACTAAATGGAAATGTAAAACAGTGACAGGATCTAAAAAAAAAAAAATATTAATTCACATGATAGTATAATGACAGTATATATTAACAGGTCTGAAACTGCATGAGGGTGATTAATGACTTTTTAAATTTTAACTTAATTTAAATTTTAATTTCTTGGTTGGTATACACCAAAGCTGCCTAAATGTACATGCAAACCAGAAAAACATAAACAAACAGATGGAAACATGTTTGGCGTGTGAATATTCTTCAAAAACCTTTTTACAGAAACAGTGAAGTCAAAAAGGAGCAGTGATGTCAAGAACCAGAGCCTTTCATTGATAAGCAAAGCATATCTGAGGGATCTGGAGGATGACTTTCTAGGACCTAATTATGCAAAACCTTAAATAATGTAACTTATACAAATAAGTAATAAACAATTCACCCCTCAGAGTTGTCATGAACTTAAGCAATCTCGATTTAAAAACCTAATGGAGCCAGGGATAGAAACTTCTTGTTCAGCTGTAAAGTTTAAAAAAGTTTAATATTGCTGTCAATGTCAACCTGCTCACTTATGGAGTCAGTCTCAAGTGGTCAGACAATGAACTGCAGTTTAGTTTACTAATGCACATTGACAGTGAGAGCGAAAGCCAGCGATTAGCCCTCAATGAAAATCCTGTATACAAAATGATAATGTTGGAGGCAGCTGCAAAGATAAAAACAATAAAGTTATAATAAGCCCAGAAATGTGCACAATTTAAAGTGTAGTCAGCTATTTTTTAAAACAAAATGCTATCAATTTGAGCCAAATTCAATCAGAACTGTCTCATCAAAATATGAATGAAGCGCTATTGTTTTAGGGGCATGAATTTTTGATTGATCTCAACACTGGCTTCCGTAAATAACATACTGTGCCTTTAAAGTGGCCTTATTGTGATTTTGAAAGGTTCCTCATTTGGTTTTGGATGTCTACAAAAGATTTTCTTTTATTATTCATTTTAGTTGACATGATGCAGCAGTGATTCCCAAACTATTAGTTTCTTGACTCGTTCATACTAAATCCTTCCTTTATAATACATAAAATGTAAAAAGACGCTTAAGTAGCTTCTAAATCTAGCCCAGTTTTTTATGAGAGAAAAGCCAAATGCCAAAAAGTACAAACAAAACAACATAAAGCAAAAAATATACTTTTAAATTCCAAATCAAATGACAGCTCATGACAGAATAAAGAGTTGGGTTGAGCTCACAGGGAAACTCTTGGCTCATCATGGGAGTGTTAATCATTCAGGATCCCAAGTGAAAATATGGTTCCAGTTCCAGTCTACAGAGAATAAATTCAGTCTTCAGCAGATGCAGACAAACTTGAACTTTTCCTTTCCTGCATGCACATAACCCTGATGCTTGCCTTGGTGTGACTGAAATCTGCAATGGAGCCATTACTTCAATGTTTGGAGGAGGAGTTTGGTTTCACGGCCTGAATGAATGGCGGAGGTGGGAGGGGTGACGTACATCAGAGCGCACTGGCTAAAAGATTTGCTTTCAATAAAGTACTTGTTTCTGTGTCTTCGAATTGATTCTTTATTAATAAACCCAAAAACACCAGCTTTTTAAGGATGTGACCACTTGAATAACAGAGTTATACCAGCACTAAGTAGGGCAGTCTTTGATTTTGATATGTTTGCACCACCAACAAAATGTGATTTAGTACATTTTCTATAACAGTGACTCAAAATATGATGATGGCTAGCTTTACCCACTTTTAGCTTCGAATATGCTCAAGTACAATAAACTACAAGTGGCCTTAAAGAGTTGGAATTATAGGAAGGTGAGAGAGGTTCTTACGTGGCATTATCCCCTGTTTGACAAGTTCTTCTCGAGTTCGTCTCTGCTGAAGTTTGAGTTGGAGCACTGAAAGAAAATCAGAAAAGTTTTCAGATAAAGTGCAAAAAATCATCAATTTTTAACATGTTTTAATCTAACAGAAAACTTTTTCAGCTGAAGTTTAAAAACATACTCAAAAACAATAGTTCAAAGTACCTGTTTTCTCTCTTTAAAACTTCAGTATATGAAAGCTGAGCATACCATTAACACACTAGAAATCAAGAACTAATACACACAAGTTGATGAACTACCATGGAGCTGCACGTTCCCTCTCCTTCATGCTCTCTCAAACAAACTCCTCTTGACAGCCGGCAGAAAGATTATCAGTCAGAGAAGACACTAGCTTGATAGCTACAAACACACTTCCTCTTCCTGTTTCTGTGCCTAATCAAAAACAGAAGCAAGTGTGAGATGTTTCCACTCAATACCACAGGAAGAGAGACTCTCAGTTCTACGAAATAGACTTGAAAAGGGGCTGAATTAACTGTGTGTTAAAAATATAGTGCTAATAAAATACCACATGGTATTTCCACCTAAAGGGCACCCATGTAGGCAAGATATACATAAATGCGTGCAAGAGCAATGTGAACACACTTACGCTAGACTACTTTAATCTCACCAAGCCATTTTTAGACATTTAGAAAAAAAAACTTTTTAAAGCACCACAATGTTGGAGCAGTTTACGCTTAACTCTGCAGTGAAATTCATAGATTTTAGTTCAGCATTGAACCCAACAGCTCATTCACAAACTGAGCAAAGAGAGACTCAACACTTCACTGCCTGACGAGTTGCTGAAGTCTTTCTCCTGGGACTCCGCTCTGCTCACCTTTAACAAGGAACCTTATGCAAATACATTGGGAGAACTTTCCAATCAAATTCATTTCTTGCTAAACTCTGTCAGTTTAAACCCTTCCCTCAAGATGGAAAAACAGATAAAAGCAAGTGTTTGATCTATCTTGACATTCCATTGAGGGTGGACAGTCATAAAAGACACATTCAGTCTCATGGAAACATAGGGTTAAAACCACATTTGATATGAGCTTTTTTGATCAACTGTAATAATCATATTGTAATAATTATTTCCAAATAAATAAATACACAGGAATCAAACACCCTGCCTCCAAAACGAGACTTTAAAAACATTATAACAAATTATCTTAGCTGTGTTTTAAATTGAAATTTAGCTTTGCATGTCCAGCAGACCCATGAATTTACATTACATCATGCAAAAAGGGCATTACATCATGTATTTAAAAAGCCCTCTGCTGAGAACACTATTCAGGTCGAGAAAACACACTGCAACAAAGCTATAATATGAAAGTTATACTTGAAAGTAAGTGAAAAAAGAAAGGCCTTGAAGGTGAGTTCTTTGAAAAGTGCTGATGCTATTGATGAGCGAGCTTAGCTGTCGCAGGTAGATTTACGGAGCGAGCACCTACAGCACCTGTTAACATTGGGAAAGGAGCCTCTGTTGCACCTGTTGTGAGGCTAAATAATGGACTGGAGTTTGCGCATCATGACAGCTGGTGGCTGCAGAATTCGTCTCAAGCATGAGGTCACTGAAGATGAAATCGAGAAGGCTGGCAGAAGGCACATGCAGAAGCTTTATGAGGACATTGGAGCTAGAGCGCAATTTAAACCTCAATGCTGCAAGGTACAACGTGTACAAAGCAATGAATATCACCATTCAAACCAATACACTAAAACTATGACTGCAACAAATGATTATTTTAAATATTGAATAATTGGTCAATTATATAACATGAATGCTTTTGAATGCTTTCTTGATTTTGCATCCATAGATTTTTTGGATACAAAATCGGAAAACAAGAAAAGCATCCATTTTCAACCCTTTATTCAAAAACAGAAGTAACATTTTTATAAAGTGCTCATACATGTTGCTACTTGTGCTGTTATAGTAATAATAATGATCAAATTAAATAAAAATGGACTAACACAACATACACAAACGTGTTTTTCATCTGACTTTTTTATTTTGAAAATCAACCTGAGCTGCCAGAACAATGAATGATTTATATATAAAAAAAAGAATAGAAGGTCAGACGTTGTTTTCTCTACACCAGTGCTTTAAGTGCACAACAACAACAAGTGGTGGTAATCTCTTTCATGGAGATCAGAATATAAAATGCAGATATTCCTGAATTTGGTGGCTACTTTGAAGAAGCTAGAATGAAATATTTTCATCTGTTTCACACTATTTTTGTCATGTACACAATTCCACACATGTTAATTCATAGTTTTGATCCCTTCATTAATGGTAAATCTACCATTTTCATTTTTCATAGTCATGAACATAAAGAAAACTTTTTGAACGCGAAGGTGTGTCCAAAAGTTTGGTCTGTACTATATATATGTAATAAAATAATATAATGTAACCAGACCATGCCAGATATCAAATACAATAATTAACTTTGTCACAATCATTTTATCTACAAATGGCTCCAATCAGTCCAAAATGAGTTTTTCTTGACTGTGCTTCTGTTTCAGACTCCAGCCAAGTTCGTTTTTCACCCCCCCACGAGAGCATAGTTTTAATTGAGGCCTATTTCTTTTTCACAGTGGTGTTTGCTCCCATCGTGGTGTTTGCTCCCATCAATCTCTCAACATTTTTTTTTTCACCAGATGTTGACAGCAACAGGTATTGACATCATGAAGGGCGAGTAAGTAAGTAAGTAATGTTCTGAAAAGTTGAGACACGAGCTTGCAGTGGGATTAAAACAAATACATTCATGAGTGCATCGGTACGTTCTCGGGTCTCGGAGTAGTGAAACTTTAAAGGGCGTTTTTTAGAAGAGTAACGGTGCGGACCGGCCCATTAAAGCACACTACCCTACACTACACACTCGCAGCCGCACGCTGGTTCAAGATCATTGTCCCATGCAATGACTTGCAACGATTTCTCTGCCTTCACCTCGAAACCTGAACCTTTCCTCCACTCATTTTTTTTGTTCCTCTTTGCACAAGGCCTGACTTCTGTGAGGCACTATGAGTGTGTAAGAGTTCACTCAACTGAAGTTTTTTTTTTGCTTGTCTCTGAGACACAGCTTATCAATTATGAAATTTGAGTAATCAATTTGATTCGGTTTAATTGATTCGTTGTTGCAGTCCGCCACAAAAAGCAAATTTACTCTCTAATTTACAACAAATGTTCGTTTAAGATCACAATCTGTGTACTAGAGTCCTTCTGCCAGCACTAAAAATTTCTATTTGTATCCATACTGTATTTGACATTCAATCTTGATGAGCTGCCAGAGAGTTATTGAAGAGATTGTCATAAATTACTCTTCACAACCCTAACTGTGACCTGCAGGATGACTAAATCTGCCCCCACAGCTCACACCGTCTGTCTCTGTGAGTGTGAACTGGCACTGAGCTGCAGAGAATATCATCGCTCGGGTTCGTTTTGAACTCCTGGTATTCCACACAGCTTGAGAGACCACACAAACACGTGCAAACATCTAGGTTGATCACACATGCTGCTGCCTGACACCCTTCAATAATAAAATATACACTGCTCACGTTTGATCTAGAGGAATCTGAGTGCTAATCCTAGAGCCAGTTTAAAAATAATTAAAGTAAACGATTTGTTTGAGCTTTAAAAATTGCTCCATTTTCGGAGGTTATCTTGCATTGATATCAATGTTCAAATATTTTAAGAAAAAAAAAAACATTATTTAGATGAAATTGTGTGTTACGTGGATGACCCAAACTGGCAAGTGTTTTTAAAAAGTGCTTTTATTCACTTGCCTTGTTTTTCTTTAGTCTGTACTTCTCAGCAGCAAAAGACAGCGGGTGCATAAATGCACTTTCGTTGTTTTTATTTACTCCATGTAGCTCTGAGAGCTGAGGAGCTTATTTTGATTTCACACAGAAGCGTTAAGGTAAGTGCACGAAATTCTCACACACACCTCATTATAATATGATATTTCACTCCATGTAAAATCCAGAAACTAAGTTTTTTTTACACTGGCCCAGTAAAATTAAATGTAAAATGGACAGTGAAATGACAGCCTTTCCCTAATGCTCACCAACATCAACAATAGAGAATGCTTGAATATATGTTGTCATTGCATTGAAATTAAAAAAGTTGTAATAACGGAAGTCTATGGGGCAATAGTAATGAATGAGAAAGAAAAAAAAACATGACACTGCAAAAAAAGGGATGAAAGCCAAAATGTTTACTAATCTTTCATAGGCCTGATACCATGAAAAAGGTAAATAATTTAGTTCATAATTACCTTTTAAATTTAAATAAACCATTTGCTGGTTTTGTTTTTGTCAAATCAGTGAAATTTATGTCAATTAAAGAGTCAAACCCATGGAATAAAGAAAATAGTTGAAAATAATGAACACCTCGGCTAACATCTGTAACGTCTTGCAAAAGTTAACTTATCACTTATAGTACAAAACTTCAGCGTTTTGGAAAATATGGACCCTACTCTGCAACTTGACATTTGATCCCTCTAAACATTGATATCAATATTTTTACTGAATAGACATGAAAATGCAGATCTATGTTTTTTGCACAAATACCTTTATTCTTCTGTATATTGTCTTACCTTCATGATTGCATTTATCTCTGTCCTAATCTTTCATTTCTGTTACTGTGTATTCAGTAAGGCTGTAAATGGATTGGATTTTTTTAAGGGTGAGATAAACAAATCAAAATAAAATTACAAAACAATAAATAAATGGGGAAAAATATTTATCAGACACATTTGAACAGTAGTTCAAGTTTAAGGTGATTTTTTTTCTGCTAACAAACTGAAAGGTAGCACATTAGCATATGAAGTATCATTGCTTTTTATTTTCTAAAAAACTAAATACCAAATATCTTTCCTTTTGCTGAAACAGAGATAAATGTATAGCCAAAATATATATTCAAAAATAACTGCTGGGTGGACAAAAACAGTCCGCAAACCGAATCGCTGTCTTGTACTAAACCGGTCTGTGGCATAACATTATGGCACAAGAATGTGTTTCTACGTTTTGTGTCATGAAAACAAAACGTTGATATAAATGAACGACAGATTTCAGAGAAAAAAAACACATAACCACAAATCAGGACTCCACACCTTCTCTCAGGCGCAAGCAGGCTCGTCCCATCTGGTCCAATCGAAGTGCATCCTTGCCACCGCTGACAGGGGCAGATTGAAAGGGGGCAGAGCCAGTGTGGAGCCACGACCCGGCTTCCAACATGTTGATCACGTAACTTCAGCTTTCCTCCTTAAAAAGTACTCAGAGTCTTCCTTCAATTAGACGCAGACGAGTTACATCCAACCAGGGCCTCCTTCATCTCTCAGTCACTCCAAAATGAGCAGCAAGCTTCAGATCAGCTCGTGGGAATCCAGATCAAAGAAAAATTGACTGCTAAAAAATCCACCAAAATAAAAAAGGCCAATTTCTGATGAGAAGAAGCAGACACTTCAATGAGATCCTGCTGTCGTTGATGAAGCACAGAGACTGAAAGTGTTTGTGGTGCGGTGTGTTGGCAGCACCGCAGCTGTTCCTCAACTCATTCACTCAACACACAAATATACCCACACAGGTTTGTGCTGAGCAGTGTGTGCTTTATTAAAGCAGCCCACTCTGCACTCAGTGACCTTCTCTGCTGACAGACATAGACGTGTGTTTCTCAATACAAAATATGGAAGAAAAAACACCAAAAGAGAGCTTTTCTGGAGGCCGTCTGAGAACATTCGAATTGATGTGCACAGTTATTTAAAGCGGCTGAGTTTGTGAAAATACATCTGAGAGCCACAGCTCCCTTCAGAGGTGTAAAATCCCTCCGTTCAGCAGGTGTTTGGTAGCTTATTTTAGATCTCTGCTGAAGCATGCATGGATTTACGCCCTGGAGTGTGAGTGTGTAAAATATTCTCTGTGAACACAAATCAACGGAAATGAGAGCGATTTAAAACTTAAAATTAGCACTTAGAAAAATACAAAGTGCTCAAGGGAGACTATGGAAATAGACAAAGCCCCGTTAAACTATTTGAATATATACGTCTTGATCATGAACAGAAGAAAAGAGGCTATTAATGAGCGCTGAAATATTTTCTCTCTCAAAACTTTCTTTATTTAATACCTTACACGACATATGTATTCTGTTTAAGATCCTCTTTACTCCATAATGTGCTTTTATTGATTTGTGGTGTGTTCATGTGTGTTTGTACCAAAAACAGTTAAGCATTTAGTCTTCTTTTAGAATCTGTATGGTTGCATTTTATATTTTTTTACGCCAGACTTCATCTGCTCTAGGCGAGAACCTCACTCTGTGAAAGTTGTGCCAAGTTCTATTTTGTTACATCTTTTTAATAAAGATAATTAAGGAAAACAAATCTGTTGTTTCTAAATAAAAGCAGTGATGAAGTGTGACTTATCATTAGCATCATGGCTATTTCAGTGTAAAGGCTACCACACACCTATGCAAACAGAATTCTACACCCGGTTCTCTGCACGGGGATTTATCACAAAAGTCACACCTCTGTTACTGCAGTCACGCTCTTTGCCCTTACCATCAAAGTCTTGGCGCTGAAACTCACCACTGAACTCCAAAACCCCGATAATGCCACGCCATACTTCTTCACGTTTGTGTGTGTTTTTATAATCCTTAATGTACACATCTTTATAGTCGGCAACCGGCATGATGAGTTTTTCAATGTGCATATTCACTTCTGTAAACTTCTTTTTCGTTGTTTCCTGTCATGAGGTGATACAAGAGTGTGTATTGAGCTCTGCCTAGCAGCTATTTTGTCTCAAAAGTACTCTGAACACATGATCAAAAGAGTCAGCTTTCATTGGTCAGCAGTGAAATGGCATGGCATAGGCTGAATTTTATTAACTCACACCGATTCATTGGTCAGAAGTGGGAGTCCTGGCCCGTTATCTTTGGCTTGCATGCATATATGTGTAATTTTGCACTGATAATATGCATAAGGTGTGTGGTGGCCTCAAGACAGTAGACAAGGACATTGCTCGACAGTCTATTCTACTAGAGCACGGCCACCTTCAGTAATATAGCCTTTCTTTCTGAAATATTTTTAGATAAACTTTGTTGCAGTTATGAAACATATTGTTGCCAATTTCATTAAATCAGCAAACAAATATACTGAACAACTGAACTAAAGTCCTTTCAGTTATCATGTATTTGTTTTATTGCTATGTGATTGAGGTTCATCTGTTGCAATATCAAACAAAAAATGTAAATGTAGCAAGTTATAGATTTTATATCAAAATATAGCGTACTATCATACACTAGTTTACATTATTATGTATAAATCTATACATCAATTTATATATATATATATATATATATATATATATATATATATATATTAATATAGGAGGTATATATTTTTTTTGTTTGTTTATTTATTTATTTATATTGTTTATGCAAGTCTCTAGCTCCATATAGCTTTAATTAATGTACAATTGAAACTACTGCCGGTGCTTGTACCCCCCAACAAACGTTAAAAGTAAAAACCAAACGCTCAAAAGTACATAAAACATTAAAGTGTATACAATGAGATGGATATATAGGCCTTTAAACAGAACCTCTAGCTTTCTTCACACTTTTCCCTCACTATTTCTTCTAAAGTTAAAGCCGAAAATGAAAAGAGCTTGTTAAGTGAAGCAATCTCTGGCAACCTCTCATCCAGAATTATGCAACATGCTCCTTAGCAGAGCGAGCGAGAGACAGCGCAGACAGAGTATATTCTCACTCCAGCTAATCCATTAAGCTGAGCGAGGATCTTAAAGTCAGCTCACTGGAGGTTGGTTAAAAGCTTCTGCTAATGACTCCTCACATCGCAGTCTGTGTATGAGGAGCAAAAGTAATCAGGTCATCTAATACTTTTCCCGGGTAAAAGCCTGCTTTGAACTCCAGTTGTTGGCAGAAGGTGGCAGCAGTAATGCATCTTCAGAGACTGTAGGTTGCAAGTGTGGGTGGTTACATAGAAAAAAAGTGTGAAAGAATAAAAGATGCTGATCTCTTATGTTATAGAGAGATCCATATTTTAATAGTAAAATAGCAATAACTCTGCAATTAAAATGCTTTCTAATCAAACTAATTTATCTATCCTACACTATGTTAAAGGTTTTAGGGTCAGGTCAGATTGCAAAATGGAAAAACACTACATAACGTTATTTCAGAAGTTGAAAAATGTGCCAAAAAAATCAGCAGTGTTTCTTTAACACGGTCTTTGTAATGCATTGTAATTTGATGTGCCTACCATTTTTCCTCTCTTGAAATTAAGGTAAACTGCTCCGGGTGATTTCCCAGCAATGGGTTGCGGCAGGGAAGGGCATCCGCTGCGTAAAACATATGCCAGTGAGTTGGCGGTTCATTTCGCTGTGGCGACCCCGAAAGGGAATAAAGCCGACATGAAGATGGATGGATGGATGCTCCAGGTGAGTGTTCACGATGTGTTTGTTCATTCCTCTGTGTGTGTACACTGGGATGGGTTACAGGCAGAACACAAATTCTGGTTATGGGTCACTCCATATCTGACCAACTCCTCACCTTCACTTCACTAATTAATTCAATAGCATTAGCATTCAGTAGTTGATTCAGTAGCATTAGCATTCATTAGTTAATTAGCATTAGCATTCATGAGTTGATTCAATAGCATTAGCATTCATTAGTTAATTAGCATTAGCATTCATGTGTTGATTCAGTAGCTTTAGCATTTATTAGTTGAATCAGTCATTAAATTAGTAAAACAATAGGAATCAAGAAAGAGTTTAACAACATAACTTTAATGTTGACTTAAACCCAGAAAATCGTTAGTATGTGAGAAAAAGAATACGTTTGTTGTCTATGATACTAAACCTGTTTTGATAGCAGTTTTTAAAACTCAGAAAACATGAAGAAATGGCTGAGACGTGAAGGAACTGATCTTATCCTGTTATCACACACCTGATAACCTCTCGACTTTCACGGTGAAATGCTGCTACTGTCAGAACTGATCTCTAGTGATAAAATCCCTTTTCAGATCACTGTCAGGTCATATTCTCTTACCGAAAAAGCAGAAAATGACATTCATCTGCAAGTGGAAAGTTCCTGCAGACTCAAAGAAGCTTAAAATCATATAAGTGAAAGTGAGAGTAAACAAATATAAAAAAAAACATTAAAGAAAGAGGTATAGTGTTTAATTTAGTTTTACTTTATTTCATGGAGATGCAATTAGAAGAATCAATGTTGAGGTAAGATGCTGCCCTTGTTAGTCAGAGTGTGAAAGGAGAGATAAACGGGTTGATAAAGAAGATATCATTTTGATATCCTTTTTTGTTATTAGAAGGAGTCTTTTCCTTGATGTCCAAGTATCTACAGCAGGTTCGAGACTTAGGTAGACGCTGATAAACTCCTCAGAGCTGTGTTTTGACTGGAACACGGTGGCGAATGTTATCAAAGAGGTTTTTAGAAATTCAGCTGTATAACCAGCACAAACATATAAGTTTGAAATTGTGTTTTGACTGAAATAGTACGAACCGGGCCGAATTTCACCATTTTGGTTGTTGCCTGAAAACAGCACAATAAGGAGAACTCTTAAACTTGTAATATAAATTTTAAATCTTTATAGCGGGTATTAATGATAATGAGGGGGATTATCGTTATTGGAAATTCTGGATCATTAAATGTGTGTTTAAAGGTTTTGTCAGCCTGTGAGGGAGGTGACTGCCGGAGTGAGTGGAGTGCCCAGGCAGAGATGGGCCCGTCCTATGGGAGGGCATAAATTCGGGTGCACAGACACTTTCTTTCTCTTTCTGGCTTTCCTTCCTTCTCTACTTTAACGAGTAGCTCTTTCAGTTTCAATAGAGTACAATTTCAGTGTTTTCAGTGCAAAATAAAGTTGCCGTCGTGCTGCTGTTCTGTACCCTGCCTCCGGAGAGAGTTTAATATTTCCATAACAAAGTGATGTACAGAGGCTCTGTACCACAGCTATGTTTTGAACATGTCCGGGACTGTAAAGCACATCTTGGGCTCGAAACCGGGTATCAGGGGTTAACGATAGGTGGTTTTATCACAGGTAAAACAAAAGTGGGAAGACCAAGTTCCCCAAAATCCACACACGCACTTATCAGAAAAACTACTTAACGCCAAATACTAAAGCAAAATTTCCAGAGGAGGCAAACCATGGGTATAGTTAGACCATGTTTACTGGGGCATGAGCTTTAGTACATTTCTTTACTCTCCAAAGAAATTTCCAAATTCAAATTATAACTAAATTATTTCCTCAAGTCTAAAGAAATGACTTGTAAACGTCTACAAATAAAAGCAATTCAATAAAAAATGCTTAAAGAGTTGCTTATAGTTGGTAACGGCCACATGCAGTATTCAAAAGGTGCATGAATACCTTGTTGAGGTATTTAAAAGGCGAAGCCAGTGCTTGAAGTGGACAGATACGTGAAGTGGCCATCTTTAACTTTCCTCAGATACGTGCAGTGCAACGCCTGCCATTCCAACTCCCTGGTGCTTCAATTCCAGGTTATGGGTGCAATTTATCTCCTGAAGCAGGAATGTCCATCCATGTTTCTACATCAAGAACTGGACAAAAATACAATTCTGCTTTTGATTATAAAAGCTAAGAACAAAATAAAACAATTATTGATCATTTGTGCTTCTGACTGTAGACGGATATTACATTTTATTGAGAGATAAAAAAAATTCTGAATAAAAAAATCACTGTTTAAATGTTATTTGTTATTTTTTTAAGCATTTCTCTTTAACCTATAATTGCTTTGGAGAAGAGCATCTGCCAAATACATGGTTTAAAGGAAATTGTAAGAAAATTTATTTGTTTCTTTACGTTGTAAAATCCTAGATGTAGTGTTTTAAACGGATTGTAATCATACCAACAATACTTAAAAACATTGTGAAACAAGAAGTCATGTACTTCCACTTTTTGTCGGCTGGAAGTGGCTGGAAGTAGAGCAAGGTGAGTGGAAGAAAGGAGAGCCAAGTGTTTTCAGCAGCACAGTTCTCTCCTCTGAATTTGAGATTAAGATTAAGAGGAAAAAACAGATAGCATCTTAGTCATCGGCCAAGTGACTCACACCGGCTTCTCAGCATGCCATGTGAGCAAAACCGTGCGGCGGGAAACTGTCACCATGGTGATGGATGATGTCACGATAAGACAACCATAATTAACAAGCTCTCTATGTTACTGTATGTCACTTTTACAGCATCGCTATAGTTGACTTTAATGCTTAAAAAACGTGTTGCCTCACTGAGAACAAGAGATAATAATTTTATTGAGGAAATACATTTACTAATAAAATCTACACTGGATTTTCTTGTGGCAAAGTAAATTCTTTTAGTGTCAAAATACATTTTGTTCATAAACCCCTTCAGACCTAGATTATTTTCCAGGTCTCAGAAAAGTGAGCATGTTTTCAAGTCAATATTCAATTACATTGTCAAACTCTATTCGTTATGTTTATGCATTTAATTGAAGATCAGATATACATTTCCATTCATGCATTTAGCAGACGCTTTTGCTTAAATAAACTTACAGTAGGGGAGAGACATTTAGATCTGAAACAAATGTAATTCTCAGAAAATATACAAAACTGTTTTAAAAAATTTACTAATATAATGTGTTCAATATATGTGGAAAAAATATCATCACGTGAATTGAAAACCATTAAATATGCTTAATTTTGTGTATGGCTAAGAGTGGATATTTTTCTTAAACTTTTACTGCATTCCTAATCAGGAAAAATTACTAGAATTTCTCCGAAGTTTTCCAAAGTGAATAAACAACAGATGGAATGCGGTGTTCAGTGGAATGGATGTGTACAGTGGTCTGAAGGTGTTACCTGCATTACAACAAATATATAATGTGTGCTGGTTAATTAATTTTAAATTCAAGCATTACATTAAAGTATTTCATTCGTTTTTTCATCCACCATTCATTACAAAATTAAAGCAGAAATGGATTGTTTTTACTATATTCTTCTTTTCTCAAAATAAAAAACAGAAGGTTGAGTTAAGTATTACAAGTCTACAACAAAAGACACTCAGAAAACCTGACTCTGATACCAAACACACGTCATCTGGATAAAAGAAGAGCGGATGATTTATTGATCTTTGCAGGGAAACTGATGCAGCATTGCTGGGAAAACAAATCACCTGCTATGAGAGTATTACAATTACCATCACAATTTTTACAACAACAAAGGACTTTGTAAATAGGCTTGTTTATAAAAAAAACCTTGAAATCTACAGACAAAAAAGCAAAAAAGAAGTGCCTAAAAACATGCTGGGTATCATGGCTCGATATGCTACACATATTAGCTATCTTTTTCACCTCAGATCTGAGAATTGTAAATCTATATGCAAGTTGTAGCTCAATCTTGTAGCTCAAACTTTTACAGCATAATTCGGAATGCATCGCAATAGTTCTAGGGTGAACTGTGCCTCCACAAAAGCCCTCCGCTGCTCTGTTCAACATCAGGGGTGGGCGGCTTTATGCTTTAGTTTTTTTTGTTGTTTAACAACCTAAAACAATGGCTTGAAATTGCAATGAATCCACACTACACCCACAAGATGAATACCATGGGTCAGATGAGAACATGGTGAATCTTGCACATCAATAAATTGGCAGGTGATTATTTTATGACAGATAAGAACACTAAAGGATGCAACAACAACTAACATTCTGTTGCAAAGTCAGTAGCTTGGTTAAAACCAGCTCCCCACTACATTTCATTTAACACATTGGCTTTGAAACATGAGGGCATCACGGTAGTGCAGTGGGTAGCACAGTCATCTCACAGCAAGGTCACTGGTTCGACCCTCGGCTGGGTCAGTTGCATGTTCTTCCCATGATGACATGCGGTACAAATGAATTGAGTAAACAAAAATTGTCCATAATGTTGATTGTGATTGCGTGTGGATAATTGTTTCGCAGTGGTGGGTTGCAAGGTCATCAAATGCCAGATAAGTTGTAGGTGAAATTGCAGGTAAAACATATGCCAGATGAGTTGGCGGTTCATTCCGCTGTGGCGATCCCTGAAAAAGGGAGTAAGCTCTATATGTCTAAAGGATGTAACATGTGTGACGTCACTACTAGGTTTCATATGAAGGGTAAAGGGGGCTCAGAATGGGCAGATCTGGCCATCACTATCAAGGAAGTGCGTCCACAGAAGCAGGACATGACGATGACATTTATTTATAAAGCACAGATTAATAAAAAAACATTTTAAAATTGGAGAAACGTGATCTTGTTTGCCTTAAAAACCTTGCTGAGGCATTGCGGACCAATTGAACCCGAGACCGAGGTAATCATCCAACCCCAAAATATAAGAGTTGCAATGATATAATCTGGAAAAATTTTGTTTAAAAGTCCTAGCTGGAAGAAGCTCGATTTGAACAGCAAGTTTAGGTGCTGATCCATTTTAAAAGCATCATCGTCAGATTTTTACAGAGGGTTTTAGAAAAGCAGGCCACTAAAGCTAACTGTATGAGGAGTGGATGAGGTGGAAATTATGAGTTTTTTTTAACTCGTTGAAAAACATTTGTTGCAACCAAGTGTTTAACATCCTAAAGACAGAAGAGGAGATTCTTTCTAAAGCTGTATTTCGCTTCAGAGGCAGATCAACTTTATTTATAGCTGTGGATTGACAGATCATGTTTCCTGATAATAGAACTGAGTCGCACCATGTAAACAGTGAAAAGAAGATGGGCCAAAACTCAACCTTGAGGCCCAATGCTAAACAATGACACAGTACTGTGTCGATTTTAACAGAGAAACTTCTATTTTCCAGATAAGATCTGAATCAATCCAGTGCAGTACCCGCTATGCCCACCCAGTTTTCAACCGAGAGATATAAAAAGTCCTAGGCATAGCAATGAGGTCTTTGATATACTTTAAGCTTATAAGAAATGTCAAAATAACTCACCCCTTCAGCCCAACAAAAAGTAACCGTAAAATAGACATTCACATCACCTCTATACGACGTCTTTTGGTACAAAGTTAGTCAAATTGACATCCTGTTCACGTTGACTGCTCAGGCAGGGGGAGTGTTCATGAAAGTCAAATCTAGCTTTCAAAAGTATCTGAATCAAGAATCATTAAACCAAGGCTGTAAACATGTTTTTTCAGCTCCAAAGTTGGGCAGTTTTAACATGGGAGTAAATGAGAACCTGCTGCATTTGGTTCCCCTCTATTTATATCTTGTAAAATGTTAACGCACTAGACTAAATATTTGAATGCCCTGGTCCCTTCTGTGATGTATTTGAATAAAACTGAGGCTTTAAATCTCATGTTAATTTACAAGTCATAAATAGTCCTCACTTTAGAAGAGCTCACAAAAACATGTTAACTGACAGGTAAAATAAACCCAGATTAAAACACTTCCACTACTTACACTACAAATGTAACATGGAAACAAGGCTTATTATTAATTACCTATTTGTTGATGATTCATTGATGCTTAGTAGTGTGTAGGTATTATAAAGTGTTACGAAAGAGTATTTTTTAAATACTGCGTTTAAGTTGGCATTGGTAAAGCAAATTGTTTGCTGAAATTGTTTGTGAAATGAACGTAACATTTAAAGATGTGTGAGTTATTGTAGCATCCAGCACACCAACTAACAGAGCAAGGTAATAAAATTAATTCCTTTGGTTCATGATGCAAGTTGCATAACTGTGACTCTCAGCAACATCAGCACCACTGACACACCCTCATGCCCACCTTCTCTTAGGAGACTTGTTTTGACTTAAATATCCACTTAAAATGCCCAAGACTCAACAAAAATGTTTTTGACAAGTAAACATGTTATAAAATAAACTGAATAAAAACTTCCCAAGTGCCCAGGAAACCCACGCGCAATTTTAACAACCTCACAGTATTACAGTAACATGAACAAACGTAGAATTACCATAAAGCGTTTTCAAAATAACAATTTGCGTTGTCGTCTTACTTTTAAGTGGTTGATTCATCTCTTCAATGCTATGCACTCTTCAAGTCGCCGATAGCCAGAGAAAGTCAGATGGAATCCCGCCTTCTTTCACAGTTTATTCAATAGAGAACGAGCATACGGTTGATTGACAACGGTAATAACAAATAGAGTAATCTCAGAACTTCCGGGTTTGCTTGGGAACCAATCGGAATCTTATATGGTTTGGGTTAAAACTTTACCAAGGATTCACCACAGAAATAAAGCTAAATTCATGTTTAGTTATATTTTGTTACGATGTACGACATGGAAAATAAACCGCACAATCATATGGTTATCATACAATTTCCAGAACTTTGTAAAATTATATAAAAACGGAAATGGTGCAATTATTTTGTTAAATTAAAATATTACTTATGTAGGTTGAGTCTTAAATAACATATTTATAACGAACAACAGGTCAGTGTCCATGTATTTTCCTTAATTTCTTATTTTTTTATTCGTTGGTATTCATTTGGAAAGCCGAGAATGGACAAAATGAATACGGAAAGATGTTACTGACATCTAGCGGATAACTTATTACATCTACTTTCTTTTATAAAATGAAATTAAACAGAAATAACATGACACATTTTTGAAGGACGTTATTATTTTATTGCACAAAGCCATTGTAAAATAATTATATTGACTAATAGATTCAATGTTCAATAAAATCACAAGTAAAAATCATCTTTAAATTAAATCATCTTTACATACGAGGGTTTGTAACAAATAGCTTGCTACATTTTTAAGTAAGTCATAACTTGCTATAGAATCAACATATGTGCCAGTACAAAACAATCGTCCGTACTGAGATACTTTCAGATTGCTCTAAAAAACATTTAAATCTCACATTGTACATGCTATCCATGCAAAGCATGAAATTAAAACAAAACAACTCAAACTACAAATTGATCAAATATTTGTAAAAATCTAAACTAAATCCATTCATTTTACATCTCTTTATGCAGAAAAAAGGCAAGAAGAAGAAATTTGCAATGCAAGATGACTTCTACACAAGAACTTAGAACTTCAACTTAGTTGCTATAATTTCAACAAAAATAGCAATACCACTATACTTGTGTCCCACACACATACATACATAATGTATACATAATTATCTTCTTTTCGAAATATTGTAATTGACTCTTGATGAAGTGAGTTCATGACATTGTGATAAAGGTATGAACCTAAATTAAACGCATTTAAACCAGCGGCCTAAAGTCAGTTGTGATCCAAAGTCTGTCCTGAGTCATAAAAATATAGCTTTGAGTCCATGCTTCCATTATTAATACCATTTTATCTCTCACTTTTTTTCACTTAATAAAATAAAAGATTAATTGTAAAACAACTTCCCACTTAATCCGTAATTAATACGGATTATAATGTTCAGATTAATCTGTTCTTCCACTTTCTCTCATGTATTGTTGAAATTGCCTTCTGCAGAGCTGAACGTTCATTCATAGTTTTTAGAGAATAGCATTAAGAACTGATTCGTATTTGCCTCGTGCAGGACATTTACTTAATTGTTAGGCAAACCTAAACATTTGATTGACTTCTCTCTTCATCCTTGTGGGGTCAGTGGGAAGTTACTGGCCGTGTGACCCCCATGAGTCTGAAAGTGCTGTTGGTGATTTTCTCATACAGTAGGAACATCAGCGCTGCAGTGAGCACCGTCTGAAGCAGCTTCGCCTCCAGGCCTTTAAACAGTCCCAGAATGCCCCACTTCCTGCAGTACATCAGTCAACACACAGTGATGCTTGCCAGAAGTTCAGACGTCAGATGAAGCAAACGAGTTCTCTGATAATTAGGTGTCTGAGAGCACTCAAGAACCTCTCAACTGAGATATGTGTGCCGCACCGTGACATTCTGTACAGGAAGTGGGCGTGTGTGCGTGTGCGAGCTGTACCTGACTCTGTTGATGAGCAGGTACGTGACAGATCTCAGGCTGTGCATGAGTCGGGATTGCTCTGCCGCATGGCTGTGCTGTCCAAACTGATCACAAGAGAATGCGAAAGCTTCAATATATTGTAAATAAAATAATATATATATATATATATATATATATATATATATATATATATATATATATATATATATATACACACATACATGTGTGTGTGTGTGTGTGTGCGTGCGTGCTAGACTAATTTAATTTAGAATCCAAATGTTTATTTGGTTTGATTAGTTTTTTTTAAAAACACCTCAAAACAAATAAACTTAAATCAAAATATTGAATAATAAAATGAACCATAAAAAAACTAAACAAAAAAAAAACAATAACAACAACTCATAATAAAACGTTTTTAATATGATTTGTTTAAGTATAAACACTTAAAACCCATCAAAATAAAGTAAAACACAACAAACTATAATAAACATAAAAAAATGTCTTCATTCATGCTTTATAAACAGAAATACTATACATATATATATATATATATATATATAAAATATTGATATTAAGTTTATTTCAAAATTAATTAGTGACTCCTCTGAAGAGCTTTTCACCACCATAAGCAGAACAATGAATATCTTCATTGACCTATGAATATCTAATGGTGAATATCTATGATCTTATGTGTATGATCATATTAAAAGAGGTCTCACTCTCAGAATTGACTGCACTGTCTGCAGCGGGTAGGTTACAGAGGTCGCCACAGCCTTAGCAATGGCTCCAATAACAAACACCTCCACTGCAGAGAGCTGCAGATGAAAAACAGAAACAGGTTACGCCCCGGGGTGTTGAAAATACATGAACGGTATTACAACATGTGTGATAACAATACTAACTTCTAGCCAGTTAGTACAACACAGATAACAAAGAAAGCTATTTTCTTAATCACCAAAATGTGACATCATCATCCAGTGTTAAAGTGATAGTGCTTGCACTGCTCCACCTTGACCAATCACAGAGCTCTCTACGAAGCCGTGGCAGAAAGTTAGTCAATTGCAGAAGCATCCGGCAGGCTTCGCATTGGGGTCAGCACAGGGTTCTGTAAATGCACAGCCTTCACAAAGGGCGATTTGTAGGCTTAACGTACAACTATATATTGGTCTTTAAGCATATAGCATTATACAATGGTCTAGACTAGAGAGAACACATTGACTAAATCAATCAATCAATCAATCAATCAATCAAGTTTACCGGACAGCACCTGAAATAACTAAAACACGCGAAAAACAATGGTTAGAAAAATGTAACAGACAACAAACACTAACAGACACTTTCACTTTCAAACAGGTGATCAGCATCAGCTGCAGGGTGAGAGATAAATGATGACGATAAGTTAGAGAGGCACAATTGTTGTATGTTTAAGAAAACAATTAGTTTGTTTTGTTTATTTATTTATTAAAAAAATATTAATTTTGATGATTTGATTTAGGGATTAAAAATATAGCTTTTTTTTCTAATAATTTGTTATTTATTTGTTCAGCCTATTTTTAAGTTTAGCATTCTATGGATAGATTGGCCTTGAAACAGGACGGTCAGTCTGAAGGAAAGCTGAACCAAAAGAGCCAAATTAATCTATAGGTTGTAGTAAGGAGTAAAGTATTTTGACTAATTAAAAATTTTAAAACAAAACTAGGATTTTATTATTTGTGTTACAATTTGAATGCTTGTTTTTTATGTCTAACTGTTAGACAAGATAAAACCAAACAGTTGCTTTGGTTAAACTAGTTGTGCAATTGTAATCTTAAGAGAGCTAAATCCGAGGAGTTAGTTGAGTGTGAGGAGCAACAAAGATCCAACTGAATTAGTAGTAGTGTATTCATTTGTAAGAGTCGATTTATTTATAAACCTGCTTAAAGAGCAGAGAGCGCAAAAGGCACAAGAGCTGCATGTGTTTGTTAGCTTTAGCCTGTTAGAGGAAGAAACCGTTTGGGTTGAGATACTCTTTCTGTTGTTTATATTCGTTTACGTGAGTTTTCTGTTGGTATATAACGATTTACAGTACGTTAGCGGAGAAAGATGTCGACTGACTTATTTTTCCAGGGATTAATGCCACCAGCGCTATGTTGGAAATTAGCTTTAGCACCTTCGGCTAAGCGCATTTCTGCATCGTTTAGAGTCGTGAAAAATTAAAAAAAAATCTGTGCAGAAAAAACAAGTGGTTCAAAGTATTAAGAATATTAAAGAAATGTGAGCCTGTATTAGCTGAGTAGTCGGTGGTGATGCTTGAATTAGACGTTTGCTTCCACTTCTTGGAAGCGCAGGTAGGCTAGCACAGCACAGCAGAGAGCAACAGATATAAAATGTGTTTTATTAAGAAATGAAGTTAACACCTAGACATGCATGAAAAAAAAATTAAGTCAAATACAGTTATATCGATAAAAAAAAATAAAAAAAATACAGCGATTTAAATTTTTAGTCATACTGCCCAGCTCTAATTAAGATGTCTAAGCACACCTGCGGAGAGAAGTTTCTTCAAACGAGGGAGGACAACACACTCCTCCAGACAGTCACGCACATTCTAAGTAGCCATCAATACTTGAATCTGAAGTCTTGAATCTGAGCTTTAGAGTTCTAACCAAATGATTGCCAATAATTTCCTGATCTCACACATGCTGCTATAGCAACGATGCACCTCCACAGTCACGAGTGAAGCAGTTTACTCATTTTACTAGAGACTCACTCTTCACCGGCCATCATCTGAAGATCCAAATCCACTCAAACATCTCTAATCCTCATCTGGACGCACTTGAACACTGCAACAGCTGATTATGATGTTTCCCTGGTAACAGTGATCTCGAGAATAAACTTGTTTGTTTAATCGTCGCAGTAAACACGATCATGAATGAGACCACTGAATAAAACATTCAAGCCAGAATTGTTGCAATTCTACACCTTTTTTCATTTGTGCCCGTATGTGACCACCAATCCAAACCGCTTTTCATTAACTCCTAAAAAGTTGTCTACGGTATCTTACTAAAACTTTCTTTGTACACTATAAAAGTGTGGTAAGCTTTAAAGGACATAAGCATCTGTAGCGATTTAGCTTAATTCCACAGTTAAACTATGAATTATGTTGAAAAACACTTTGCTTACTGTCTATGTGTCTCTTGATCATGTTAATGCATCTGAGCAAACACACAAACTCTCCAAACGACCCTTTGGACCACTGTGAAATACATTTCAACAGTATCCCACCGCTCCAATCAAGGTGGTTTGTTAAAAGAATCACATTAAAAGCAGTGGTTACCTTTAGATAAAATGTAATTCGGTTTTTTTTCTTTCTAAACTCCAAAGTAAATCCTGCCCTGACCTGTAGAAAGGTGAATGTGATTGTACAGCACAAAATGTGTAATAATTTTTAAGCCTTTTTCATGCTGCGGGCATTTTGAAAACAAAACAAGGGGCCTGTGGGAACAAACCCTGAAGTAGCGGTAAACACTTTGGTGTGGCCAACAAATTGATGTTAAAAACTAGGTCGAAATTGCCAAATCCCAAACCCTGTTTTATAAAATTATATAAAAATGATCACCATTAGAAAAGGTAATGTTAAATATATTACAAATAACGATCAGACCTCGTTAACAAGGCTTTTGTTAGCAAAATATTTTATCTTTCACGGTTGTTATTTCTGTTCACACTACTTCTGGGTTTGTCCAAAAGCCTTGCTAAAACACACACACACACACACATATACGTATATATATATATATACACATACATATGGAAAGCCAGAGTAATGTGCATTCACCTAATCACATGGAAGAACTGACTTAATCCTTCATATGGAGTGTGAGGTGGTCGACTTGAGGGGTTTAATGGCCCATTAATAAAGAAAAACCTCTCTATGAATACCTGTGTTCTTACCTCTCTATGAATACCCCTCATGATCTGCCTCTTCAGCCCCTCGTAGATCATGAACTGGACCGCTGGATTGAGCACCAGCAGAAGGGAGGGAAACGTTCCGTTCCACAAGGACCCCACTCCTTCCTCCCGAATGATCTGGGAAAACGCATCTAGAGGAAGACGAGGCTCCACATGATCTCCTCCACACATATTTAAGCAGCAATAACAATTCACTTCAAAGATCGTTACCCAGAATTCCTTTGTAGTGAGTCGGTTGAATATCTTCATTTCTGAACTTGGCCCCCTGTAGTTTCAGTCTGGTGTTGACGACCCAGAGCGGAGTCGTCAGTAGAACATTCACCACACCTACAGGTAGATCGACACGGATAAGAGTCAGCAACCAATCACTCTGTCTGACGAGCCTCTCTGATTTATTTAGGGCTGCACCTATCGATTATCAAATAATCAGACACGCTATTTTTATTTTATTTTTTTTGCTTGTCCTGATGTTTTACAAAGATGACTTCTAAAGACAAGTAAAATGTGTATAGAATTCAATAACTGATGAGACGCAAGTTCCTGCACTATACTCAAACTTTATAGACTGATGTTCCTAATTCAGCAGAAATTATATATTCTAATAATATAATTATAGTTGTTATACATAGTAGGTATTTTACAAAAAGTATATACAAATTGGGGCATTAAGGGGTATTTTAAAAAGTGCCCGGATTTCGATTCTTTACACTATATAGTTATATTATATTTCATTTCTCTTCTAAGGGAGCCTCCATCGCCCACTTTTAACCTAAATTAGGCATGTTCCAAAGTACATTGAATATGCTTTTTTAACATAAATATGGCATAAGTGTTATTTAAGCTTGTATTGGAAATTAGAAACTCTCTCTCTCGTAGAAATCACTCCAGAGGCAGGGTACAGAAACAGCAGCACGATGGTACCTTTATTTTGCGCTTCTCATTTAAACAAACACTGAAATCATACTCTACTAAAGCTGAAAGATCTACGGTGTGTAGTGAAGGAAGAAAGAAAGAAATAGAGTCCCAAAGGACAGGCCCATCACTGCCCGGAAACCTCGCCTACTCCACCAGTCCCCTCCCTCACAGGCCGGCAAAGACTTTAACACACATTCAATATGATTCATGAAATGCTAATAAGAATACTCGCTACTCATTATTACTTATACCCAATATAATGATTTAAAGTTTCTATCACACGCTCGTGATCAGTGTCTATTTTTATTAAATGAAGCTTTGACTCACGATAATTGTAATAATTTTGATAATTATTTTTGTAATCGATTAAATCAATACATTCGTTTCATAACATAAAAAAGAATGTCTAGCCAGAAATAAAATACAGAAGGATTTTAAATAAGAGCAAGTGTTTTTTCCTACATTTCGAAAAAGGTCTCGTCAGAACTAGCTTCTACTTCAACTTACAAGGTGCTTATAAAGCCAGTACCAATAAACAAAGACAATTATTACATTATTAATGAGATATTATTTTTTTAGATTGTTTCAACTTCCCTTCTATTTGACTTCTGTTGTTAATGTATATTTTTTTACTAAACAATGCATACAAATAATGTATTATTGTTGAATTTTTTGACATTAGTAAGTACTCACCAAATGGTCAACAAACATCACACATTTTCTTTTTATATATATATATATATATTTTTTTTTTTTGGTTTAAAGGTTTTTTAAATCACCTGCTGCAACCCCAATGATAAGGTCTCTTCCAGGGGTCGACCTTTGACCTCGCAGCCATGTGGCCTTCAAGCTATGAAAGCAGTAAAAGTAGACAAAGTTTGAGCAGCAGAGGCTGCAGATCACAGGAAACCAGCCTCTGTAGGGGGCTAACCTGGAGAAGGAATGAAGAGCAAAATTTAGCTTGAACATTCATCAAATTAATATGATCACAATGTTTAAGGTTTTGCTTAATTGAAAGCTATTAGTAAGTGCATTAAGCGGTGTTCCTAAACTTAAAAAAAAACGTACTTAATGGGCAACACAACTGAAGTTGTTGAAGATGGAGAGCAAGTGTTTCATCACTCACACCACCTTCAACTCGGTGGATTTGGGAATCGACCCGGCGACCTTCTGATCACAAATCAATCTCCTTATACACCAGACCACAGCTGCCCCTCAACACATCACTCTTCACTTGACTGTGAAGTGTGGACATACTTCTTTAATCCAGTCAACAAAATAAGTTGAATTTAGCTAGAAAAAAACTAATTCTGTTAATAACTCTCCAACAAAAATTGTGCCAATTCTAAATATTTAATTGACTGAATTACACTTTTAGAATTTGTTTTACTCCTTGTTCCCATCACTGGGAACATCAATGAAATAGAAATGTTTGGCAAAGAAAAGAGAAGAGTAGGGAAATCAATTTAAAAGAACATACAGGCCCTCCTCCTTCATAATCTCAGACAGAATGGCTGGTGTCGATTTGGCTTTACGCTTTTCATCAACTGCACACACCAGAGAGAAGTGTTTAGCAGATTTTAAAGACTGCGCTAAATAAAATTCTGAATGCTGTACCTTGAAGCCGCAGCCGAGCAGTGTCAAGAGGGAAGAAAACAGTCATCGCTGTCACACTTCCCTGCAAAAGAAACCGAGGTTACTTTCATGATTGTGCGCTTTAGAAATGTGTGTACAATATATGTTAAGAATAGCTGCATAGATACATATATTTTACGTTCAGAACTAATATGATCCCTTATACCAGGAAATATTATTGCAGTTTTATCACATTCGATATTTCATACACACTTAAATGCACCATGTTTTATTATACGAAGTAAATTAAATGTTAGCCATTTTCCCCAATTAACTTCCCACGAACACAGCTTTTTATGTGGACTCATGAATCAAATAGAGGTAAACAGGTAGTAAAACAAGTAGTGAAATCGTTTACCATTGCTCCAGCGACTGCATGAACGAGGCTCTCGTAAGAGAAAACATCCATTAGATTCACATCTTTAGAGCCCATAATTAAATGTTTAACACTTGTTTACGGCGACGTAAAATAACAAACTGTTGTTTAATTTTAAAGTTTTGGCACCTAAACGAATAGAATCACTATTAATATCTACTGTCTACTTCCGGTATATTTGAGCCAATGAAAAAGCACATAGAAACCATTCTCAGCGACGATTGGATATAAGTATCACGTGATTTCCGAATCTGCAGCCAATAAGAAGTGTAAGGATTTTCTTGCGGTTTTTAAAAGAAAAGAGGACCGACACATGCTGTGTAGTCCATTATATTATGCTATTTATTTCATTCATGCCACAATTGGCATGCAGTCAATTTAAATAAGCTTTTATTAACGTTTCTGAATGTTTTGTGCGGTTTTCTGGTTGTTAATCTGCTTTAACTGGTGTTTCGTTCCTGGACAACTTTGTAACAAAAAAAATCTGTAATTTGTTTAAATTATATTAATAGTTGGTAATTAATTATTCACAATTAATCGTTGTAAATAATAATTCGTTTATGAATTAATTAATTATATAATTTTTTTGACTATTTTAATTGTAACTGAACTTACAGAGGTGGGTAGTACCTAATTACATTTGCTTTGCTTTAGAGTAACTTTTAGGGTAACTAGTACTTTTTGATTACTTTTAAAATTGTGCACTTTTACTTGTACTCAAGTGAAATGTTAGTGAAACATATGTACTTTTTAACATTTTGCTTAGGTCTTTGTTACATCTTAGCTGCATTCTTCCATAAAATCCAGAAAGTTAAATCAAATGAACTTAAATACAAAATTACTATTTTTTATAAACTACAGTTTTTTAACCTCATTTTGTAAAAAGTGAATTGTAATTGCATGTCTGAGTTGATTTTTTATTGTAAACGTCAGGTAATGTGATGTGATCATTAACAGGTACTTTTTTTTACATAAACATATCGCATAAAAGCAGAACAAAGTTCCTTTTGAGGAAAGATAACGAGATGCTCTTCAAATAGTGTGACAATCAGTGTTTTGCTTGTATAATTCAGATCAGAAATAACTAGTAACTAACTACTTAATACTTTTTTCTTTTGACTTTTCTATGCTTACTCAAGTAAATCATTTGGTAGTTACTTTCACTCTTACTTGAGTAAATAATTCCACAAGTACTTTAATTTAATACAAAAATTTTGGATACTCTACCTGCCTCTGTTTATTTATGATTAATGGAATTCATTCATGTTTTATTCATGTTTTTATTATCTGATTTTGTCATGAAAAGCTTCTTAACAAACCTAATTAAACATGATGACAAGACAACCATGACATACATTTAAAACATGACAGCGTTGCTGTAAGCAGAAAATTGCAGACGTTTGATTGTAGGCTGTTCGGAAATGTCAAAAATGAAGAATTTATGGTTTCGTTGCTCTTTGTAAACACTGTCTTCAAAGTATTTAAAATCTTGTTCAGTGATGGACATTGGTATTTGTTTTCTTATTAAAATGTCCTCTTGAGAACTTGCAGAAAACTATTCTAAAAAAAAAGAGTTAAATGTTAATCTGCTTGAAACAACATCATCACATAACACAGATGACTTGTTATTGTACCCTATGATATTCCTTTATTATGCTTTTTATAAGATCAAATGCTCATATATAAGATCATTAGTGTTCTCAGTCACAGTGTGCACTCAGAAAAAAACTTTTCTTTTATCATTTTTGGTCCACCACATAAACGTAAAACAGAAAAGTAGAGGTCAAATGCTATCTCTGTCTCTCTTATGCTCGCTCCAATCCTGATAAACATGTTGAACTAGTCCAGTGTCTGGTGAAGTAATTTCATCCTTGAGCAGGATCAGCCCTCTTTCAAAAGTTGAGACTAGATTGGGTTTAAACTCAGATCTTCACACAAACACAGACGAAGCCAGCAAATGTTAAAAAGAGTCTTAAAACCAGCGTTGAGGTGCTTTTTGTTGATTAAAGGCAAGGCTTGACAGCATCTTGGCTCTCTTCAGCATTGACAGCTCTGGTAAGTCACATATTTTGGATGTATTGCTGTTGGAAGAATAGGTTTTTAAAGTAAAACCGTATAAAGCATAAAATTTTAATGAAACGTTATATAGTTTTATACTGTACTTAATCTTTTCAAACATTGTTAAAGATGGAACAGATGTAAATAAATGTCAGAAAATCCTGATTTTATTTATAAGAAAAATGTCATGTTTTTAACCATATGATAATAATCAAATTTGAAGAATACATCTGAAATATATGCGTGTTAAACCATTTACACCTGCACAAAAACATGTGTTTTTTTGCATTTAGTATTTGCCACACACAAGACAATCTAGAGTGTTCTGAGTCTATTTGGTTTGTTAGCAAAGATAACAAAGTGAACACCATTTATTTTGAAGCTAGGCTTATTCCCCAATTCTCTTAAAGATATTTAGCTATTTTTAGTTAAATTATCACTAAGCCTCTAAAATTGTCACCTTAATAATGATTTGAGTTTATTATATATACATTAAGATGATAATAAAACAGTAAAATAAAAATGAAGAATTGTAAGAAGTTTGAACTCTTGAGTGTTTTGTTTTTGTAAAGTTAACTCCTTCAGACTCTGCGTCCATCACAGTGGACTTGACACTTTACTCACATTTCTGTTATTTGTGGAGAATTTCAGTATGAATAAAACTACAAAACTACATTTGAATTGACTCTTTAGAAAGTCCATTTCATTTTAACATTGAGTTATGCTTTTTTTAACAAGGAACAAAAAGAAAACCCTAATGAGATGTGAATTTTACAGAGCAAAAAAACTATATTACGTTACGTTTATGCTTTTTGCAGACGCTTTTGTCCAATGCGAATTCCCTTAGGGGAGAGACAATATGCATTTTGTTACACAGTCAAAGTCTATCTCAGCTTCTCATAATAGAAGTTCTATCCACTGATTAATAAACCATAGCAGGAAGAAAATAAAGACAGAGGAGGAAAAATGTTTTTTTTTCATAGAAAGGTGTTCCCTGAAGAGAAGAGTTTTCAGTTGCTTTTTGAAAGCTGTTAGTGCTGCTGCTCTCCTGACCGCATCAGTAGTTTGTTCCAGCAGCCAGGGACAGCATTGGATTATTTACCCCAAATGCAAGGTTTAGATGATTACAGAACCTCAGTTTGAGTATTATTTGGACTCTATACAGAGTGTTTTTGGTGTTACTCTGAATTGACTTAATTTTACTGTGAACATTTTACGGTGTGGTCAAAGATTAAAGATAAAAGTAAGCAACATTATCAGGGGTTGCTTTCACTTCCATTGATATGTTTGCATAAAGTTTTTTTTTATGTTAGATTTGTGACCAGATGTCTGTTGCATCAAATTAAACAAGTTACTACAATGAATTCTGCTTTATTCTTTAGACTTGATGGACAATGACTTTTGATGGTAAAATGGAGAGTCACATTCAAAATGGAAAAGAAGAGGAAGATGAGATCGACTCTGAGGAAGATGAGAATGATTCTGCCCTGGATTCATTGACTGGCTGTGAGTAAAGTACTGTTTACAAGACACCAAAGCAAAACCGCTTCTTTAAACATCTATTAAATGTAAAAAATATATGCATTGACATATAATACTGTTGTAACAAACACTCTAGATTTTGTGGATATATTTAGAACTTCAAACCAGACTATTTGTTACTTCTTCACAGATCCAGCAGATCTGCAACTGTATGAGAACTTGCAGAATATGGAGGAAACCAGTCTAACTGTATCGACAGACTCGCAGGGTAAGCACAAACGAAGGCTTTTGAGTTTGAATCTTCATGAACGCTAATGTGATGTGTGAAGAAATGAAATGATTTCTCAGCAGTCTGACCTCAATACAAATGTACGTAAAGTGAAATAAAAAATATTATGAGCTTTTATTTATAAAAAAAAATTTTTTTTTATTAAATACTTTGAGTAATCTCCCACGTCTTTATTAGAAATCCCTGGTGTTAATCCATTTACCACTTTAAATATTTAAAACGAAAAATGTGCAAAAATTCAGAAGCCTGCAAAACAAGGATATCTTTTCTAAAGCCTGTCTTTAAAGCCACCTCGTTGAAGACCAGCGGCTCATGCTATAAACAAGTAATAAATGAAGAGAAGATAAAGCAACCAAAACGGAAAGAAACTTTAAATGATTACATCTCATAATAACGAGGAAAACAAAGTGCTCTTCTCTTGCTCTGTGACTTTTTGTTGGAGACAGAAAGCACAGAGTGAAAATGTTAAATATAATAGCTTTAAATGACAGAGAAAGAAATGCCATCCTATGTACTCAGAGAAACAGTATGTACCCAGAGCGTCCTCATTGGTGTCAAGCATGCTGTCTAGAAAGCTCTCAGAATGTTTGGGAAAGTCATAATATTGAGTTCTTTAAAGTTTAGGCTGACATTAATTATATGACCTCCAGAGCACCACATGGGGACATTTTTGGTTATGTCCAAAATTTCCTTTTTGTCACCACAAAATAAACAATACAGGACATTCCCCTAAAGTCATTTTTAGGAGAAATTAAACAGCAGTACTTTCATAACCAAAAGAGAACACTTTAATAACATCAACTTTCTAATGAACTTTTGCCAGTTGCATAGCCAAAGAGACATAGGCTACCTTTGGACTGCAGCCCTAAATGACCAAAATCTGATTTTTCTTTTTTTTTTCATATGCTACCGCTATCTGATATTTTCAGGACAGTCTGACCAGCTCAATTCTGATTTTATCAAATCCGACGAGTTCGTCTTCATATGAGCTCCTGAATCCGATGCAATATCCAAATTTTTGCCGTGCACCCTCAGTCTGAAGAGCCAGGACAGATTTATCTGGATTTTGAATCATCAAGCCCAACTCAGACACAGTTTCTCACAGATACGAGTAACTGGAAAAGATGTTCTTGCACTGAAATAATTACAGGAAGACCTCAAAAATGCTTTTGAAACTTAATGAAGTCTGGGTTTTTATCTGAGCACTTTTAACTCCTCTTCTGTGAGTTTATCTTAATATGTGTTCTTTTCCATCTCAGTCTTTTTCTTAATATTGTTTAATACTAATAAAGTTGGCATCACGGTGGCGCAGTGGGTAGCACGGTCGTCTCACAGCAAGAAGGTCACTGGTTCTAGGCTCGGCTGGGGCAGGTGGCATTTCTGTGTAACAAGATTAATTATTAAAACAACCTTAGTTCAATCATTATGGACTGTTTTTAACCTGCAAACTCTGATTATACTTATGATTTCCTGACTCTTCCAGAAGAGCTGCGCATCATGTTATTGGGGGCGAGAGGCTCTGGGAAAAGCTCGACAGGAAACACCATCCTATCCTACAGTGCTTTCAAATCTGAGATGCAGCTGAGCCGAGTCACACAGTTCTGCGAAAGAGCTTCTGGACACATCAATGGCCGACCCGTGACCATCATCGACACTCCGGGCTTGAACAGATCGAGTCACATGGAGAAAGATATGACCCGAGAGATCCTCAAGTCCATCTCTCTGTATTCTCCAGGACCACATGTGTTTCTGCTGGTCATGCCGGTGGGGAACTTAACCAACGACGATCAAAGCATGCACAAACTGATCGAGACGATGTTTGGGCAGAGCGTGTGGAGATACACCATCGTGGTGTTCACTCATGGCGATCGACTGGAAGGGAAAACAGCCAATGATGTCATCGCGTGCTCTGATAAGGAGCTTCGCAGTTTAATCCATAGATGCAGCGGAGGGTTTCTCTTCTTTAACAACAAGGACACGTCAAACTACGAGCCTGTGGTGGAGTTCCTAAAGAAGGTGGAGACTCTGGTGGCCATCAATGGAAAAAACTGCTACGCGCTCTCGTTGTATCCGGCCTCAGAGAGGAAGATCAGAAAAAAAATGGAGAAGATTTTAGAGAAGAGGAAGGAGAAGATTGCTGCGAAGGAGAGAGAGCTGGCTCTTCAGTGCAGGACGGTGCAGGAAGTGGAGAAAATAAAGAGAGAACTGCAGAGGACGGAAGAAGATAATGCGAGAAAGATAGCTGAGAACCCAAGCAAAGCAAAAGTGTCCCTCATAAGACAAAAATCTCAGACTTCCACCTTGAATCTCCATTCATCCATCTGATGATGACTCACTGTACAGGGGGATTCAATAAAATACAACAACTTTAACATTTGAGAACTAAATTGTCTAGTTGCAAAGAAGAAAAGGAGAGTTAAGCTCTTTCTGTCATCGATTTAAAGAAGCTCTGAAGTTTTATTTGGTTGCTGACATTGATAAAGTGCCCATTTTGTCTGTAATTAAATACAGATTTGCAAACTTTTTAAAACTGTATTGTGTGCTTATAGAGGTTTCTGCAGAAGGAAATTCACATTTCATTGAAAGGAGAGCTTCTTTTATTTGAGAGTTAACCCAAAAGCACCAATAATTCTAAATGATTTCTCGTCATCTGTGTATTCATTAAAAAACATACAATTTTTTTTAAACTGGTGTTTGTAGTTAACGTAAAATGATGGTAGAATTATTGGAGTCATATTAACATTCAATTAAGTTTTCACTGTCTTTAATTTTTGTCTTTTGACAAAAGCATCTGCTAAATGCATAAATGTATATATAATTGTTGTAGAGCACACAAAGACATTAATCCTTTCTAAGGGAAGGAATTATTGTGATATGAAGTTTTCAGTTTAAACCAGTAAGTAATTAATCACTTCAGGCCTGAATTATTAATATATATAATATATATAAAATGTGTCATTTTTCTTCTTCTTATTAAGACTTTTAGACATCTATTAGAAAGCTTTTTTTGCAAATATCAGGGAGTCTAAAATATATGACAATTAAATAAAAAATTTTGTTGTTGAAAATTAAATATGAAAAAATGTCTAATTTAGCGTATGAAGAATAGTGCAGCTTCTTTTTGTTAGATCTCAATATGCAGGTGTTTTATTTTAAAGTGCAGTGCATAAAACACATTCACTGTAAGGAGAAAAGTATTAACTTTAGTAAAATTGTGTGGAATATAAACAAGTGACGGAAAGTGATTTCCATTTTAATGGACACAAGGTCGGAATGGGTTAAAGGCACAGTTTTTTTATTTTTAATTTTTTTCATTTCTAAAATTCACTTACATTAAGAGATGGATCTCAAACTGTGTTCAAACATAATTTGAAACATTTCCAGTTATTGATATAGTTATACACAACTTTTTACTTATTTATAATTGGGAACATTAATTTATAATAAAATATGATCTGAACATTTTTGCAATATTATTCGGAAATTATGATCTGAAATGAAATAATATTTGGGATAGCACATTAAACGTATGAGGAATTTTTAGATCCTCAATGCAGTGCGTTTTTGGAAATGGTTGCCTTGTATATGCCTTTTATTCCATAACATAGCGTATAAAACAGACTGATAATAAAATAAAAAATCTAACCCTAAACATTACTGAAGTGAAACCATTGTTTCTGACAGCTCTAAAGCAGCCGTGTTGTTGTTTCCTTTTGTATCATGTCGCTATTTTCTTTTGAAGCTCTGCTGTTTCCTGGAGCAGCACAGGTTTGGCTGCATACTCAGATGATCCTGTCAGCCTCACGAAGCCCTTGTGGCTCACTGTTGCCCTCCACTGTCCTAAACTGAGGAGCAAAACGAATCACTTCACAGTCCTAAGTAAACCAGAACGAGAAAATAAATATTATACACTTACATTTGTTACATTATGGACTTTGTTATTAAAAAAACAACATGAGCCTAAAGCTGTTTAAAATTAACATAACGAATTGAAATACTGAGCGTCACGGTGGCGCAGTGGGTGGCACGGTCGTCTCACAGTAAGAAGGTCGCTGGTTCGCGCCTCGGCTGGGTCGGTTGGCATTTCTGTGTGGAGTTTGCATGTTCTCCTCGTGATCGCGTGGGTTTTCTCCGGGTGCTCCAGTTTCCCCACAACTTCAAACACATAAGTCAACTGGGTAAAAATGATTGTCTATAGTGTTAAAGTGTGAATGAGTGTGTGTGAATGTTTCCCAGCGATGGGTTGCGGCTGGAAGGGCATCCGCCGCATAAAACATGTGCCAGAGGAGTTGGCGGTTCATTCTGCTGTGATGACCCCGAAAGGGAAGAAAGCCGACATGAAAATGTATGGATGGAATTAAAATACTGATGATCCTACTAACTAAATTAACTAATATATCAATCGATCCACATCTTCATAAAACAGTAGCTGTGTGAAGCTAGCACTAAGTGTATACACAGTGTTAGGTTTAAGCTTTGCAAGAGATTTGATCGTGACAAGCACGTTTTGAAAACTGTCGTGGATGCCTGTCATAGATAACATCATAGAAGGAAGTTTGATTGAGTAGCTCTGCTCAGATGTAGCCGATATCTCTATCAATCTCACTTCCTTGAGTCACTTTCGTGCTCTGATAAACAACCTTCTAGAATTGGAACAAACAGTAACCATCATCAGTAGGAAATCTTAATTATGTTCGATCAGTTTTGTTTAGTAACAAATACATTATTACACATATTTTATAGAAATGGAGATTGTTATAACACATTATATTATATAGATATTGTTTGTTATTCACCAAATGAGGATTAAAAATCCTCATTATATACACAATTCAGGTTTACAGGCACATTAGCCTGAGCGGAGATTGGGAGCCCAAAACATCCTCATGCAAAAAGGCTTGTAGAAATATTATGTTGTGTGGGCTGTTTTGGGCAGGACGGATCTGTGACAGCATTAATATAAGGTTCTGATGTGTCTCAGGGTCTGAAATCATTTAAAACATTTATTTTTATAAGCTTTAACACTCTCAGTTCTACTATTAGACCGCGCGCCACTCTTTTCTTCTCGCATATATTTAGGCAAGCTGTACGTATTGACATTTCAAAGGTTCTTTACAGAGGAATAAAACGGATCAGAGATTTCAAAAAACAAAGGATAAAAAAATATTTGTCTAAAAGAAAAAAAGAGGTTCATAAGCACAGCACTGTTCAGACAGCAGTGCTCAGTCAGTAAAACACATTTGAGCTGCGAGCAGCATAGTAACTGAAAGCAGACTCTCTGTTTGGAGTGAAACCCCTCCTAAAGAGTCAAACATTCAACAACAGAAGGGGGACAACATAGTTTTTAATCATGCTGTAACAACAACCAAACATCCAGAATTCCCTAATATGAATGAAGTCAACAGATAATCATTTAATTGAAAAGCATCACTAGATTCTTCCATGAAGAATACTTTGAAAGATCAGTTCTCCCATACAAGTAGGAAATATTTCATGATAAAAAAAATAGTTTACATATCTTGATGTTCAGTCGCTGTTCTTATCACTGAAATGCTTGTTAGCAGACAGTAACAAGGCGTCACTTAACATTTGTACAGAGCAAACTCAGGTTAAGCAGGATTCCCCCTTCAGATTCAATTGAGAGGAACATCATCCAAACCACTTTTCAATCTGCCTCAGTGCTGACCACCGTGAGTATCCTCTTTCATTTGTTTTGTATGTTCAGAAAAGTGCTCATCACCAAGAAAAACAGAGGTCCACTTTTAGTCTGAATCAGAAGGATGACTTCAGAGAAGAAGCCTTGTGAGAGTAGGAACCCTGAAGCAGAGAGAGAAAACAGCTATGAAGAGGAATCATCTCTTAGCTGTGAGTCAGTCTGAAAGAATTCATTCAAACCATCTCACCTGGTCAAAACGAACAAGGTAAAATCTTTCAATTGATGTCTCCTCTAGCGGAAATTGATGAAATGTACGAAAACATAATAACGACAGAGTCACCAAGCTTGCCTGGTAAGAAACGTTTTTGTTCCGGCTCAACGCAAGGTTTCTTAGACCCTAAGCAGAATTTTATACGGGGCCCTGTTCCATCACTATGAGTGACTCTTGTAATTGAATGTTTGATTATCGACAAAGCATTTAAACTTGCAAACACAGTTTAATAGCTCTTATTTTATTCTTATAAGTTGCATCTTTAAATGGTATAAAACATGTCGATATCAAATAAGAAAAATGGTCTTTTATATCAATCAAAATTTGATTATATGCACAAATCAAAACTTAGCAAGGCTTTTCACTAATACTTTTTCTGGTCTATACCATTGATCTGTATTTGTTTTAGTTTTTTCTTCAATTTCTATTATTTTAGCCACCAAGGGTAATTTTAAGGTGCCAGTATTAAGAACTTTCACCTGATTCCTGTTTTGTCTATGACATGATTGTGAAGCTGTTGGATGGAATATTTTTTGTCAACACTCTATTTTAGCATGTTCTTGATGCATACGATGGGTTAAAATAGTCAATTTCATTCTTTATATTAACTTGATGGCTTAATCTTTGTTTTTTCTTTTTTCAGATGTTAAACTGTTAAGAGCTAGCTCAAAATTATCCATCATGACTGGTAAGCATGATTTTTTAACTATACATAAGAACAGGAAATAGCATCTCTTCTGCAAAACAAAAAACCCCAAGTAAGATAAAAATCTCAAAAGATAAAAAAAAATATATACGTATATATATATATAATTTTAAATATTTTGAAACATTATTTTAAAAAAGCATAGTGCATTGAATTATCTTTATAAATAGAGACATCCCTTTACATTTTTCAGCTTATCATTTAACACAGAACATTTTTTAGCCTTACGTTTCAACCAATGACCCAAAACAGATTTTTTGCTCATAATAGGGATTACGAATAATGAATGTTATCTTACACTAATAAAAAAAATCTCACCAAAAGGTCTCATGCATTATCTTTTTCCAGCTGAAGTTGAAGACTTGCGCATCATGTTACTTGGGGCGATAGGCTCTGGAAAAAGCTCAACAGGAAACACCATCCTGAGGTACAGAGCCTTCAACACAGACATGCAGCTGAGCCGAGTCACACAGTTCTGCGAAAGAGCTTTTGGGCGCATCAACGGTAAACCTGTGGCCATCATCGACACCCCAGGCCTGAACACTAACAACCGAATGGAGAAGGAGGTGGTCAGAGAGATCATGAAATCAATCACGCTGTATAAACCAGGACCACACGTGTTCCTCCTGGTTCTACCAGTGGGGAACTTGTCAAATGAGGACAAGAACATGCTCAAAGACATCCAAACCATGTTCGGGAAAACCATCCTGAACTATACCATTCTGGTTTTCACTCATGAAGATCGACTAGAAGGGAAAATGCCCAATGATGTGATCGCCAGCTCAGAGAGAGACCTCAGGGACTTCATTCGCATGTGCAGTGGAGGATATGTGTTCTTCAATAACAAGAACCCAGGAAACTTTGAGCAGGTGAGCAAACTTCTGGAGAAGATTGAAACCCTTGTGGGAATCAATGGCAGACAGTGCTACACAGCCTCGCTGTATCCCAACCCAGAGAGGAAGATCAGAGAGAAGCAAGAGAAGATTCTGGAGAAGAGAGAGAAGGTGATAACACGAAAGATAAAAGAGCTCCAGGAGGATTGTGAGGATGAAGAAGATTTTGAGAAGAAAAAGCAAGAGCTGTGGAGAGAGGAAGAAGAGGAGGCGCGGAGACTGGCGGAGAATCCACTAAGACGCAGAACTCAAACAGCACCCTCTCGGACCCCCGCAGCTCTAACCAAATCACAGATCACACAATAATTCTCTTTATACCGTAGGTAATTCTCTATTTTGTTTTTGTGGGTGAAGTTTGGTAATAAATCAGCAGCTAGCCCTTTTTAAAGCTCTAAAAACAAACAAAATAACTGTTTATACTTTAAACTCAGGAAGACTGAGCAAAGGGGGTTCTAAAAATCTTTTCTGGTCCAATAAACAACCTCACAGCAGCATTTTGAACTCATTTAAATCTTCATATCAGTTGTTTGCAAGCCCTGCTTTAGGTGATAAAGGCTTGAGAGACCTTCTCCATATAAGAAAATCTCTTTAAATAGTTGTATTAAATATTCACCCGATAAAAGCACTTTTGATTACAGAAAGGATTTGCTTTGTTGACTACAGATCAAAGTTCATAAAAATTCAGCAGATAGCTATTAATTGTCTATTTGCTACTTTGATCTAAAAATTTGAATGGCTCAGGCTTGCAAAATCCTTCCTGGGTGGTGCAACGAGTGGGTTTTATATACTCCAGAGCAAATTAAAGTACGTTAAAAAAAGAATAATCAACATGATCCTAAATTAATCTAATCTACTAAACCCCTTCCAACTCTGCTTCCATTAAAATGGCCACCACTATGATTCATCCATATTTTTGCTTAAAAAATATAGACGTTTGACCTATTTTTAATGAAATTTCAAGTTTATTTACGCAGTAAATTCTTTGTGTTTCTTCAAACACAAAATAAAAAATTTAAATCATTGGGTCCGCATTTTAAATGCAAATAGATTGTCAAGTACATAAAATTCTTAAATTAATTTTTGAAAATGAAATATATTAGATCATGATTTGTATTTATATAGTCCATACAGAATCTAAAGATATTTGTTTTTTACCTCCTCTGTTGAAGTTTTAAGCGGGTCTGAATGGGTTAATACCAGCACTCTGCCAACAAAAGCTTGTTTTAAACATCGTTTTAACATTTTACCAAATTAGCAACAAATTAAATAATTTCTCTTAATTTCCCCACCGCACCCTCGACTCAAATATCTGGGTTTTATCCTGATTTTGGAAAAAAACATGGTATAAAAAAATCCACACATAATTGTTGTCTCAAAACTATGTTTAGGACAAGAGAAAAAGCAAATGTATTTGTTCAGGAGAAAAGATTGCAACACATGAGGAAACATCTCAATAATATCACATTTCAATTCAAAAGTCAAATAATAAAACAATTGAGCCTTTCAAAGGTAATTGTTAGTGCATAGTAGAGTAGGCACGGTAAACATCTTTATTCCCTTTTCAACAGAATCATGTAATATTGAGCATGTGCATTTGTACCTGAGTGCAGCTGTAAAGGCCTACTTTCTGGAAGGCCACTACTGCATCCAAAATAAAAGGTTAAATATTTTTAAAAATCTGTTTAATTAAGAGGTAATGCATCAAATAGAGACTATAAATATTATTGTAAAATATATCATACAATTTAAACACACAGACTACATAATATCTTTGTTATTTTAAAAAGTATCAAAGAAATAAAAAAATTTGAATAATTTAATATAAGACTTTACGAATAAATCAAGGTCTAGTGTTAAATAATACTTTCAACTGTCTATGGGTGGTGGCTTAACTAAGAGAATCATAATAAACCAAATCACTAAATCATTTAGAATTCTGATCTAAACATTTTCTGAAAACATTCTAATGAGCTGTAATTATATTGTTCACTTGGAATTATAAGGATACATCTGACTTTTTGGTGAATTTTGAGAAGTCAATTACTCTGACTTGTTGACATTGTGTGTAATGTTATTGATATTTTTGACCTTTCATTAAAATAAAAAAGTTATATTTGCATTTTCTACATGAAAAGCAAAAACACTGAAACTCAAAATCTCAAAACCCTTCAGAACACATAGAACCTTAGAATTCCAAGGGGATGCTATGTTATATTATACTTACGCAACATTTGACATTTTTGCTCGCTGAGACCCCCTACAGTCAAAGAACAGCAGTGTTTATAGCCCAATCAATCAATCAATCAATCAATCAATCAATATGCTTTTGTATAAAGCTTGTTTAGCAGTTCCTTCAAAGCAGCTTCAAAAAGTCCTAAAGATGATTTGGTTACTGTTGTAAACAATTATGTATTTATTCTTTTCATTCATCACATCTTATCAGGTTTTCCTGCTGTTGTAAAAATATCTTTAAAATGATTGTCTTGTTTCAAAATGTGTTAAATAAACAAAATATGGTAAACACGGCAGAAAAGGAGTTTGCGCTTATCTACAGTTAATGTCACATCTGAACAGAAAGCATTCGCTGTCATCACTGATTTGATGTGTAGAGTTGAACTGGTCAGGCGGCCATTTTGTTGCTTAAGTTCAATAGCCGCTGCCAAAATTACTCAGCTGAGAATTGTGGGTAAACTTGGAAATGTATATTTATTTGATTTTGTGGACCACAAAGATTCTTATTTGAATTGCTGAAGAAGAAAAAAAACTCCAGAATAGGTTGATTGCTCAGTTTGTAAGCCTGTTTGTAAGGGTTTGTTTGTAAGCCACTCTCTCTCAAAAAAAATCTCAACAACTTCTTGTCTGTTTCCATTTCCGACTTAAAAAAAAACCCCAAAGAGGTTTCTTGATTTGGCAGCTTTTCAATATATTAATCAGCCAGAACTGAAACCTTAAACGAAATCTTCAACAAACCGAAAGTAAATGTATGACCAAACAATCTGCCTATTTGGGTATTTTAAAATAGAAAATACAACTTTTGATATCCTCTTTTTTGTACTTAGCTGCTTTTCCACCGAGCTGCTTTGTAATGGAGGAACTAGAATCGGCTCGGCTCGTTTGGAAGCTTTGGCATGTTACCGATAAATTTTTTCCATAACCGTTGAGATTAGGCTCAATGAAGAAGAAAATTAGTCGAGACAAAGTGATGTGACATCCTGTTGATTGCTGATTGGTCAATCACTGAGCTCACTCATTGGTCAAAAAGAAAAATATTGAACGCGACTCACTCGATTTTCTCTTATCCAGTGTTCCACAGTGCAGATGATACAGATGCTTCGGAGAGATAACAAACACATCATTGAAGCTACTTTGAGAACTTTGAAAATTAAATCTGACGACTCAAAAATCAGTGTGTTGCTTTAAAACGTAACATATTCTGAATTGAAATAATACTCTCTATAACAATATTCTTAAACACTTAAAAAAGACCTTGAAGTCCAGTTTGTCGTGTTTGCAGAATTACTTTATACATACAATGATTTTAATTGTAGTCTTTTGTTTCAATACATACTTGCAATTTTTGAGTCATCTGGTTTTTGTGATTTTTGTACAAAAGTCTCAACAGAATAAATCTACTCAACCAGCAACAGAGGTAATCGATTTCAAGGGAAAACCAGAAAAAAACTTTGCTATTAAAATAGCTTGTGTTGATGAAGACATGAATTTAAAATGAATCACAGTGATCCAAAGATGGTGTCAAAGAGGTCCTTGAGCCTTGAGGTCAATCTACAGAAGTCATTGTCCTACAGACATGAAATGAAGACCAGAACTTAGTCTTGAGTTAGCGAACCCATCTACTGCTTTTCCAATTATGATATGAACTTACTCTTTTGGAGGTGAAGTGGTGAAAAACATACTCGATATCTGAGACAAATTCTCGGATGGTTTGATAATCATTGTTCTCCAGGTTGCTCCTCACTCTTCCCAGCATCATGGGCCCACAGACATTCTCAAGGTCTCCTAGAACCTACAAAGAAGCAGATGCAGCGTTCATGAAAGATAATGAACACAAAGGATAGAAGAGAAGAAGGAGCTTTACTTCACTGCAGGGCTCAGCTCGGTTTTCATGCAGCAGGAGAAGCAGCAAACACTGGCAGTGCTGCAGAAGATCACGCAACAACAAAGAAACACAACAAAAAGAACTAAAGCGTGGGTCGCGCCAATACAAAAGCAAAAAGCGGTGAAGGAAGCATTGTTCTAGATGTCAGGGACACTAAAATCAAGAGATCTAATGTTAGTGTTCTACAAGGAAACACAGTAAATAGATAACAACTCAATGAAGTGGAAATCCAGACTTTGGTTATAGCAGATGGAAGCTGCTTCATACATCCTGTTGCATGACAAAAACAAAAAAAAATTCTAAACTTTTGACTGCAAAGCCAGATTCATACAGAAAACAGACATATATTTTTAAAATAAATACATAGATCATTCATCATATGTGAAGTTAATTAATAAAAAGTGGAAATACAGAAATAACTATGTCTTTAAAAACCATGTTGCGTCAAGTTACATCCAGAACGTATTTTATTGCTATTAAAAAGCAAGGTTCAGTTTTCATTTGAGTTCATCTCGCTCACTCAGCCTAATGCCCCACATCCTCAGCTCCAGACTGAAATTGTGAGTAAAGTTACTTGGGTGGCAACTTGCTAGTTTATTCCTCTCAAGCAGGGTTCCCCTAGCCGGGACCTGGAGGGCCCTGCACATTTTAGCTACAACCCTGCTGTAGTATGCACACTAATTTAGCTTCAGCCAATCAGAGGGCCCTCAGCCAATCAGAGCCTCAGGTGTGTTTCATGATGGTTGAACCAAAAATGTGCAGGGCCCCGACCCTCCAGGACCAGGTTTGGGGACCCTTGCTCTAAAGCATTGCTTGTAGTTTCAAGGGTTGGGTCGTTTGGTTGTTGTGAACTAGGTGAGATTGTCCTTTTGCAAAGTGTCGTGTTCTATTGAGTGAGTAGCTAAACATTTAGATTTAATTAAAGCTTCCTCAAGTTCTTTATGTTGTTTAAAAGGAGGTGGTCCTATGCCGTGGTTGTGAATCAGGTTTTTATTAGTGAGATATTCAATCTGCTTATCTGTTATAGTTTTATGATTGACTCACTGTCAGTGGGTGACGCTATAACATTGGATGGCGCTATGATCATCAAGCCGCTTTGAGGTGGCAAAAAATGAAAATAGGATTACACAAACATACATAAACCAATATGAATACATTTCGGGGCATTTTAGATGAGGTAGCAACACTAAAACATGCTAGAAACATCTAGTGTACATAATATGGCACCTTTAAAATGCAATTATGTAATATATATTACACTTTAATGGTATATTTCATGACACATTGATTTATCTCCCCTTCTAACTTATTCATGGCAAATGTAATTCATTAATTAATTAATGATGTATTTATTTCATGAATTTTGAAACATTCTGTCCTCCATAGACTCAAGGCAAAATAAATCCTTCCAAAACAAATTGTTAAAAATATATAAATACACCTTTACTTAAATGCTAAAATGAATTAATTCTATATGTATACATTATGTAACAGTTTTAAATTGATGTAATTCAAATATTCCTAAAAGTAGTATGTTTAGTCCCACAAAATCATTTTTCTTTTGCGTGAAACACTCAATTTAACCTCACCTGTGTGTAATGACAAACTGGGTGGCTCCAAACGTCCTGTTGCGTCTGTAGAGTGGAATTTTTCTGACTCTTGAGCAAACAAAAGGCACAGCTCCACTGGCCCCTGCACATACAACACAAACATCATGAGTGTGATCATCTACTCTCCTCGGATGAAGACTCATGGAATACTTTCTGAGCAAAACTCAATTTTGTGATTTGAATTTTACAATACTGAATTCATCTTGAAAATATGTCTATAACAATCCTTCCCAAGTTACGAAATTCAAATTCATATAATATAAATATTATAATATAATATAAAATTCATAGAATACAGTCATAAACATTCCTCATATAATATTCTATTTTATTACATCAATTGTCAACAATTCAAGTCAACACAATTGTAAACAGATTTTATGTGGTTTTGGTACATTTTTGACTCCATTCAAAAAGACAATAAATAAAAAATCATCAACTTTTGATAATTTCACACCGAATGCCGAGAGTGAGCAGGACTTGATCTGGCTTTTGAACCACAGAGTGTACACAGACTGCAGATTTTCAGTCCTTTCCGGGAGCAGAGTAGATTATTTCATGTTTAATATCCCTGAAAACTCGATAAGGAGCTTTAGCGGAATTATATTTGTGGTGTCTGCATGCTGCCTCTACTTACCATTACAATATAAACCTCATTACTAAGATTTGTTTTGAATTTAGAGGAAAATGTTGAGTCTGGCAAACTGCTTTCTTATGAAATAAATGAGTTTAATTCAATACTTTTTTATAGTGCTTTTTAAGACCCTGAATCCAGCAGCAGTGTGTAGTATTCATATAGATGACCCTACTATCATTTTTTGGAACACGTTTCCATCATAACTTTATGAAATGTGGTTTATAAGGGCCTAAATTAAAAAGCATGGAAGTTCACAAGCCCAAAACAAGAAGATAACTCTCTAAAATCTCATTGTTCCAAAAACTTCTCATGGATTAGACATGGAAATAAGTCAGTGTGCTAAGGCTTGGAAGATTTCTCACACTCCATCAAAACTATGGAGAAAATGTAATTCATAAACTCCATAGAAATGGCTGTTAAAACATTGTAGAGGTTCTCCGTTGAGTTTTAGAAGCTGTCAATTGCTAAAACAGAGCAGAGTCCAAAAATAACAAACATCCGAGACACATTTGGATGCAACTTGAGAAAAACTCCACCATTAATCTTTCTTTACTTATTTATTTCTTTGCTTCCTTCCTTCCTTTCCTTCTTTCTTTCTTTCTTTCCTTCCTTTAGTTTTTTTATTGCTTCCTTCCTTCTTTGCTTCCTTTTCTTTCATTCTTTCCTTCTTTTTTTAATAAAAAGTATGCTTAAAATGCAATGTTTGAAACCATCACTTTCATGATTTTGTGTAGTTTTCTCTGGCAACCATAACCATACCTTTTGCAAAGTTGAACATTTAGGAGCATTTTCTCAAACTCTGGCAACCCTAAACATCATCTTTACATGTCTGAACATTTAGGAGCATTTTCTCAAACTCTGGCAACCCTAAACATCATCTTTACATGTCTGAACATTTAGGAGCATTTTCTCAAACTCTGGCAACCCTAAACATCATCTTTACATGTCTGAACATTTAGGAGCATTTTCTCAAACTCTGGCAACCCTAACCATCATCTTTACATGTCTGAACATTTAGGAGCATTTTCTCAAACTCTGGCAACCCTAACCATCATCTTTACATGTCTGAACATTTAGGAGCATTTTCTCAAACTCTGGCAACCCTAACCATCATCTTTACATGTCTGAACATTTAGGAGCATTTTCTCAAACTCTGGCAACCCTAAACATCATCTTTACATGTCTGAACATTTAGGAGCATTTTCTCAAACTCTGGCAACCCTAAACATCATCTTTACATGTCTGAACATTTAGGAGCATTTTCTCAAACTCTGGCAACCCCAAAAGTAACATTAATGCTTTTGAGCATTTATGTGCATTTTCTCAATCTCTAGAAACCCTTACTATCACTATTACATTAGCATAACAATGACTGTTAATGAGCAATTTCTCAAACATTTGAATTTTCACATTTTGTTTAGCATTTAGGAGCATTTTCTCAACCTCTGGCAACCCCAAGCAATAGCAAAACACACAATTCAAATTAGCTTCACAATGACAAAAATAAGAACATTTTGAAGACCTGGAATAGTGAGTTTAAGTTTTTAAGGTGTAAATTTTAGTTTGAAATTATAGATTTTTTAAGAACCCTGTGGAAACCCTGTTAAAAAAAAGACAAAGCTTAAACTTGTATAAACTTCTAGGCATTGTCTCTCACCCGAGTGAGTCTTCATCCAGCGCTGGGAGATGACAGCGTGAATGAAAAGCTCGTGGACACTCGTCACAGCAGAACAGATCTTCCTCGGAGTCACACACAAAACACACGTCATCGTTCTGTCAAGAGATAATGTTTAGTTCATGATGATGATTAAGCTGCATCGCTGTTTCTGTAAGTAACCAGAACTTACTCGGTGCTGATCCAGTTCCAGGCAGAACCCACATTCACAGTTGATTTCATGAAGCAGCAAAACTCTTTTCTGAAAGATTCAAAAACAGCAATGTTTTTGTCTGGAGGGACGATGTCACTAATAGAGTTCTTTTATGTGCATCAAAAATATGCCTTTCTTTGTTCTTAAAAAAAATATGTTAAAACTATTTACATTTTACAAGAAATCCTATTTTTAAACTTTAAATGTTTTAGTCAAAGACATACCAAAAGGAGGCAGCATTTGGGCCATGAGACCCTGCCCCTTTTATCCTTTTCAGGCATCAATTAAAATGGACAAAACGGTGCAGCCCTTGTTTCATATTGTTTTTATTTCATATATATCTCCACTCAAGGTATTGCTTGTTTTAGATTTCGTATGTTATCTGTGTTTTCTTGTAAATGTCATAAAATTCTAATGATTTTTACATATGTTTTAAAAGTAATTTAAGTGTTACAATGCATTAACATGTGCATAAGCTATTTCTATTTGCTTAATACATTGACAAAATGTAGACAGAGGTGTTGTTGTACACTTTATTTATAGCATATTACGCATTTAAGTTTGCGAGACATTCAAATTAATTTTGTAGAAAATTGTCTCGATTTGTTGAACCATATTAACCTGTATTTTTTCTGTCTAGCTGAAAGCAGATCAATACTCAGAAACGTTATAATAATGATTCTGTTCGAAGAGCACCAAGCATATTTTAAAATGATTTTACCTTAACATCTAGTGGATTTTTGTAAACTTTTGTTTAAAGACACTATTTTTTATTTAAAATGTATGTGTCATGTATGTTTACAAACAATCCGAGCTCTTGTTTCCAGAAAGATTTTGAGGGTTAGATAAACTTGTAAATGTGTCTTTTTTACCATTATAAGTTTTCCAAGCGGCAATCCATGAGACACGATGTCTCTGCGCCAGGTCCCGTCTGGTTTGCTGGAAGCGAGGAACTGCTCCGGCGTCATCCAGGACATCTTAGTTCTGATGCATCTCCCACGAGAGCCTGAGAGAGATTGACAGAATCTCAACTTTTTCTAACGAGTCAAACCATTTATTCAACAAAAACACCTAACTGTTATTTCACAGACTCACACACCTCTGGCGAAGCGGCGCTTGTGTAAGATTCCTGACATAGAGCCACAGGTCACAGGAAGAGTGTGACCTTCAAATGGAATCGTGTCGATGCCATCATCCTCATCATCATCATCCTTTCCAGCAGGATTGTCAACTTCTTCATTTTTATCACTTCCATCATCATCATCCTTTCCAGCAGGATTGTCAACTTCTTCATTTCTATCACTTCCATCATCATCATCCTTTCCAGCAGGATTGTCAACTTCTTCATTTCTATCACTTCCATCATCATCATCATCATGATTATCACTATCACTATAAGCTTCAACAATAAAAACAGACAAAATTGCCATTCCGTTCTCAAATCATCAAAGTATCTCAAAACAAAACTCCACTTACTTCTTGCTTCTTTTCATTCCGCTAAAGACAAAAAGAGACATAAAAATGGTCATCGAGTTCACATTCACCATTAAAAAATGTGTCTAGAGAGCAGAAGAGCATAAACCTTCAGTTCTAGAGTTTTGGTTTTCATAAAGATTTTCCTTGAGAGAAATCCATCCTTTAAAAACATAAAAGTCAAATTTGTCGAACTTTAAACTCAAATGTTCAGTTTGATTGAACAGTTCAAGGGAACCTTTGTACCTTTATAAGCTGACGGAGGGAAACTCCGCTGCAAAAGATGCTGATCTTCCACTTTTTGTTGTTCCCTTTCTCCCCAAACTTCTCAAACTCTGGCGGAGTGAACCACTGCCCCTCGCTCAAGATGCACCTTCGCTCTAAAGACAGAAAAGCAGTAAATCATCTCTTCAGGAACGTCTTTGGAGTCTCTCCAGCAGTGTCATGATGTCTTTCAGATCACTAGGAGATATTTCGTCTCAATAGAATTTTTTCAAGGATTTGTAACAGCTTTTTTTAGCTGACCACTAAAATCGGGTCCTGCACCATCATGACACGAACCTGTTGCACTAATTAAAGTCCTCTTAGCTTGTCTGAAGCTAGAGTAGTGCATTCACTTGAAGTGTGACATCATGCGGTTTTCACATCCGCCATATTTGTGGGGTGATGTCGTGTGTTGCCAAGGAAACTACACAGAGACTCTTTACGAGATAAAGAAAACTGTGAAGCTGATTACTGTAGGTTTTATTAGCCTTTTTATTAGTGAATGAAGTTGGAAAAGTATATTTATCTGTGGACTGCAAAGCTGCAAAATTTAATTTAGATGATTTGAAGAAGGAACTACTAGAAACTAAACAAACAGCACAAAACAGTAACTGATTGCTTATAAGCTTATAATAATATGATCCGTTAAATGCAAGACTACAGTGACCGAAAGGTGCAATAAACATTTACATAACGTGTAAAAAAACTTTTACAAGCTAAAAAACAAATGTATATTTTAGTGAACACATTTAAAAATAAAAAAACTTCTACATTTCAGAACACACATTTGAATATAAAACAGATGTACAAATTCCGAAAACAATTGTACAAATTCATTTTAAACAAGAGGTCTCTACTTTGATTGATGGAAGTCTCGTCCAATCAGGGCCTATTTGTCGGTTCTCAACGGTACCTACCCTTTCCGATTTCTAAAAAGTGTTTGTGTTTCGGGATTTGGAAGTATTTTGTAAAACGGAAATGCGTTTTCAAAAAATTTAACACTTTCACAATTTGTACATGTGTTTTATAACATGCTAATTTGTTTTCTGAAAAGCAAATTTGATTTCTAACTTGTAAATGCGTTTCACGATTTGTAATGTGTATTGCACCTCTAGACCACTTTAAAAGACAGCTGTCAAAACCTTAAAAAAGTTATATCATCCAATTTCCACTCCAGAAAAACAATAGCATAACTGTGTTCGTCTCCATCAGTCTCGATGCTTATTGGTAGCTTCTCCACATATTAATCCGCCAATCAGAATAGCCCCATGCATGACTACGTCCGTGTTCCATGTCAGTGGTTCGTCTACACCTACTATAAAAAAAACTTTCTTTTTTTCCCCCTCTGTCTTTATCTTCCTTTATTTCCTCACTGCTTTGGTTTATTGATCAGTTGATACAATTTCTATTATGAGAAGCTGAGATAGACGTTAACGTTGTAACAGGTGCATATTGTCTCTCCCCATAATGTAAGTCACTTTAAACAAAAGCGTCTGCCAAATGCATAAATGTAAATGTAAATGTACTTCCAGTTCAGCACCGGAAGTAGTTTTTTTTTCCGTTGGCTTCAACGGATGCGTTCGCCTTGTAATTTTACAATTGTAACCCAATCCTGAGGAAATGCATGGATCTAACCTCTGAATTAACTCGCAACAAATTATAACACAATGGGAGCAGCAGTATAGCATCGTTGAACCTTCGTGAAACTTTAAGAATTCATGTAAAACATTTATTCGAGATATAGATCAATGACAATAACATTGTAATACTACAAATCTGACTAAAACGATCACCTTCCTGTAACAAACCCACTTGATCAACACAAACTCCTACCAGAAAGCTTTAAAACTTTAAAACCGAGATTTTAGCGAAAATACGTAGGCATGAAGTCTATAGTAAGAAAACTATGCACACAATGAGCTCTTTCTGTGACATCATCATCACATCGGTGGCATCACCTCAATCAACCATATGAAAACATCCCACATAATATTCTTACACTAAGCGATGAACACAGGGTATTCAAGGTTTATTTTGATAAATAAAAATAACTTCTGGAACATTTCTAACTTGTCTTTTTTAAACAAAGTGTGACCTGTTTCATATTCACATAGGACGCTTGCAGCATTTGAAATAAAGTTACAGAAATTTAATTACTAAAACAAATCTAAATTACAACATTTAGTTACTTCTTTTCCACAAAGCGTCTATACATTTGGAGTATCAAAGGAAAGCATGCCATTATTTTTTAACAGTAAAGCACTTACGCTTGTTATACTCATTCACATGCATGATACCATCCTTGGTACCACAGTAAACAGGAAGTTGATTGGAGGACTTCTTGGTGTTTGGTCCTGCAGATGATTTTAAGAACAGTGCATTAGCACAAAACCAAGGCTGTGTCGGAGTATAGAAAAGTCGCAGTATTGAAACTTTCCTAGCTGAAATCACATTGACTCACTGAGAATGCGTGGTATTTTTTTCTTCCTCTTTGAATTAGGGGAGGTCGTCCTCGTCTGGCGTCGTTTCCCGTTTGTTCTCTTCTTCATCTTGCTAGTTTTGGTCGAGTGCTATTTTCGCTTTTTCGCTTGATTGTGGTAAGGGCCCTGAAGTCATTTTGCGGAAGGGTGCTCGGTGCTTAAGGTGTATCTGTAAGAATAAGATGAAGGGGGAACAAACTTCCTCCCGAGGTTTGCAGTCAGAAGGAAACTAACCATTCGTCCCAATTAGCTAAGGGTGCGGAAAAGGACAAAATTAGCGTGTTATAAACTTTATGATTGTTTATATACGCTTATGACTCAATTACCCACAATCCTTTGCCTTCAGAAAGTATACTCTAATTTTAAGATAAAGGTCCCTATAATAAGAAAAGCCTTTATATGACAGGTAAATGTTGAAAAGCGTAATGCTAAGATATGTGTGTATCAAATATAAAACACTTATATTATTAGTATTGCTTTATTTTGTCTCCTACAAATGTGAAGGCTTGTCAGCCAGCGTTCCTTTCATTAAAATCTGTCTGATTATGGAGAAATGTCTAATCCATGAACAGAAATGGGCAACAGTATTTATATATAATATTTTACTTCTATAAAAGTTAGAAATGTAACATAATATGTAGTTGCTGCTTGGACTGAAAAACAGTAAAGTAAGATGTTACCTCTTCATGTAATTTTTTAAATGGACAAACCACAAAATAATTGCTATTCAGTTTCATAATAAGTATTTTTATTTTCTTAGTTGGTGTATTAGTTGTTTGCATGTTGTGTATCATTCGTTGTGTACGTTTGTAAAAAGATGTTTGTGATCATGTAAGTTGTTGAGCCTTCTTAAAAACTAGAAACTAGAAACTTAAAGATAGTATAAAGATAAACATTCAGAGGTTATTCAAAGCGTATTAGTAGAACTTTTATCGTGAAATTTGAATCAACGGTCCGTAACGCCGAGGATTGTGGGTAATATCAGCCGTTTGAGCGACCAGCGATCTTCATATCAAAATACAACCGAAAATAGTACACATACAGAGGCTAATTGAACACGTTTTAATTATACTGCGGTTCGGAACACAATAAGACACACCTCGCACCCTTAACGGTACGGAGTATACGCTGATTGGGACGAACATCCAGACGGTGACTTTAACAAGGACACTGTGAGCGTGACGTCACTCATAGGTTAAAGCGTTTACGCCCCACCGCTCTCTCCTTCAAGGTGCACCTGTGCCATTTTCAGTGCTCTCTTTAAGCCGAAACCAGATAGAATGTCTGGAGATTTACCTCTAAACATCAACATAAAGGAGCCACGATGGGACCAGGGCACATTTATGGGCAGGGCGCAGCATTTCTTCACGGTGACAGACCCCAGAAACGTGCTGCTGTCCGGTGAGGTTTTGGAGGATGCAAAGGTCACTGTGGAAAACTACAGGTTGGGTGTTGTGAAGCCTGGATTGACAGAAGATGAACTTTGGAGGGCTAAATACATCTACGACTCTGCTTTCCACCCAGATACTGGGGAGAAGATGCTGTTGGTTGGACGCATGTCTGCACAAGTGCCCATGAATATGACCATCACGGGTTGCATGCTTACCTTTTACAGGACAACCCCAGCTGTGGTGTTCTGGCAGTGGGTTAACCAGTCCTTCAACGCAGTTGTCAACTATACCAACCGCAGTGGAGATGCTCCAATCACCGTCAACCAGCTTGGTGTAGCATACATCAGTGCCACCACTGGAGCAGTCGTGACCGCCCTCAGCCTGAAGGCCCTCACCAAGCACTTACCTGCAATAATTGGCCGATTTGTGCCATTTGCTGCTGTGGCTGCAGCAAACTGCATCAACATACCCTTCATGAGGCAAAGAGAGCTCAAGTTTGGTATTCCGGTTACTGACGAAGATGGAAATCGTCTTGGAGAGTCAACCAATGCTGCCCAGCAAGCCATCATCCAGGTGGTGGTATCTCGAATCGGGATGGCAGTGCCAGCCATGGCTTTTCCTCCTATAATCATGAATGCCTTGGAGAAGAAGGCGTTCTTGAAGCGCTTTCCAGTCCTCAATGCTCCCTTACAAGTCAGTCTTGTGGGTTTCTGCCTGGTGTTTGCCACCCCTCTGTGCTGCGCTCTGTTCCCTCAGAAGAGCTCCATGAGTGTGAGGAGCCTCGAGCCGGAGCTTCAGGAGAGCTTACGAAAGAGCAACCCTCACATCAGCACGGTTTTCTTCAACAAGGGTCTGTAGAGAGCTCGGGCTACATTCAGCTGGAGGTTATGGGGCACAGCTTGAAGGATTTGAAGCATATTTGTATTTCTGTGTATGTTTCCTGTGCAACAGTTTTAACCATGTGTACAATCCTATATATGACTATTTAAAGTGAGATATAGTTACATATGATTGAATGTTAACTCATGTTGTGGTCCTGTGTTAGTTTAGTTTTGGTGTAGGGTTGGTGTGCTACAACTCCAGGTTCAGGGATCTATTAGAACATGCATATGTTGCTGAGTGAAGAAAACAATCAGTTTTATTATTACTAGAGTATTTATAAATGTGTTTTTCCGTTATGTGATGCTTCATCCAAAACTATTAAGGATTACAGACCATCAGGCTATCCCAAATATAGGTTAGTTTTTAAATTGATTGAACAAAGATGATTAAATAAAACTTGACTTTTAAATGACTAACATAAGCATTAAAGTATAATTTACAAAAGTGATGATTTTGAAATCTATCTCTCTGTGTTTAGCCGTCGTTTCATCAGGTCACCAATCCCAAAATGTCTTGTTGCCTTAAGAATATTCCATGCTAATGTAACTACTATTCTACAGCAAATGACACAATTAATGTAATAGTTATATTTATTCTTGAACAAATAAATTGTGCCTCAGTGGGTGTGGTAAGCCAGTTACCTTTTTAGGAAAGTGTTGTAATAAAATTAGTTTAAATTTTTTGTGTGACACTCATGAATATTCATTTAGTGGGTGTGGCTTTCTCAAGTGTAGCACAAAAGTCACTGCTACCTTTTTCCTGTGTTGATGAATACTCATGAAAAGGCACCATTTGCAACAAATATTTTAGATATAGAATCTATTGCAACACCAGATATTTTGTTGGATCAGATATTACTAGAACAAAAGCACAATTCTGGCTCAAACTCCGGTAGCCCCGTCTGTAATTGTGCAAATGTTAATAGAACACAGAAAGAGCCTTGAATGTCTAAAGCAATATGAATCAGAGCTTTAAATGTGTGGGTTTATTTTCAGCCATAAAGTTAAGCCTTTTTAATCTGCTCATCTCAGCTGAAGAATTATATTCACTTTAACACACCGGGGGAGGTTGGCACTGGTTCACAGATAATGCACAAAAGTATCCGTCCCTCCACAGAAAGCTACTTTAAGGGTGTAGTATTAGCAGTCTGATTTGAACATAGCACAACCCATTCTTTTTTTATTATTGTGAGTGCTGCTTCCGAGGTGCATACCGCCACCTGCTGTGTTAGTGCGAACAGAACAGTCTGTACTGTAACTACTGTTACGAAAGCCTATTATTTAACCCACTGTTCCTCATTTATCTCATTAGTGCCTGTATTTGCTTTGCTGGGCTTGTCCTGAAGTGTTGAATTCTTGTTTACTGCACTGAAGTATAGTTACACCGTCCGCTTTCTCCGTCATTTGCATTCGATCAGAACACATTTCTGTTTCTACTGTTTTGAACCAACTGTACCTTGTAATGTCCTGACCAGTTTTGAAAATAAAAACTTTTCAGTTTGCGCAAGTATTGTGTTTGTTTGGATCATTTATGGTTTAGTGATGCCTGGCTAAAGTGTTTGCCGTCTCACTCTGTTTCATTTCCACTTTTGCTGGAACTCAGACGGAACCATGTTGTGAACATAATGTCTGTTTTTTTTTGATCCCAAAGAAACTAGACTTTTGCATAAAAGAGAAAACAACTATAAAACAACACATATTCTAATTCCTTGGCTTATAGGTTTAAAAAGATTCGAAGTTCCTTAATTTTGATCATGTTGTACACATATATTCAGTTCAAAACTCACCACAGGATTACCATTATGTGCACATGTAGATGAAATAAACAAATACAGATGAGCACATTTTGTTTGCACCTCTGTGTAATCAAGGAAAACAAATAGTTCATCATTTTATGTTTTTGTTTTTTAATTATTTTGTAAAAAATTACCAAATAACTAAGAAAGAGTGTATAGAGAAAATTAAATACACTTTTCGGCGTACAATTTTTTTTACACTTTACAGAAATTGTAAATGTTGATACTTTTGTGAAAACATTTTGTGATATGTGTCTCTTTTAACATGACATTTCAACAAACTAAAAGCCTTTACATTTTAAAGAGTGAAAAATAGACTTTTCAGGTTACATATTAAAATTCTGTTGTTATTTTGTGAAGTTTGACAAGACTGAAGGGAGAAAATAGGTTAATATTAATATCAATCACTGCAGTCGTTTAATTCATTAAAAAAAAATATTTCAAGGAATGCATTAAGGTAGCGGGGCTCCTTTGCCTAATGGCAAGGCCAACCCTGGCAGAGCACCAAGACAAAATATGAACTTTTAAAATGTGCTCAATATATTAAATATACTAGCAGAAAAGCTATCGTTGGTTCTCATCGAGAGGGTTCTTGGTTTGACCTTTTCTGCAGTGAGTGCAGTGAGCATTTTCTCTCTTTCTGCTGATGTAGGAAACCCCTTTTTCTCCAGTTCAATTCACTTCAGGATGATACATTTTTCATAACTGAGCTTGACAGCTTGTATGTGTCTTTGTTGTTGTTTTCTTTGTTTTTACAATTTTGATTTTATTCCTATCGAGACTTTGAAGAGCAAATAAACTTTTTACAATGAATTGCAGGAGATATGGATTCAGTTACTGTACAAGTCTTAATAAAACATGTTTAATGATCATTTGCTGATTGTTTGTTTTTATCCCAGTGTAAATATACTGTTTAATATTACACAAGATCTACTTAATATACAGCCAAACACAACAAAAATATAAACTAAAAAGTTTCAGTTCAGACCCACTCTGCTTCTGTGGAGTCTGTTATAAACGCAGATCAAAATTTGTGTTGTAAATGCTGAGTGGCTGATTTTTCTTGCAGTTCTTAATTTCTGTTGCAAAACGGCTTTTTATCTCTTAAAACTTATTTTTGCATTTGCGTTTTACCTTTTGCTTTCTCAGTTTCTTTTTGCATTTGCGTTTTCATTTGCGCTTGCCTTTAGACCCCCATTTTATTCCATAAAGATACTGACTACAATCCCAGCAGTAAAGTTATCCCCAGATGAGTCCCAGGCAGTCAACTATTCTTGCAAATCCAACTAATTAAAGTTTGTTGACTCAATTTTCTTTATAATGCTGTGATTCAGTGAATGAATAATTTTTTAGTCGGATTAATTTATCTTCGAGTTCTTGACTGAATGAATTTTGTTAATTGATTTTGTTCATTCTCAGTTGCTGGTTTTGACTAAATTAAAAAGAATGCTCAGTCCGTTTTTGTGTCAAGAGTGATGTGTTGAGTCAATTAAAAAATGTTTGTTGAGTTCATTTTTTTGAAGACAAACATAAAATTTACTTAACAAATTGTGTAGATCTTTCCACTTAACATTTGTACGCTATGTCAAGTAAAAAAAAGTATTCTAAAGCCTGGAGTACATATTCAAAGGGTTAAGTGTTTTACCTCCAGACAAACTTCATTCTCTCCTTAAATATTTCAGGAAGTTTATCACAAAAGAGATGCTTGCATTACTAAAGGCCTACAAACATCTAGCTAGAAATATTATGTACACCATGACTACCTGTTTGTGGGTCTTTACCCCCACCATCAAGCAGCGGACCCACAGGTCAGATTTCAGTTGTTCATTAAATATGCAAAACTGGAACTCCGTGGGTTATGTGCGCAGCCAGGAGGCTTGCATTGCAGATCCGAATGCAGCTCTCATCTCAGAGGCACATTCAAGGGCGTGGCTTCTGATGCAGTGCAGTCCGGATGGCTCAGCTTCCGTGTCGGAGTCAGCCTCGAGTGAGACCACCTCAGTTGGAACCGGATGCTGCTCCGAGGTTGAGCCTGGATGCCCAGGTAGGTCTCCACCTAGGCTCCCTTCGGACCCCACCGCTAAGTCCGCCAGTTCGCGGCCACGCTATGGAAACTTTCTGCGAAGTGCGTATGACGCCATTAGTTGAGTTTCAGGAAGCCTGGTGGGAGCTTCTTAATATTTACCCTTGGCTCGTACGCACTATCCGGCACGGCTATCGACTGCAGTTTGGGGTTTTGGCCCGAGAAACATGCTTCCTGGAGCAAAAATTGCCTAGAGCTATGTGCAGTGTTCCTAGCAGTAAAGCACTTCAGGAGAATGCTGCAGGGACATCACGTGTTGGTCAGGACGAACAACATGGCGGTGGTGGCGTATATCAATCGACAACGAGGAGTACGCTCACCCTGTTTGTCGCCTCTTGCACGCAGACTGCAGTCAGCATTGGGATCTGTTCCTAGTTGCAGTCCATATCCCCGGCAGGTTGAATCAGACAGTGGATGCACTGTCTCGGTGGAAACCATGGTCAGGAGAATGGCGACTCCATCCCCTGGCAGTCCAGCAGATCTGGGAACGCTTTGCTATAGCGGAGGTAGACATGTTTGCCGCCCCAGAGAATGCTCAGTGCCCGGTGTTCTACACTCTGTCCCAGGCTCCTCTTGGGATAGATGCGCTGGCGCATTGCTGGCCCAGGAAGAAACGCCTATATGCGTTTCCCCCAGTGAGCATCCTGGCAACCCTCCTGAGCAAGATCAGGGAGGACAAGGCAGAGGTCCTAGTGGTGGCACCTTATTGGCACAACCGACCTTGGTTTGTAGAACTCTGCTCCTTCGTGACAGTCCCTCCCTGGCCAGTTCCCCTGCAGTCAGACCTTCTGACCTAGGGATGTGGGCACAAGCACCCACGTCCAGACCTCTGGAATTTCCATGTCTGGCACATCATGCCGCAGAGGATCCCCGGGTAATGCCACAGTCTGTGGTTCAAACACTGTGTCTTGCCAGAGCTCCCTCTACTAGGGCCTGTTATGCCGGCAAGTGGGGTTGGTTCATTGACTGGTGTCACTCTTGCCAAGTAGACCTGAGTAGCTGCCCCGTTGAACTCATGCTAACGAGAGGGTTTGGAACGAGGATTGTCTCCATCCCCCCTGATGGTTTACATCGCTGCGATTTCTGGCTATCACCTTCCGGTTGAAGGCAACACGTTGGGACAACACGAGTTAACGGTCAGATTCCTCAGAGGGGCCAGAAGAGTTAGACCCTCTAGGCTATCCTTAGTTTCCTCCTGGGACCTTAGAGGACTTCAAGGTCCTCCAGTCGGGCCGCTTGAATCAGTAGAGTTTAAATTTCTGTCAATTAAGACAGCACTCCTGGTTGCGTTAGCCTCAATTAAGAGGGTGGGGATCTGTAGGCACTCTCTGTTGATGAGACTTGGTTAAAGTTCGGACCTGGTGATACTCATGTTATTCTCAAGCCCAGGCCTGGATATGTGCCCAAGGTTCCTACCATCCCCTTCAAAATTCAGGTAGTGAACCTCCAAGTTCTGCCCGGAGAGGAGGCAGCATCAGCTCCTGGTCCCAATTGCCCAGTTAGAGCACTGAGGATCTATGTAGAAAGAACCCGGAACCTTAGAAGTTATGATCAGCTTTGTATAACTGCAGATGATAGGGAAGGAATTCATTAGAGCGGAATGAATTAAAGTGTATAATAATAAATGCATTAAAAAAAAAGACTAGAAGGGTCTTAAAAGTGAATAGTGCAATTTAATATTTGAAATGCCAAAACATTGTTAATACAGAACAGAACAACATGAGATGATTAGCCACAAATGTCAGACTCATTAGGAACTTTTTTTGTTAATTTTTTAGAGAATATATTATTAATTTAACAATAAATTGAACATGGAATAACATGTAAGAAGTGAAACCCCTGGAAATCAAAACACTTAGTGAGAAAAAAAACTCAAACAACAATGGAATAAATTGTTGTGTTTACGAAAAGCCACCAAGACATTGATTCATACTCAGAAACTGTAATGTTTTATAAGGTAGGGCAGCATAGAAGAAACAACAACATATATTTTATTGACAAAGCACTAAAACTACGTCCCCTTGAATGCACTGCTAACAGATGTAAACACTAAATGGCCTGTTCTCTGGGTCTCTTCGGGATTGCCTAAATGTTTGATCAGGGCTAACTTTTTTATTATTAAACAATATTAAGAGAAAGATTAAGATGAAAAAGAACACATTAAAGTATACTTCCGGAAGCAGAGTTCTCGAATAGCAACTGAAGTAGCAAAATGAAGTATTAAGCTTCAGTTGGGTCTTTGGGCTCTTCCTGTGATTATTTCACTAAATGAAGTCTTCTCTCTGAGAAACTGGGTTTAAGTTGAGCTTGATGACGTAAAACCCAGAAACATGTCAAGAGGCAAACAATCAGATATGTCGGATTCAGGACCACGTATGAAAGCGACCTGGGTCGGATTTGAAAAAAATTGAACTGAGCTGTTCAGACTGTTCTGAAACTATCAGACAAAGGTCACATGGGATTCGGGTCACTTTGGGCTCAGTTTAACCATCTTTGCAGCCCTGCTTGCAGTGGCTGCCTCTTTCCTAGAACAAATATGATCTTGTACACTAGCCGGTAAAAACGCACTGTGTCATTCCATTACTTTTCAAGAAACGGAGCATTTGTCAGGTTTTTTTTTCCCCCACAAAGTGCATCAAAAAAAACTGATTGGTTCTTTTGTTCACCTGACCGAAGTTGCCTGACTCACCACTGCTGGCACCAAAGGCACAATGCTCCCTTTCAAAAAAATAAACATAAAAGTGCAAGAACTCCTTTCCTATTCATTCAATAAAATAACAGTCTACTAACTAACTAAAGATATAACACTCTTTATATTGATTTTTTTCTGTGCTTCATTTGAAAAAAAAAAAAGTTGTATTGGACGGCTCGCTTTGGTCCAAGTGAAAACTCCTCCCACCTGAGTGCAGTGGATTGTGGGTAATATTAGCCAGTTAGTGAGTGACCATCGATCTGCACTACAGAATCTAACCAGAGAAAACACCAGGCCCTGTTCGGATATACTTTTTGTTTATGCTATGTTTGGGACACAGAAACGCTCATTTCACACCCTTAAAAACATGGACAATGCGTCGAATGGGACGGACGGTGTGTTTTTGATATATCCTTAAAAGATCTATCACACCCCTTGCATGCTTTTGTTCCAGTAAATAATAAAGTAATTATTTATTTTAACATAAAGCATCACAAAATGCTTTTATGTTAAAATAAACTATGATTTTTATACTTAATTTTGTACTTTTATCACAAAATTTTTCTTTTTTAAATTATTTTTTCAAAACCATGACTTTTTTCTGCCAATGATTTGTGTTCAACGCCAAAAAAAGCTTTCAAATTGATTCCATATGTCATCAGCATAAAAGTGAAATGAAGAAACATGTTTTCTGATTACAGCTCTTAACAGCTTAGTATAGAGATTAAACACAAGAGGACCCATTTATTATATAAAACCCATTCCAAGCATGATACCTAAACATGTTTATGTACTGTTTTCAACTAATTAGCTTACTAATAATTAGTAAGTATTATTTTTTTGTAAGCTTACTAATGACAATACATTTCTTGAATAACTACTATTTTTAAATAAAAAGAACCCTGAAAGTCATGCTGGTCTGTGGAACGCCAGGAAAAGTGGATATTGAGCCAGATAAACAACTGGATGTAGAAGGTAGCTAGATATCAGATGAACTGTGAGAATCCTGGCCCTGAACAATTGTTTTCAAATGAAGCTCATACTGTTACCTAGTTCTGCCACTCGGTCAGACTGGAAGTGGCCTGTGAAATGAATGCGTTTACTGGGTCTGTTGGTCTTGGAAAACTTTTCAGTAATTCTCTAATTAGTACAGTTAATTTACAAATCCCTTACAAATCCCATTTGCACTCCACCCAAAGCTGAGGATCCAACACTTTTGTACACGCAGCACTGTAATAATAAAGTGCTATTATCTGTCTATAGTAAGGGGATCACCTAATCTGGAGGTCCTGAGCCCTGCAGATTTTTAATTAAACCATTACGAAGAGCATTGTTGCAACTAAAATGTGCAGAGCTCCAAACCTCCAGGATCGTGTTTGGTGATCCCTGGTCTATAGGTCTCGAGGAAAGAAACTGTCAGGTTTTTAATGTCTACTATGTTTGTGGGGTGACATCATGCGTTGCCAAGGTTACTACATTGAGACAGTGCAACTGTTATCGAGAGAAACGAAAACTGTAAAACTAATTACTGTAGGTTTTTAGCATTTTATTGGTATTGCTTCTTTTTTTAAGAGAAAAACGTAATGTAACAATTAGGTATGTAAAGATATGTTCCCCTTAATCTCAGTAAAAGTTCAGCATTTGATGATTCATGTTTACACTTGTTTTTAGAATAGGTGTGGGGTTAAAATATTTTTAGTTTCAATGAAATGCCGGTTATTAATAAATCGCAACTATAAAACAATATTTCAACAAAAAACATGTGGTCAGTCTATTTCAACCACTAACAAAAATACAACAAAAAATAGCCTGTTCTAACTGCATTGACTTGACTGTGATGAGGGGGAAACATCTTGACATAACAAAACGCTAATAATACTACTAAAAGTGCTAATAAACCTACAGTAATTAGGTTAAAATAAACAGATTTCAAATCTGGATAAAACCTGAGTCAGCCATGGTAAAATGTACAATGAACCCCAAATCAAAGCCTAGTGGAGAGCTCGCAAACAAAATGGCCGCTGCGACCGATCCTACCCTGTCTAAGCAGATGTGATGGCACTTCGCCCTATTAGCCCATTTCTAAACGAGCCTGGTAGACCACCTCTAACCATGTCATCATTGGATAGAGAAGACCTTCTTGAACTCCTCCTCAAAGGTTTTCTTCAGTCTGGCTCCAAGTTCTCCAAATTTGTTATTCTTTACAGAGAAAGACAGGAGCAAAGCGTTTCCTTCAGTAGGCATAATCTTATTTATAAAACATACACAAGATGAAACTGTGACTCTTACCCTGTTGAATATCCTACAGTTGCTGAACATCAGTCGAAAGTCAGAGAAAAATTCACCAATCTTCAGGTACTTTTGGGTTTCCAGCTTCCTCTTTATTTCATCCAGCCACATTGGTTGAGTTATGAAATCTGAGTATCTAGCCACCTGAAAAACACTTAATTTAGGCCAAGGAACCTGTGACTATAAATGCTCTAATTATAATTGTCAGAGGCAAGTCTCATGCGTTGACTGTGTGTCACATGTTTCTGCTGCTTTCACACGCTCACAAGCCACAATTTCAGATTTCTCATACACAGCATTTTAATGTTTACCACTTTATTTAAAACAGCACACAAACACTGGGAGAAATGCTGGAAACAAACTGAACACATATTGAGCAAAAGTATTAAAAACTACTGTGATTTGCAGGAAACTACATGACGCTTACTGCTGGCCAATCAAACGGATGAGAAACCGTGGCTCATTTGAGTGTAGACGTCTTTGTGTCATGATTACATGGGAATCTGGAAGATCTTCCATAGGGTGCCAGGATTGAATCAGTTGAATAGCGATTCGTCTTAACAGCTCTTAGTCAACTCTTTCTTATTAAACATAAAAACTGGATACACAATGCATCCTAAACTCAAGCTGTTTGCTCTGCAAACTCATGGCTATGTTACACACCGCATGAAAGTTATTATAAAAATCTGAATATAGACTCTAATAAGCATTTTTTTTCTAAGTTAAACAAATGCACTAAAAACAAGACATACAAGTAATCTTGAGTAACTCACCGATTTGGATGGGTCCTTGGCAAAAACTCTGTCACGATCCTCCTTACACACACACATAAGGAGGTAGTGGCACTGCTAGAGAACAAAAAAAACATCCAAACACCGGATTAGGCTTTGAAGAATTCCTCAGTTTAACAACCACATCTTTTAAGCACCAGGGAAGGCATCATAAATAGTTTATAATTAAGCTTAGGTTTGGTGTGTGTATCTGTGTACCAGTCTGTATTGGGACACGGGTGCATCAAAGGCTTCTTGTTGGGTCATGTTTGCAGAGTCTCGCCATTCTTGGCTGGTCCGGAGCACGCAGAATGTACAGTTCCACTCCCTACACAAAGATAGAGAGAAATACGGTCTGTACTTAGCTTACAAACAGCAAAAAACTGTAAAAAAAAGCGGAAACAAAACTGTGTCAATGTTCACACATACCTGGTTATGTTATGAAAACCGAGTTTTTCTTACCCTGTTTCGAAAAAAAATCACGTCTACACGAAACCAGGTAAAACATGCTGTAAAGAGTGAGTCTGCCCAGTAGAGGGCAGCAGAACTCCCTTGAACGCAAATCAACAAATCAGAAGCTTCTTTCAGCTCCGAGCAGAGGTTCTTCAGAGCTACCTTTCAATGGCTGGGAAATACAGCTCACACAAAGATAAGAAAAACATCTTTAATAAAAGAAAATTGTCTCGCAGGTTTTTAGCTTCAACTGTTTCACTCTAAAAATGTCCTCATTTACCTGAGGCTCAATGTTCCTGTTCAGTACTGGCGTCTGTGAGGTGAGTGCATCAGCAGCAAAAACCTGCATATTGCTGCAGTTTGAGAGATTTGTTCTGTGATCAAATACGTTGTTGGAGCCAAATGGATGATTCTATGTTTGACCACTGTGAGGCGCTAGGCGCTATTTAAGGAGACACCTGTGTGCTCATCAGCAGAGTTTGGAAGCACACAGTTTGTCAATCGTGACAAGCAAAGTTGTATAGAATGTGAGTGGGAAAGTGTTAGCTCGGTTTTGAAAGTATTCATTTTCTTTATTTGGAACAGTTTATGGACAACTTAATATCAAAGTATAAAAGAGTACTTTAATTAAGTCAATGACTTGGATCTTTACTTCATCGCGCGTCTGAAACCTGCTCACACCAAGCTCTCAGTAGCGGCTTATTAAATAGCCGCTACATATGTTATTAAATATGTTGTGTGCTTGTGTAGTCTTGAAGATTTCAGAAGATATGCTTTAGCAGAGAAGCGCAGCACAAACACTTGCTCTGTCGCTCATTACACATATGGAGCTGAAGCAAAAGCTGCTGCAACAGTAACGAGCTCCATACCTTCTCCGAACTCTAAAATTAATGCACTACACAAACACACGCACAGCGTAGTGAAGTTGAAGGTGACTAAAAGGTAATATGTTCTCAAAGCTTTTGGCCACAAAGGTGCAAGACAAAGAATGCCTTGGTTCTCTCACCTCGTGTCCTCATGCGCAGCTGGAAGGTGGCAGTTCAGATGAAAAGCTCGTGGGCATTCGTCACAACACACCAGAACTCCTCCAGAGTGGCAGATGTAACGCTCGTCATCATTATCCTGTTGAATCTAGAATACAGTAAATTCAGTAAAGTATACAGTAAATCATGACATTTTAATTCTCTTTTTAACTGCAAGCGAAGCTCAAACTGTAGGATTTGTAAAGTGGTCCCATCACAGTTACATTCACACTGCACGACCGATAAGCAACCAGGAGTTTTACACTGCATGACTTAAAAGTAGGAAGAATCTACAGCAGGTCCAGATATTTAATCGTGGCCCATTGGTTGATTTTATTTAAGTAGCTTGTCCACTGAAATCAAAGGCCCCTCCCTCCAGCCATTGGTTGATTTTATTTAAGGAGCTTGTCCACTGAAATCACAGGCCCCTCCCTCCAGCCATTGGTTGTAAATCTGCTGTTTGACCCTCTAAGTCTAAGTCTGTTGGCACTATTCCATCCATCCATCCATCCATTTTCATGTCGGCTTTCTTCCATTTCGGGGTCGCCACAGCGGAATGAACCGCTAACTCTCTGGCATATGTTTTATGTGACGGATGCTCTTCCAGCCGCAACCCATCGCTGGAAACAGTCACACACACATTCACACTTTAACACTATGGGCAATCGTTCTTACTCAATTCACTTATGCCGCATGTCTTTGGACTTGTGGGGAAACCGGAGCACCCGGAGAAAACCCACGCGATCACGAGAAGAACATGCAAACTCCACACAGAAATACCGACCGACCCAGCCGAGCCTAGAACCAGCAACCTTCTTGCTCTGAGACGACCGTGCTACCCACTGCGCCACCGTGACGCTTCTGTTGGCACTATTCCTTCCCAGGTAAAACATATATTTTGTTTGAGGTTGTTTAAAAGTGAAGCTACTCAGGAAGATGTTCTTTTTAAAGTTAATCAAAAGTTAGCTTAAGACTTCATTTGTCGTTAACATCTGCAGCTGGAATGAAGAAATGAAGGTACATTTGTTAAGATTCCATTAAAAAAAGCTAATATTTTGGTATCTAACTTGTTACATTTTTTCATCAAAAACAGTACATAGCTATATAGTGTTAACTGTTGCTAAAATTAACAAATGTTTAATTAGAAATAATATTGTCTCTTATGTGACTGAACTTAACTGTAGCTTAATAGGAAGGTCTATACACTGTGTCTACACTCTTCTTGTGTATTTCAATGCTACTCATTATGGTGTTTTTTTCTAGGTGGTACTTGATGAAAAAAAGTTTAAGAACCACTGATTTAGAAGATTAACGGATAAAGATGTCTCTTACTAGATCTTCAGGTCGCTCACTGCAACACTGACATCCACACAGAAGCGAATGGATCTGAAGGATTTTCTTCTAAAAGCATAAAAATAAATAAAATATTAACACACAAAAATTTCCCAGTAATTTCATAAAATCCTAACTGTTACCTTTAGTAGAACGTTGAGAGTTTTTCCATGGCACTGTATGTCTTTTCTCCAGAGTCCATCAGTGAGCTTCACGAACGCCTCTGGGGTGAACCAGCGCTCTTCAGTCCGGATACACTTTCCACGCAGTCCTTCAGCAGACAAACTCACTGAAACCCTGATGTGAACTCTGTAACGTACGGTACACATCCAGCAACACCGATAGCCAAACATACCTGATGCAAACCGGTATTTGAACAGAGTCCCGGTAAGTGAACCACAGGTGACCGGTAAAGAGGGCGACTGGAAAACGTCAAGTTCTATCTCGTCCTCGTCCTCCTCTTCCTCTTCTTGCTCAGAACTTCCATTCCTCTGTGATTCTCCACCTTCACTTCGACCGCTCAACTCTTGGAAGTTTTCTGCATCACTTTCCTCTTCTAAAGTAGTGCTGCTTTCTGTAAATTTCAGGAATCCAATAGATGATTGGACTCAGATAAGCGTGCTCTCACAGCACAAGATTAAATAAACAAACGATTAAAAGAATCCCAGCCAATAAGAGGAAAATAGCACAAAAATGCAACATTAGCACCAACCAACCTCATATAAAATAATTTTAGTCAACATTACTTTCCGAAAACAAAAATTCGAACCAATAAAACAAGTCTGAGTAACTGAACCAAACCTAGCGTCACGGTGGCGCAGTGGGTAGCACAGTCGTCTCACAGCAAGAAGGTTGCTGGTTCTAGGCTCGGCTGGGTCGGTCGGTATTTCTGTGTGGAGTTTGCATGTTCTCCCCGTGATCGCATGGGTTTACTCCGGGTGCTCCGGTTTCCCCACAAGTCCAAAGACATGCGGTATAAGTGAATTGAGTAAGAACGATTGCCCATAGTGTTAAAGTGTGAACGTTTGTGTGAATGTTTCCCTGCGATGGGTTGCGGCTGGAAGGGCATCCGCTGCGTAAAACATATGCCAGAGAGTTGGCGGTTCATTCCGCTGTGGCGACCGCGAAAGGGAAGTGAATGAATGAATGAACCAAACCTCTAAAAAAACATTTGAACCAACAAAACAAATTAAATAAAACACAACACTGTGTAAGCGGCTCAAACACTTAAACTAAATAAACTTTAAAAAAAAAGGTGAAACAAAACATAAGTCAAAAATTAAAATAAATAATTAAGTCAAGAAAACTCATTGAAACAATCCCCCCTCTCAAAAACCAAAGTAGATGGTAGGGAACTTGGGCATATCCAGACTGTCTCGGCAGGTCTCGTCCGTCGAGGCTAAAGCTTGCTAAACACAGTTTTGACCATTTCATTAGAATTTCATATTTGGTTAATCAACTCTTTTATTTTATAGTACATTTCATTTCAGTTCATTACTTCTTTACATCTTTTGGCATCACTTTACTCATTTTTGAAGTACCTCGACACTTTTCTGGCGCGTATACAAGGAAACAATCACTGAAAACAAAGGAGAAGTAAAACATTCAACCTTCATCTGGATCTGTGAGTGGTTTCTTTATATTTTGTGGATGCAGAGCAGATTAATGAAAAGAAACTAATAAGCAATCTTTCTGACAACCTGCTAATTTGAAACAAAGGTTGGGCCTACAGTTTTAAAGACATTATTTACATGTTTTTCAAATTCAAGCGTCATTAGGAAACAAAGCTGAGTGAAATTGTGAGGGACACATTTGGAAGCTGCATTTTCATACCTGTTACTTCGACTTTATATAAGGAAGAGTCCAAGTTATACATTTGGATGGTGTAATTGTATAAAGATGACGTTTTCTCACCTGTGCTTGTGCTCTCGGACATACTGACAGAAAACAGATTCTTCCTGCTCTGATAAAGCACATGAGGATAAGATTTAATGAATAGCAAAGTAAAAAACACACTGCTTTTAAAACGGAGACTGAGTATAGATACATTTTGGACACAGGCCCGTTGCGTTCTCTCTTTCTGTGGACTCTGAAGATGGTTCTCCTGGGAAGATTGAGAAGAGGATTCAGATCATTGAATGTATTTATAGATACATTTGAATTTGTGTATAGCAATGTTAATAAAAAGAGTGTCTGCTTGAATAACCTCGATGAGTTTCTTAAGTGGTGTGTTTCTGCAGCGGATGCTGACTTTCCAGTTTTTGTTCTTTTCTTTCCCACCAAACCTCTCAAATGAAGATGGGCTTAACCACTTTCCCTGAGCAAAAATACACTTCTCCCCTACAGTAGAGATGGAGGTTTGAAACCATATGCTAGATTGAGCACACATAGCTTTTAAAGCATGGGAATAAGCCTGAGATGATTCACCTTTGGTAAATTTCTCTCGATGGAAGGTACCTTCTTTATCCCCACAGTTCACAGGCAGCTGAGTTTTATAAATAGGAAATGTCCAAATCTCCTGGTTGTCTCCTTTCTTTAGAGGAGATGCTGTGAAAGAGCACACAACATATGAGATCCATTAGATGCTGTTTAGATTTATAGTACTTTTCTCAAAGTTTAGCATGAAATTTCAAATATTGTTATTTTATTTGATCTTAATTCAAGACTTAATTTGGACATCAACCAAACACTGAAGAGCTGAGTGATAGAACATTCAACAAACAAACAACTTTTCTTTGGGTTTTCTGTGGTACCTATGATGAGTGACTGAAACTGGAACGCAGAGGAAACAAGAGGACAAACACAACACAGATGAAGATGGCGAGGAGCAGAAAAACAAATGCAGAGAAAATTTTGAGTCCAAAGTGTTGAGGGAAAAGAGCATTCAAGGAACAAAATGTGGTGGACAGTGAGTGCCGGGAAATGTAGTTCTTATAAGGGAATCCAAAATGGCTGCTATTGGATAATCACCCCATTTGCGATCTCTGTCAAATCATAAAATCTTAATTTTAGCTTAAGTGAAGAATTTTCTTACAATTAAGAGCATTCAAACCTTATCATCACAAGTATAAAAGATCTTCAGATGGCTGCATTCAAATTTGAAATTTTATCCAATTATTATAGAGAACTTTGTGATTTTTACCAAAACTTAATTAAACAACAGTTATCTCAGAATTGCTTTTATTTTTACAAATTATTATTACTATACTATATATAATTGTATTTATTTTTTTACTTTCATGGTAAACATAAAGCCTAAGTCACCAACAAAGTAAGATCATTTATATCTAGAACCTTCAGAGACTCACAGAAAGAAGGTTTCCTGGCTGGTTTCTTTCGAATCGGTGTGGAAGCAGAGGACAGTCCTGGCTCCTCCTCATCCTCACTTCCTCCATCACCTCTAGACCTCTTTTTCCTCTGTTTGATCTCCTTTGCCTTCGTCCTTTTCCCATCACCCTGCTCTGTTGATTTCTCAACTCTTGCAAGATCCTCATCAAGTTTTAACGATCCTACAACCATGTAAATTAGAATCAATTTTGATTTCAATCAATCAAAATTAAAACGAATGACATTAAAAAACATTTGAGCAAGTCAGCGCTCTGATGGAGAACAGGAAGAGTGTTAAAAGTACAAAGTAAAAGTTATGTGCAAAAAGAGTCTTATTAATATCATTAGTATTAAAGCATAAATTCAGAGCGGAGCCTACTCGTAAATATACGGTGTTCGAGAGGCGAAAAAAAAATTTACATAACGTGAAACACTTTTACAAATAACAAAACAAATCAACATTTTAGAAAACACATTGACAAGTTACAACACACTTTTACATTTCAGAAAACTCGTTTACATTTTAGAAAACAAATTGACATTATAGACAACACAATTACATCAATGGTCCAATCAGAGTCAAGTTGTCGATTCTTGATGGTATCCTGTAATTGTGTTTTCTATAATGTTAATTTGTTTGCCTAATATGTAAATGTGTTTTCCAAAATGTAAATGTGCTTTTGGAAATGTAAAAGTGTGTTGTAACTTGTAAATGTGTTTTCTAAAATGTTATTTTGTCTAGTAATTTGTAAAAGTGTTTCACGTAATGTAAATGTGTTTCACACCTCTCGGCCACTGTATAAGGCTGCAAATCCACAACCAACAACACGTGAATATACATCACACAGTTCGTAAATATTTAATGACAAGCAGCTGAAAAAGGTAATAAATTCAAATCTGTGAATGAATAATTTAGGTATTAAAATAAATTTGTAAAATAAATTGGCTCAGATGTCCTTTATTGTCTTTCCTATGAACACACGAGCATAAGCGCATGGATTTTAAATAATTCCTGTCTTTTAAGTCTGAACATTTTCTCAATCTTTATTTATTCAGCTTTTTAATAAATGTATTTGGTCCTGATTTAAAGAGCTAAAGGTTAAAGAGCAGGCAGTTATAAGATAAAAAAAGATATATAAAAATATTCATTCGAAACAGACCACATCTCAACTCGGAATAAGAAAAACAGACAATTAACAGAAGAGTAAGCATTAGAGGATCATTTTCAATGGCTGCTGATATGGAGGTGGAGACCTGGGTCCTGGAGGCTGCTTTTGAGCACAAGTAGAGACGGGTACTTCTGCAGAATATGGTCCTGAAGCACACAGCTCCAGAAGAGGTGTATGCACTCAGATCGCTCTCTCTCCACATGATCCAGAACTTCATAGAGAGCGTTCTCAATCTGCTTCGGGGAGCGCTTTGCTTTCACTTTCTGCGCAGAGACAGAATATCAATCATTAGTTGGTTAACCTCTGGTAGTATAGACCTGTTTACTGTCTGCTCACAATGACGTTGTTGCAGTGTTTCTGCAAGTATATCTGGAAATAGCAGCTTGTAAGGCTGTAAAACAGATTACCAGCAAAGATCACGAATGCCATTTTATGTTTTTGGAATGGTATCTGGAGACCAGAGATTGGTCTGATAAAAGGTGTTAGGAAGTCTGAATGTATAGAGGATATTGTAGATATATAACGTAAAATCTGGACACTTGACATTTAGCTGACATTTTTAGTTTTACATTTTTCAATATCACGAATTTAAACAAGTTTACCTTTCATCCTCTGTCTCTCCTTTCTTCAATAGGACCATCAAAAAGATTTTTGCTCCCGCTGTTTGAGGGCTACCAGAGATTTGGTTGCAAAATGAGGATGAGCAGTAGGGAGGATTTATGGACAGAAAAGTCAGATGGGGATTAATTATCCGGTTTAGAACCTTATAATTCCAAACAAAATCTGTCCCAAAATTTTGCTCATTTGTTCTATTGATTTTCATTTTTTCCTCACGTTGTCCTTGTGTTTTCATCTATTTTACCAATTCCATTAACTAATTTAACAAATCTATTTTACTAATGTACTTGGAAATTTTAAAAGTAATGGGGTGCTCTGCTCGATTGTGATTCACTAATTTCACAATGTGTTGCATGTTTCACTAAAAAGGATTAGCTTAAATAAATCACAAATTGTGTTCAATATACAACCCTAATGAACACTATTAGTGCTAGCAGCAAACATTGATTTTTCTTTTTTATTTAGCTGTTAAGTGACTTAAGTGACTTACATCTAAACATCTATTAATTCTGCCATTGATCCAAGAGATATTCTGTGCGTCCCAATCGTCGCACTATCCACACTTTTATGGGAGGGGAATGACAATTAGTGTGTCTCAAACTGTAGTGTACATTAAAAGTATCCAAGTGGTACCCGGATATGCCAAACGATGGACACCCAACCAGCTGATATTACCCACAATCCACTGCGATGTGTTGGGATTTGTTTTCTCTTAGACCAAACAAAGCTCTCCATGTAATATGACTCATTTTTAATGAAGAATCATTTAAATAAATAATAGCAATATAGTGAGTGTTGTATCTATTGTTGAACATTTTTTTAATGGTAAAGACGTTTAAAGGAGTTAAGTTCTTGCACTTTTGTAAAATCAAAACTACTTCCGTCACTAGATGTTTTAATGCATCGTAGACCATTACACGCTAAAAACAATGTACCAATGAATAAATGAATAAATTAAATGAATGAAAGCCATTATTGGTCACTACACTGTTACATGCAGTGAAACTGAACCCATACAAACATGACAGCACAAAACAAGAAGACCGGTCCTTCGAGAGGTAACATTAGAAAAAAAAAGAAACAAGGTACAATATGAAAGATAGCTATAAAAAAAAAAATACAGCTGCCGGACTGCTCTCAGCGAGGACAAAATCAAGCACAGTGAACACTGACTAGACACAATGCATTAGAACTAAAAGATACAGAGATTCATATTTCCTGGTTCAATACTTCAAATTTTAACCTCATCAAAACTAATGAAGTCTATACAAAGCTGTTTCAGATTTTTTTTATGCCTTTTTCTCAGCATTTGCCAAAACTTTCCATGGCTGCTGCGTCACAATTCCAATTTCTCAGACAGAAAACTCATGATGCACTGCTTTATTTTACCAGCACATGAGTGACGGGAGAAATGCTAAACACTTACTGAACTCATAAGCATGTACATGTGTTTCTGCAGAAATCAGAGCAAAAAAGTGATCAAAGTTACCGCAATTGTGATCAAAATATGTGACACATACTGGTGCCCAATCAAAAGCAAGCTCATGTATGTTAAAAAATGACTACCTAAGCGTAGCCACTCTCATTTTGGCTGCTACTTCACAACTGGGATTGTGTGGCAGAGAGATGGCGCAGTGGTGGAGTTGGTAATCCTGTAATCTGAAGGTTGGCGGTTCGATCCCTACTGAGGCTGGTAGCTTATCACCACCAGAGTGGGAAAGTGGAGTGAAAGATAATGCACTTAACATTGTAAAAGGTCTTTGAGCTCTGGAAAAGTGCTACATAGATTGAATGCATTATTATGATTATTCATAGGGCTGTACCTTGTAAAAAAACTGTTGATTTGAATCTGTAGACAAGCATTAATGTATTACTTTTTTTTTTTAACCTGTCATCTTCAAAGCAGCCCTATGAGAAGGGAAGTGCTTCGTATGAGTTGGTCAGTTTTGCTCTTTCCAGGTAAATGAAGATATTATATATTGAGTATTCCTCTGGATAGAAGCACTTAATTGAATTTATTGATTATTTCGCATTCATTACAATAATTACATTAATCAATCATATAAACATACATCAGGACAGGATGGTGTTAAGGAGGGGCAAAGAGAGGGAGAGAAGTTTTGGAGGGGGAAATAGAAGGTGAGCGGTAAATTGTGGGGGAATGAAATAAAAATAAAAATAAAATAAATAAGATTAGATACCTACCTTAGCACATTCAAGTAGTTCGCATCTATCTACACATATCCATACAAATATAAATATACATACATATACCCAGTTAATGATCTATGCACCAAACAGAAAAATAATAATTATAATAATAAATAAAAAGATATACGTATACATACACATACATACCCGCGCGCACACACACACACACATATACATATATATATATATATATATATATATATATATATATATATATAGATAGATATATACATACATACATACACACACACACATGCACATACATACATGCTACCCAGATATCAGCATTATACGCATTAATATAAGCATTAATGTATTACTAATTGCACTGATGTGTTATAGCTTGGGTATTTTTGAGCTATTAATAATTGTTGTGATGTTGTTCCCAAGAAGGGTGGAATCCCTGTAATGGCTATCATGAGGATCTGGGCTCAGCCACAATGTTGTCAGTGCCCAGAAACGTCTTTAGGAAGAACATTCTCTTCTGCATCTGTGATGGCGGGCGTGTTCTGTACCTGGTAGAGAGCCTCGGGGAGCAGGTCGTGGTCCCGCAGCTGAGAGAGGAGCCTGCGCGGCTGCTCGATGGACGAAATCGTCGTCTTGTTGCGGCGAAAAAAACGGAGCAACTGTTCATTCGTTAGAAAATTTAACTCCATTTTGCCGTCGACTCCTATAAGGCACAGCGCTCTGCAATGCAAAACAACCTCTGTTTAAACAACTTCTGCTCTACAGTTCACTTCAGAACTAGACTACACGTTATATAACGTTAGTTTAGAAGAGAAAAGAACAAGTACCTACCAATCGATTCCAAAATAAAAGGCAGTGTTCTAAAATCGTTGGAGGTGACATGAACACAAAACAAGTTAGTTTTTTTCTAAATCTCCCGCCGGACAGTGAGCTTGAGACGCGATTTTCCGCATAACTAACCCGAAACGGAAGTGACGTTTCGAAAGTGAAAGTTGACCGTTTGTACGGCGGGATTAAGACAGTTTGTAATTTTATTTTAGTGACCAAATGTTAGCACAAAAAAGTTGTTCAATCGCCCCCAATTTGGATAGGATAAAAAAGGAATAGTCTATATTGATGAAAAATATTATTATTATTTGTAGTAGTAGTAGTGGTGGTAATAATAATAATAATAACTCATATTTTGAAACATTTTAATAAAAATGAAACTATTATAACAAACGTCAATATAACTAAACAGATTTGTAACCCCCTAGCATTTATCTTTTATTTTAATTAAGGGTTTTATTGTAATGTATTTTGTTATAGTAAATAGTTTTTTAACGCCCTTTCTTTCTAATTTAGAATTCCCTTTGTGAAAGATTATATTATTTGACCACAAGAGGACGCAACGTAACCATCATAAATAAACTTGGAAAAAACTAAACCCTAAACTGGACAAGAAAAATTTACAATATATATTTTGGGGGTTTCAGTAAAATATGCCCAACGAAATATTATTTGTTATTATTAGTACCCCCTCTATTTCTTTAATAGTAAGGGCTAGTTATATGAATATGTTAGTATGAATATGTTAGACTAAACAATAAATCAATCAAGGAGTCAAAAGTGTGTTTTTTATATATATATATATATATATATATATATATATATATATATATATACAAATCAGTAGGCAAACTAGTACAGTACAATTAAATGGGGAGTAACTCCATTGATTTTATGAAATACTTAATATATTTTTTATTAATCATTTGTCGTAAATTTGGGTCCTGTTTGAGGCTTGATCATTGAATTTGGGAGGAACTGAGGTTTTAAAAGTACAAATTTGAATAACATTTACTGTAACATAGGAACTGTAAAGTACCTTTAAAATCAGGAAATATAAGTAGCTTAGTTCAGTCAATGGGGTAGTTTAACGGTATGAAATAGTGTTGACCAGTAATCATTATCATATCAAATAAGCCTGATTTAGTCTATTTTTGGTCAAATAAAGTATCCAATTCAGTTACTTTTATGAGGAAACTAGCTGAAGACAAACTTTTAAACACAATATTTGGAGACATCTGCATGCACTAAAAAACGTTGACCTAGATTATTTGTTGAAACTACTTAAAAATAAAGTGTCAAGTGTTTGGTTTTGATACGCGAACACAGCTCCAGAACACATCAGACAGAAAAGGAGACAGATCTGACAGATGAGTGTGGGCTTGATGAAAACAAAAATGATACGAGCACACAAACACCTTCTGGAAGATCTGCACACACTCCTCTTCACTAAACCCTTTCCCGCGCTGCTGTCATTTCTCTCCAGAGATTATTCCTCTGCTTACTTGTTTCTAAAGTAATTGCCATGTACTTTGTGTTAAGTCTTTACAACACCTGAACTGACAAGAACATATAGTCCCTTGGAATTATACGGTGACATTTTGGTCATAACGGTAATAATAAAACATTCTTTGGTATCTTATTTGCATATTATATACTATTTAAATGTCTTTTATATTTAAAAACAAAAAGCTGAATCTGATTTTGCTATAAATGCAAAATCCTCTCATAAAGCGGATGGAATTGTAATTTTAAGGGGATGAGATTGCCGGATGCCTTTATTTAGCTGTTTATCATTAAGTACGCTACACTTTTCTATTCAGCAGTGATGCAATAATCTAATAAAAAGTCAAATAAAATGTGAAATGTGTTCAAAATCAATCAATCAATCAATCAATAAACAAACCCATCCATCAACCAATCCACCATTCAACAAATCAACTCATCGACCAACCAACTGTCTAACCAATGAATCATTCAATTATTGAAGCAGATTCACTGTTACAAGCAACAAGATTCAACCCTCCGATGACTTCAGACATCACACTACAGGAAAACGGTCAAGGTCATGCAAGAGGTAGCATAAGAAATAAGGAAATCAGAATAAATAGCTTAAAGAATACCCCTTATAGACGATCATTCAAGGACAAAAGTGCGAAACAAACCCAAACACAAGCACTTCAACACACTGACATAGACATAACATTGCAACAGTGGAGGTGGAACAGGGGATGTAGAAGTCCAATCCGGCTTGCAGCTTCTGGTCATGCATCTAAAAAGTGATGGTCAAAAACCCCTCCACCAACTTCGGGGGGAAAAGCATACGAAGACATTGGTGTCATCGAGGAGAAATGTATAGCCTCTTTTGATCTTCCTCCAAAAGTGAGTGGGCGTTAATTTTAAACATATGTTTAACTTAGCTTAAATGTAAAGATTAGCTCTCGCTCTTTTCATAAAGGTCGAAATTAATATGAATGCAAAAAACTTGTGGGTACCAGATTTCAGTCTGCAGTGAAGTTGGCAGTTTTACCATTGAGAGTCTAAGGAATTTGCTCCAAATTGGGACTGGTTGATGAACTGCATCTTGTCACGTGGCATGCCTCAAGGCTTGCTTCTGGTCCCTATTTTGTTTACTCTATATATGGTGATTTGAGAGTATCTGTCTCTCTGTGAGAATCTCCTCGCCTGTCTCAGTGAAGTAACAAACTGCCTCAAAGCACATTCTAACATTCATTGACAACAGAACTTGTTATCTCTGGTCACTCTTCCACCTCCACTGTCCTTACCGTTACTTTGAGGGGTTTATCAGCATCTCCAAAACCTTGAGTGAAAATCTTGGTTTTATTTTTAGTTCACAAACCATCTGGGGCTAAAAGCCCGCAAAGGCGTCGGTGTCCTTCATGAGGAATTCAACCCTGCTTCTACAACATCTCTAACAACAGCCTTGGTGTAGGCCATCTGGAAGAAATGGGGGGAACGTCTTCTTGCCAAACTTCGGTCAAATTCTGCCAATTTTTACCTGTCCTCATTGGTCTCCATTCTATCCGAAATTCATTGCATTACCGCAAGTTTCTCCACATTGTTTTACCAAACTTAAGTCTTTGTCATTTCAAACTTCACAGTTTAGTTAAATTGAAACATTTCTCATGTTTACAGTATATTTTTGTAGGTCACATGTGTCAAACTCAAGGCCCGCGGGCCAGATGTGGCCCGTCATGTAATCTAATGTGGCCCGCGAGAGCTTAAAGGTTTTGAGTGTCTAAAAATAAAATAAAAATAAAACAAAAAAAACTACATTTCCCACAATGCCTTAAGTAGCCCCAACGGTGTTTCCGCATCCATACTCATACTTTTTTTTTTTGATTGTTTTTTCTTCGCTAAACAAATTACACCAATGAGCTCATATAAATGCCATCTGCTGGCTTGCTGCCGTACTGCGAGATGGTGCCTCAGCCACAGCGTTGCCGGTACCACACACCCCTGCTGTAGGTGTAATTAACATTTTCAGGTGTGTATATATATATATATATATATATATATATATATATATATATATATATTTATTTATATATATATGTGTGTGTGTCATACTTTGCAACAGTGAACAAAAATGGCAAGATTGTGTTGTTTAAGGATAAGACAAGCAGCCTCCTGAGAATCTGTACTTCATGAGACTTTTAGAGTCTTTTAGGGGTAACTATTAATTCTCGCGATAATGCGATATGTGTGAATATAACAAGCACTAAACCTCCATTATTTGTTCGATTTCTGATAGCAGATGCCTCTATTCAACAATGACAGCATTGAAAAGCCTTCACAGGCATTACGTCATAAAATACTGGAATTAACAAAACATATGTGCTCGATCAGATCAGCACATGTGAGCAGCACCAGCCTAAAGCCAGGGCGACCTTTAACTCGAACGATCCTTTACATAACATCCAGCAGTTGTAAAGACAGGCCTGGGAAATCAGCCCTTTAGAGCATACAGAAAACAACTGGCAGAAGCAGATTTGACAGGGCTTGATCCCAGAAGTGCAGAGCCACCACAGACAGACACACACACACACACACACACAACATCCATCATCATTAATTCAGAAGCTTGCTGCCCTCAGCAGAACGACTGATCTTGAGTGTAAAAACATTTCTGTGTTGTTTGAGCATTTCCACATACACAACACAGCTCCGGTTGCACAACAAATGCACATGAAACAGCAGATGTACCCTTAGAGATTTGCTTAGTTGGTAGATATGACAGACGAGGAGCACACATAAAATAGCACCAACGTGTATAACGCTCGTCTTTTTACGATACTGTAATTTTTCAATGGTTGAATGTGAAAGGAGGATGTTCAGTAAAGGTATGCTATAATCAAACCAGAATCAAATCTTTTCTAACAACTTCCTGTTTGGGTTAACGTTAAATAACTTCAAATAAGCCAAAACTACGGAAATAAGTATAAACGAATCCTAAGACCACTGTTCTCACAAGCGCTAACGTATGACCACTCAGAGTTGGTCACTTAAGTGTGTGTGCCCTTAACTGTGCACTTATGTAGCATTTTAACATGATTATAAATGATGCTCTTGCTATTGTCATGAAGGTCAAAAAGTAATTGTGAATTCTGTAGAAGTTTGACCAAATGTGGGACAGCAACTAAAAAATAAATATGGAAGAGAGCCATAACCCATAAAGAATGGGTTGCCAGATTGATGTGACCGTTTACAATCATGATAACTGACGAGAGAAACACGGGTTCATTATTACAAATAGTTTTAGTGATATAATCATACAATATCTTAAAGACTTTGAGATTACCGTAATTACCATCTGTGGCCTGCCAATAACTTGGCTTGCTTCTTTTTATTGTTTCCTTTCATCAATCCTGCCCTCCTTTCTTTATGTTTTCTTTCTTTCTTGACTTCCTTCCTTCCTCTCTCTCTCTTACTTTCCTTCGCTTTTTCTTTCTTCTTTCTTTTTCCCTCTTTCCCTTTTTCCATCCTTCTCTCTTTATCTCTTTCTCTGTTTCGATTTTTCTCTTTTATATTGTGTGTCCTCTTTTCTTTTATTCTTTCTTTCTTTCATCTCTGCAGCTTCAATTGCTATTTTATGGCAAGAACCAGTCAAGTTATAATAATATAAAACATTTGATATCGTGTTGAAAATCAGTTTGAATCTAATTTAAACTCAAATTTTCTTGATTAAAATGTGTTTTAGAGATTCAACAGAAAAAAATAATAAGTTGACATAAATCATTAGTTGATAATGAGTTAATGATGCATTAATGACGATTTAGCAAAATGTAATAATCACACGCTCATTAAACCTGTAAACAAGTTATTATAAATTAGTTAATACATCAATTACTGCCTCAATTAGTAACTAGTTTCTGAATGCACTTTGAGTGAGTCCATTCAAATATACTTCCTCAGCAGGAAATGTAAAAACTAATCTGTTTACATCAAGTAGCTTTTTTAGAGGGTTTTGTTCCAGTTTATCTTATACTATAAAGTCATACATACATTTAATTAAGAATCATTAGAGCTGCTCACAGATGGGTTAAAACCTGGAAATAATATCTTTACATACAATTTCACTGATTTCCATGATAAAAAGGTCCATGATTTGTGACAAATCAACCTATTTCTATTCTTAGACATTTCGATTTAGAAGAACATTTTAATTTAAGGGTCATTTAACTGGAAGTAAAGAAAAGAGTGTGTTAGTTAAAACCAAAAGCAGTTAAATGTTTCATAGCTCAGTTTGGTTTTCAGATTAAAGCATCAGTGTTTTTGCTCCTCAGCTCCATCTTCACGACTAAAGCTGTTTTGCTCATAAATTCACAAGAGCACCCCTCGTCTTGTTTATTAATACTGTATGCGGCGAGAGGCTAGACCTCAAGCACAGCAACAGATGCTTAAATATTCATACTTTTTTGTTGTTTTTTGTGCATAACCTTCCAAATGAATCTCTCCTTCCAATGTTTTTCAATCTATATGTGTTAAACGCTGGCCAGTAGCTTTGCTGGAACTCATAGAGAGATGCTATACCCGAGGCTTTAACTTCCGATTAATTTAATTCACTAACTGTGAAAAATATAGGCTTGCATCAATAAGAATACATTGAGTTAATGAAATATTTCTACATGTCGTGAGGGACATGTTTGAACCTACTCCAGCACACACTGACTCTGTCAAATGATGAATATTTCATTCACCCCCGAGTGAGAAAGAAAGAGAACGAGTGAAACAAGAATGCTCATCAACAGTTATAAAATTATACACTGAGGCCAACGCAGAAGAGGAGAAAACAACCTGCGATCATTTGATCAGACTCAGAGTAGCATAGGTGCTGACCTTATGAAAGTGTTTTAATCATTTGCTTGTTTTCTTATCAATGCGTGTGTTCTTTAACGGTAGAAGAGAAAAAAGTTGAATCAAAGCAATTCATAAAGATATTATTAAAAGCATTTGATAGACAATATTGAAATAACATAGATTTCTTATTTCTCTTATTCTTATAGTATAAATATCTTTTTTATAATAGTTGTTTATTTCTTTGATGATTAAAGTTATTGTCATGTGACAAAAGGAGGGATAGTGAGAGAAAATTTTAACAATTATATTTAGTCTTAGTAGTATTTTTTTTTTATTATTGGCCGGTTAATTGAAATTGCTGTTGGCTGCTTGTTATGGAAAGAAGAGGAAGAGAAAGAGAGAGGGAGCGTAAAGAGTTCTGAGGGGGGTTTATATGTATATACGTTTTTTCTCTTTAGGGGAAAAAATAGCAGGTCTTATTCTGGGACAATTTAGTAAATGTTCTTGTTAAAAGGTTCAATTTGCAACATTTTTAGAGTAAAAACTGTGCACCCTGCAGGCAGTCACCTACCTTCATCTAAGTCCACTTTGTGTCGGACCAAGTCTTCTAAAGCTTTAAAAACAAGTTAAACAAAAGTATTTATACAGCAGTGGGAAAAACAGGCATGTTTTTCTTACTGGCTAAATAAGGGATTGAATCATTGTGAATTGTCTATGTGAAAAATCTATTCACAGAATTTTAAAAAATTCTTTATTTATCTATTCTGTTCTATTCCTTTTCTGCTTCAAATGTGTTAATTGAGGTTTCAACCTTTTTTTAGTTGCAGGCTTGTTTTTTTTCAGTACTTTTATACTTATAATTTTTTATGCATTTCTTGTAAGCATTTACTTTTCTTAAAGCATCATTATGCTTATTTTAAATCTCTTATTTACATCTTTGTGGCTAAATGCATGGCCAGCTGTTGCCAATATTGACCAAGATCAGAGGTACTTTTTCTTTGCTTCAGTTCAGAGAGACAATAATTGATGAAACTGTCCAGAAAAGCAGACAGTTTTTTTGTTTGTCAATAGGTTAAACTGCTCCCTTAAGAAATGCTGTTTTAAAAATTGTGAATTGAAAAGAAACCGATTCGTTTTCACCCCTCCAGCCCTCTCTCATCACCCCATTGTTGCTTTTCTCACGTCTCGTTCTCCACTACCATTAATTCCATTTTTCCCAACATGTTACGTAACCAGTGTAATCCCTCCTCTGCTTCATCTGAACATCCCTGACCCTCACATCACTGCGATGAGCTCCAACGTCTGCTTTCTCCTGCATCAATCACATTCTCTATTCAGTTTTACAGTACAACACTTCGGCTCTCTGTCTGATGATCCCGTTTCAGTGTACATGTATGTGGCTCACGTTTTCCTTGCTGTCGTGACTCTCTGTGGGTTGTTCCTGGTCAGCAAAATGTCAGGCGGATCCTGTCGTCCCCCCAGAGAGAGACAAGCTGTTAGTGGAGAGCACTGGCCTGGGACACTTATCTGAAAGAGAGAGAGAAGGGGGGGAGGAGAGGGGGCAGAAAAAAACTGGAAGATGTGGTGTTAGATTCAGCATGTGTGGACTATTAAGTCACAGATTCATCACATAAAGAAAAAAGTTTGTTTATTGTAGTAATAATATTTAAATGAGCACATTATTTTTACACATTATATCCTTGACTTTGAGTCCCTCTCGCTGCTGTTGGAGCTCTTGAATTCTTTAAGCCCTATTTTAAAATAAAAGCACAATACAAAATCATCTAAATAAATAGCAAATGTGAAATTAAAATTACAAGGGGAAAATATTGAAACATTGAATATTGAAATGAATAAGTAGCATGCAATTTTTCGAACATGGTTTGGCCGGTGAGAACAAAATCAAACTTGTAGCCAGTCAGCAGGAGTAAAATCAGGAAGAGGTACAGATACGACATTCAAGTCTGCACACCAGCTTTCTTTTTGTTCAGATATTCTGTGATATCTATGGTTTGATTACCAGAAATAAAAAAAGCAGTCTGTATGTTTTTGAAGGGTTTTCTCTATTAATCTGGTTTTAAAGTTTTTCCAAGTAAAAAAAACAATGGTCACTAAATTGTAAAAAAGGTAATATATATAGTGGAACCTTAACTACTAATAGTAATACCTGACTGTCCTCATTAACAAGCATCTCAAACCTAAAACTTTTCCAATTTTTTGGGCCACATGAAACAAATTCTCTTTTTAGAATTTTTTAGAAACTCAAAAAAATTTAGTTTTAATCAGCCAGGGGGTTAAGAACCATCACAGACTCAAATATTTTCAATGCGTTTATTTATCTAAACATAGTTATTGCACAGAGCAGACATACAAATAATAATAAACATAATATAAAATTCTGAGTATTTCAAGGTTTCTGGGTGATAACTGCATTTGGATTGAACATTCAGAGAGAATCTCGCAGCATTTTAACACACAGCTCAAATCAAAGACTTTTTTTATTTTACATTAAATATTTCTGAACATGGCACCGATCAGAGTAATCCCTCATCTTTACGTATTAGGTGAAAAACAGCATCAATACAATCTTTTACTCTTGTAGTTTGTGACATAACAGAGTTAAAACAACATGAAACACTGGGTATAGACTTACAGAGCCTGGCTCATCCAATGGTGAGTGACAAAAGCAAAATAGGTTGTTTATTCTAAAGTGAGAATGCTTATTCAATTCTTAAATAAAACAATGAACTAATATATTATATATATAATATATGTACTCTGCTAAAAAGGGAAAACTACAGTTTATTTTTCTTATGATGAAAATAATTATTTTGAGTTTTTTTCATGAAACCATTTTCTATGCAACAAATATTAATTTAAAGATTTTAACAGATTAAGAAGAGTTTTAATCAGTGTGTTGAACAGTAACTTTTACATGACCAAGACACTAGCCGGTGCAATTAGTTTTAGGAAAACAGATGTTTCTTTCTTTACACTGTTACAAAACCATGCGCAACAAATCCGGTTCTTTGACTCGTAATCCTAAGGGAACCTGTTTCTGCACCACTCTCCAAAGGTGCTATTGAGAAGCAAATTTCAAACCTCCCAAACACATATAGAACCAAAGATAAACCACATTTAGAGTCCAAAGAACCCCAGACCTATATACACACTTCTGGGCTTCTTTGTCAGTTATTTCAGTTTTTTTGAGGCATCATAAAGCACCTTTTCCATGTAAAGAAAAAAACTTTCTACATGTGGTTGGTTCTCAAAAGCAAGTTTCATGGTCAGTTCCAATTAGAACAATTAAAGACTGATGTTAAAAGGCTATAAAAAAGGTTCTCCTAAGGTTACAAGGCACAAAAAAAGCTAAGTAAGAATGTTAAATACCAAAGATTTTTTAGTGTAGTGAAACTTTTGACATAATGACACAGCAGGTTAAGTAGTGGTGATACAAAATTCAGTGGTATAAAGAAACTACTAATCATGATGTCTGGGTATCAAGTTTATAAAAGCTAGTTGCATAAAGAAGGAAAACATGTTGATAGAGGATTCCTTTGCTGATAATGAGCGATAGAGAGAATGGTGACACTGAGTCAGAAACAGGTGGCAGAGCAGCACGCTGAGAGAGGCACTGCTGGACAGGAAATAGAATAAAAGAAACAGAGAGAGAAAGAGATGAAACATGAAGAGAGCAGAGACACACATTCTGTGTGTTCGAGTCTCACACTCAGAGTTCCTATGACAGCCTGCCAGACACAGAGAAGAAAACACTGAGACGCAGAAACGCTGAAGCATCTTGAGTGACACTTCAGGGGGTGCAGGTGGACACTACGGATAGAACTGCTTGAATGAATAGTATACACACTGCTTCAACCAACATATTTAGATTCTTTATATTCTTTAAGCTCAAGTTGAGAAATATTGTTTTGAGTGGAATATTATCCAGTCCATCAATTTGTTTCAAACACAGTAGGAATAAAAGTCAACTTTGTGTCAAGCCTCCACTAAAGATAGTCCTTCAAAACAAACAGAAACACAATCCTTATAAAGTAGTAGTCAGTCATGCCTCTTCTTTGACTGCTCAAGGACTCAAATGCAGCTAACAAAGAAATCTGCTTCGAAAGATGAATTTGGGATAATCGGGAATTGCTCAAAGCGAGAGGGAACAAAAGTTGTTCAAGTTATAACCTTGTGATGTGCTCACAAAAGGGATAGTTTTTACTGAAATCAGGGATCTTTGGCTATTAAAAACCAAATACATTTAGAGGCAATGACATTTTCAATTTGCAATCCAATGTACTTTTATTATATATATATATATATATATATATATATATATATATATATATATATTGATTCTCAATAGCATCTTTGCAGGCTGAATGCCACCAAAATGGTTCCCCTATGATTATTAGTCAAAGATCCAGATGTAGTGTTACGTAGCACCCAAAGATCTTGTTGAGTTTCTTCATAAGTGGACAATTTTTTTATTTCTTTATTGAAATGACTAAAGGAACTTGATTCCTTTAACAAGCTGATAATGTTAATTTGATGGATATGTTGCAAGCTTCACAGTGTGCATGGCTGATACAACTCACAGGGCTCGCTCTGAGAGTTTGTGTTTGCGCTCAGACGAAAAATTACAAGGAACATCGCTGGTATGTATGCTTGACATGTGTCGATGTCTACTACTCCATTCTAAAAAGCACCAGTTTGGTGCAAAAGAAAAAAAACATCATGATTCACAGTCAGGCTAAAACCAGATATTTTATAACTAAACTATATTGTTAGTTAGTACAACATAATTATGGGCACCGTAATTCAGTTTAATTCATGCCAAAGATTTATACAAGTTTTTTTTAGACAAGAGATCTATTTTCCTTAAAATGAACTTGAACTCATTGATTTTCAAAATAATTGCACCTGGGTGTCCACAATAGTCAAGTTTAAGACAAGTCTAAGTCCAGAGCCAAGACTGAGTCGAGACCAAGTCCAAAGTCAAGTCAAATCAAGACAGAAAGTTTAAAAAAATCCTCTCTGTAATTGCTTGACTTTGTGTTCAATTTGCAAAAACTTCTAACGACAAATGTAAATGAAACTAAGCCCTTTTTATTCAGGCAAAATTTACCAAGTTTTACTGACAAAATTACCAAGAAAACAAGGGGAATTTTTTTATAAAATACAGTAATGGTTGTTTCAAAACAACTGTGAATTCAAAAACCCTATCCCTCTCAAAAGCAAGAAGAAAATATAATTCTAATGATTAACAGTAATAAAAAGAGGGATACAGGAATAAGTGTAAAGTAAAAATGTAGCTTTATTTTTTAAATGTAGGAATTTAATATTGTCGAGTGTTTGGAACACTGTGATTTTCTGAATACAGTCTATGACGTAAATATTTAAAAGCGTAAAGTAAAACCCCCCAGTGGCCCCTTTCACCACCAGGGGTGTGTGTGTGTAAAGTAAACACATTAGTGGGTCTGGTAACAGATCAGAAGTTACAGTGCTAACACAAAGCTTGCAGTAAATTGGGAAGCGGGAGGAAACTGTGCTTGAGCACAGAGGGAACAAATCATTCCCAAAGTGAAAGCACCCTTACCTTTACTTTAGAGAAACACTTTAACTCATCAAGAGGGGAGATTCACTCGAGCTGGTTGCTATCGTGTACCCAAGTACCACAGTCAACAATCTCAAGAATGCCTGAAGTGTGACAGAAAACAACAAAAACAAAAGCAACACCTTCCACTCAACAGCCCGGAGTCATGACAACACAAACATCGTGTTCTTTCTAAAAAGGAAATAACTTCAGATGTGTTGCATAGAAGTTGAGTTAATCTGAGCAGTTGATTCGTCTTCAGTGAGGTGAGCCTTGAGTTCTGATCCCAAACCAAACACTGTCTTTGGAATAACTTAACTTTGCAAAAACAAGACCTTGCAACAGTTTCAAGAGAGGGAAACACCCACAAGTAAAATAGAATACATTTCTTAAAAGGAAACAACTAATTAAAGCCTGCTCAAAGCAGAACCAACTATTCTGTAAGGAATAAGCTGTAAAAGTGCACAGGAAAGAACATCGAGTCTTTTTTTCCATATTTCACACACATGCACACTTACAGTACTCTTGCGTCAAGTCATATAGGGCTGCATAGTTAAGATGAGTCCATGAGTGTTGATATCTCACACTGGAGCTTTTCTGGCAGGAAGTGACATCAGGAGCATTTCCAAACACACACAGCCAGACTTCCTCCAAAGAACATGTAGAGCAGGTTCCTGACTTCATGGCTCACCTCGAAGCCGAAGCCCTCCCCGATCACCACATGCCACGAGCTGCCAAACTTCTTGTCCATGGACTCCTTGATCATCTTGGCAGCACTCTGAAAGAGAACGCAGAGGAAGAATAAGACTGGATGGAAGTTAATACAATCTGTTGACTTATCAAAAATGACTTTATGCACAGGCGTCAGGGTGGCGCAGTGGGTAGCATGGTTGTCTCACAGCAAGAAGGTCGCTGGTTCACGCTGGTTGACATTTCTGTGTGGAGTTTGCATGTTCTCCCCGTGATCGCGTGGGTTATCTCCGGGTGCTCCGGTTTTCCCCACAAGTCCAAAGATGCGGTATAAGTTAATTGAGAAAAAACAATTCTCCATAGAGTATGAGTGAATGAGTGTGTGTGAATGTTTCCCACTGATGGGTTGTGGCTGGAAGGGGATCCGCCGCGTAAAACATATGCCAGAAGAGTTGGCGGTTTATTCCGCTGTGGCGACCCCGAAAGGGAAGAAAGCCGACATGAAGATGGATGGACTTTATGCACATTTTCTCAGACTATGGCAACCATAATTTATTTTACTTTTTACTTTATTTTAGCATTTACAAGCATTTTCTCAATCCCTGGCAAGTAACAACAGAAACCACATATTGGTTGAGCTTTACATGGACATCAGAAAAATAAGACCAGTGACAATTATTTAAGACCTAGAACAGTTAATGTAAGACTTTTTAAGATCGAGTTTTGTAATTATCTACATGTCTCCTGTCCTGTTGGTCAGTGTTCTGCAGCAGAACGGCAGCCATCACATCAACCAGGCAGTAGTGGTGGAATCAAACCCAACCCCCTAAAGATTAAAGGTGCTTCGACACTCGAAATCTTTGGTATCTTTCAAACAAAATGGCAGAAAAATGGGCTGACCTCATTGTTGGAGGTGAACTTCTCACAGGCCGTGACACAGAGCTCCATTGTCTCCACACGCATCTCCTCTGACATATCTGTGTGCTGTGAACAAATCCGAAAGGAAATTTTCTGGTGCAGCACAGAAATACAGTTACAGCAATGATGTTTATAGTTGCTTGTTTTCTAAAAACGGTGAGTCGTAATACAAAAAAAGCATTCATAGTTGTACAAAGATCTGGGCGTGGAAAAGATCTTTCTTTGCGTTGGTATTTTACGCTGCGTTCTCGTTTTTTTCCCGCATCAATAAAAAAACAAGTGTCTTGATTTATTTATTTCACCACAAAATCGGTTTAAATCAAGCTTTTATAATAAGTCGACGATTACTGGTCAGCTTAAATCAACACTTAGCTCACACTAATGAACTTTACAATCCCTAAGGGTAGCATTAAATGGTACTTCTATTTCTATTTCTGGAATTATCAAACAGGAGTTCCTATTTTAACTCAACCTAATCCACACTAGGCCTTTGTGAAGCTGTTGTGAAGCAACTGCTAAAGAAATTGAACACTTAGATTGATTGATTGCCTAATCCTATGCAAATAAAGCATATTAGTAATTTGTAAATAGATATAGAGAACTCCTACTGTACCTCCCGAACTATTCAATCATTTATAATGAGTTAATTCCATATTAAAATCCACCTACGGGGATTTAACCTATGTTATGGCATATTTTGACTTTTTTGGCTTTATTTACTAATAAATTCACAGGTTGAGAATGTATTAGTGAATAAATAAAACTCAATACAAGTGGAAAAAAAGAGATTAGATCATTTTTGATAATACTAATTTTACACTGTATTCATCAGTTATCTTCTTTAACTACAAACTTACATTTTTTTAGGTTTGGCGACATTTGACTTATGTTAGCAAAAGGGTACTACACAAGTTAATCAAACCAATAACAAATGTATTTTAAATAATGTGTAATTTCTACATGTAGTAGGCTTTAGTTCTAGGTGCAGTATCAAGCAAACTGGACTTTTCAGGCATTTCTTGCATGTTTTAGTATTTTTCCCTTTAAGTAATATTCAGATTGGTTCATGTATGTTTGTTTAATATTATTTTCTGTTTCTGGGAGCTCAAATCGGCTCGATGAACCCTATGACACCCATTGGCCATAGCACACCCCACTAACCAATTAGTTGAACTTCTAATGCAGCTCATCTCAATGAAGAACGTACGAACCAGAAGTGTAAGAGTAGCAGATCAGCGTTGAATAAACATTAAAAAGAACTTTTTGGATGTACTGGGTCAAAAGTGTTTTTTGACCCAAAAGATGAATGCATTCTTCAGAAACGGGTGGATTCTCTGTGAGCCAACAAGTAAAACCCAGCAGGGGGTGTGGCAGAAGCAGTGGGAGGAACAGGGGGTATGTGATTAGTTTTGTGGCTCAAAGTCATCTGAGAGATTCAACGCCTATCAAAGGTTATTAATCGCATTGAGGGATCAATTATATATTTTTTCTATTAATTTTAAAGAGGCACTACTAATTAATACAAATTTGTGAGGTTTATAATACAAAAGTGCATGTATATAAACTGTATATTTAGTTAACGGGAAGCAACTGGTTTATAATGAAAATAAAACATAAGACTGCAAAAGTACAATTTTCAACACTTGAAATATTTATTTGTAAGATAAACGTGGTGAATGTAAAATAATGAATAATATAAGTAAATAACAAAAAAAGTTTTTTAAGTATGTTTAACTTGTAAACTTGATTTTGGTATCCCAAAAAAACCCCCAAGGGACTTGAGAGTAAAGGTGCCTACACACCAATCGCAAATAATCTTGGCAGAGCGGCTGATTTCAATGTAAAGTCTATGTAAAGAGTTCTCAAAGCAAACAACCTCACGCGAGTAAACAACGGGTTTAAAAGCGGTGAGATCGGTGCGGGAGAAGCATTCTGTCTGCGTGTTTGTCGCTTGGTGTGAACGCCCTGTAAGACTGAAGACTATGATGAAGCTATAAAAAGAGCAAGCTTTACAGAATGCATGCAAGTGTTGTTGCATGGACCCAGAAAAAAAACTAAATACATCTAAAGTTACAGCATAAAGACGTTTAAAACATGTGAACAGGATGAAGCAGCCCGTCCTTTGATTGATTTATTCCAGATAAATATAGACACGTCCTGAACTGGTTCTATCAACAGTATATAGGTCACACAGCACCCACCCTGATCAGCGGAAAGCTCTGGAGTCTTTTGTAGTCCGCATCCTCTTTTTTAGCATCACCGGTGTCTGCCATCCTTTTCTTCACTTTCAGAGAGATAGAGTGAGACAGAGGGATTAGTCCTGTCTGGTGAACAGTAAAACTAGGACATTATGTCAAAGCTGACAGATTTAGTTAAAAAGTGGATGAATTATGTTGTTTGTAACTGAAGGGAAAACACAGACAGTTCTACATGATTAAACAATTTATAAAATCTGTCAAATTATTTCAGAGAGAAATTCCAGTAATGATTTTTTTGCCCTACATAGTCCTTAGAGTCACAAGTTTGTCCAGGCCACTTTTAATAAAGGCAGGTTGAACCCCCAGACAACTGCTTTGCCCTTTCAGGGCACCATTCACGCGCCGTTCTTGGTCACTTTCACTCTCAGGGGTTTTATAGAGATATTGGCTTCTCAGACGTATATTTTGGACCATGAGAGGAAATCTGAGGATCTGAGTATTGAACTTCTACTTTACTTTCTAAGTACTTGAACTTCTATTAACTATTAAGGAAGGTCATCGGCAAGTCAATGTATATAAAGTGTGTGATTTGAGGCCATTTTCTTTTCCCAACTTATATCAAACCTGTTCAATTACTATTGACATTTAGCAGTGATTGATCTCTATATAAAATGGGATGGGGGCACAGTTCTACCCTGCATAGCCGCTTTTTAAATGTCTATTTTAATAGCAAATATCTAACAGGGTTATATTGTATAAAACATTTTTACGATGACACAATGTGTAACTACAGTCTCTTTTACAAACGAAGCAATTCGTGTGAAATTTATATACAAATATAAAAATACCTTTACTCAGGTCCTCTGTTAAAAATACAAGATAAGCCACAATAAACAATTGTATTATAAATGTCTTTGAACTGTCAACACATTTAGGTGTTTAACCAAAACGTTTCACAATAGAGATTGTTTTATTTAATATTTATTGAGAATATTGATTTGATCCAGATTTAAAACTAAACCCAGTCTGAGTTTTAAGTAGGCTATCGGAGACGTTAATTTTTAAAGCATTAATCTACACGCTGACCTAAAATTAGATTCATTTAAAAACAAACACAGGCGCATTTAGTAACTTTAGTTATTATTTTTAGCATCAGTTGGCTAGGTTAGCTTGCTAGCAGGATAACGTTCCTCTTCAAGCAGCAACAAAGCACTGGCTAATACATCAAAATAAAACATGGTAACATGACACACAACGCAATAACTCGTTCAAGGTTCGGCTGTGTCAGAACAGTTCAATAACTTACCGTTTTTTCGCTTTTATTCCGATCCTCTCATCCACCACCACCGTTGTCATGGATACATACAGGGCAAACGCTGAACACGTGACCAAGTCATTTCCGCATCCGTTGAACGCAAACTATTTATTGCCTTATTTCATAAATGTATTCTAGTACTTGTATTATTAATAATTGTTTTAGCTTTTAAAATGACTCTATCTGCTAATGCAAATGTATAATAATATTAATACTAATAATTAAACAATTTATGTTATGGTGCCTTTCAAGACTCCCAAGGACACCTTACATCGTAGATAAAAGAATAACAAAATAACACGATAGTAAAAACAAATACAATTTAGTGAAGATCCAAATCATATCCCTTTAAATAATTTGTAATATTTGACCCCTCTTGACTCTCACTGCACCCTTGATAACCTTCAAAATATAAAAAAGTATTTAAATCACCTCAAATTGTTATATTCAGTAAAACAATTAGTGTATCCCCTGTTCCTCTGCCATGCTTCAACCATGTCCCCTGCATGCTATAGGCTTTTCTTGTTGCCACACAGAAAATATCTGACAAAGAATAGTCATCCTTTGATAACAAACTTTCTTTTAATTGTTTATCCGATGCGGTTCTACTATGGCTACACTTTCAAGTTGGTCAGCGCGTATATACGTTCTTCAGTGAGATGCATTGGCGATTCATCTGATTGGCTAGAGCTATGGTCAATGGGCTTGCCTACAACCATCAAGATGTTGAAGATGTTGAAGTATGGGGTAATATATCTTGTAGCTGCATTTTGAGTTCATTGTGATTCATGAGAGATTCGGAAGTCAGACTGAAGAATAATGAATTGCAGTAGTCAATACGAGATGTAACCAGGGGATGGAGCAGGAGAGTGGAGGAGTTTATGGAAAACAGATTGGTTTTGATTTGCTAAAAAGTGGAGGAGGTGTCACGTGGCACAGTGGGTTACACGATCGCCTCACAGTAAGATTCAAGCTGGTTCAAGCTGGGTCAGTTGGCATTTCGTATGCATGTTCTCCCAGTGTTTGCACGGGTTTCCACCGAGTGCTCCGGGTTCCCGCACAAGTCCAAAGACATGTGGTACAAGTGAATTGGGTAAGCTAAAGTGTCTGTAGTTAAAGCGTTTCCCAGCTGAAAGGGCATCTGCTGTGTAAAACTGCTGTGTAAAAAAAAAAAAAGAGGATGGATAAGTTGGCGGTTCCTTCTGCTCTGGCGACCCCAAATAGAAAAGACTAAGTCGAAAAGAAAATCGATGAATAAAAAAATTTGAGTTGATAGTAGATATCCATCCATTTTCATGTCGGCTTTCTTCCCTTTCGGGGTCGCCACAGCGGAATGAACCGCTAACTCTCTGGCATATGTCCTTCCAGCCGCAACCCATGGGAAACATTCACACACACTTTAACACTATGGACAATCGTTCTTACTCAATTCACTTATTCCGCATGTCTTTGGACTTGTGGGGAAACCGGAGCACCCGGAGAAAACCCACGCGATCACGAGGAGAACATGCAAACTCCACACAGAAATGCCACCTGCCCCAGCCGAGCCTAGAACCAGCAACCTTCTTGCTGTGAGACGACCGTGCTACCCACTCCGTCACCGTGACGCTTGATACTAGATATGACCTCTCCTTATCTGTTTGAACAAAGAGAGAGGAGTTCTCCAGTGTTATTATTTAGATACGGAGCATTATTTAGATTTAGCTGTTGAGCTTGAGAACGTTACTAAAACACCAGGCGTGTGAGCTCTACCAAACACTCAACGAGAGGGTGATGGGAAAGACAAGGAATTGTCTGAAGGGAGTATAAGGTTGTGTGTCATCCTGAAAGCAATGAAAGTGGAAGGCAAATTTCATTTAAATTAAGCCAATGAGGAGAATGTTGATGAGTAAATAATTTTTTTTAATGCAAAACTTAAAACCAATGAACACATTTATATATGCTTGATAGTTCTCCAACACCTGAGAGTGTATTTTAAATATAAAGTCAGCAATTCTGTGTGCCTGAATGGCTTGAGACTAAACCTTGCTTGTTTGTAGATTATGACAGCGTTAAAGCCTGTCTCTCCTGAATCACGAAGAGACGTAATCCTGCAGGAAGTATGCCATTTTGGGGATTAAGCAGGAGAGGACATGTGGGCCATCCGCATCAGTGAACCTGTGTGTGTAGTATTATTTTCAGTGTGGTCTGGGTGCTTCCACACACTCTTACACCTCTAATCCAAGCAGAGGTCGGATCCGCATTGTTTCTTTCTCATGTTTTATTATTTGCATTTGTCCAAGGCTGTTTCAGTATTTCAAAAGAGAGACGAAAGGTTAACAGACCTCCTACACATCCTCACGATTCACTTCCCCAGAGGGAGCTTGCATTGTTTGTTCTCATGAATTTTTGCACCTTCAATACTTTCTTGTCAGCTTTAGTGCTCTAAAGCGTCTTACATAAGCACCGAGGCAGTAGTTAATAAATGCACTAATTCTTTTTGTTTTAAGTTTAGTTTTCATGGACAACATCCAACTATTGGAATAGTTTTTCAATTCAAAGTATTTCAGCCTTTTTAAACCTGTAGAGAGTGTAATGTTTGGAAACATGCTTAAAACATAAAGTAATATAGATAATATAGCGATGTAGGTAGTATCTAGCATTAATGAATCTATTTTCAAAATGAGGCACTGGATTTGATGAGTAGTGATGAGTCGGTTACGAATGAATTGTTTCTTTGATCCAGTTTTTGTATTGAACAAACGAGTATTTAATTGAACACACCTTAAACCTTTAACTCACCCAAGTCCCAAATAAGAGTAGTAATCAAAGTTTCATTCTACCACTCCATGTGGGGCGCTGTCGAGCAGAAGTACCCTGCCGCCAGCCTTCAAACCATTGGCAACACATTCAATCCATTTCACAACATCCCCATAAACAAACAAAAATCACCTCAACGAAGGTTCAAAAATCAGAAATACATTTTATTACATGGCTTTAACTATTTACATTGTTAATTTACTATTAACAGCACATTAATGGCTTTATTATCAAGACATTGTTAATTACCTACAATGCATTGCAAACTTGTGCAACATCCTTTATTTAATTTAGCTGAACTTAAATAAACTCTGTTGCAAAAAATTAAAACACAAACAATGCTCAGCTTACTTGAAAAATGAGTCAATCATAAATCAAAATCAAAAAAGTTAATAAAAATTAAATAGAGTAATTAGTTACCACAGAAGAGTCAACAAACATGAAAAAAACCTCAGAGGGAGCAATTAATTATGCAATACGTTTTAATAGTCTTTGACATCACTTTTATGACATTGTGTAGCTCAATAGAAACAAAAACACAGACAAAACATCACAAGAAAAGATTTGAAATGTAGAAAAATGTTCAAGCAAAAATAAAAGTTTCATCTTATAATGTCTCTTCATTCAGAAACAAATTGTACTCCATTACAGAAATGGCATTTACACAATCATATTAAACAATAAAATAGCTGTAAAGGAGAATTATTTTAAAATAAATATTATTTGAAATACATAACAAACGCAAAAATTAATAGAAAATGCAAACAAGCAAGTACACAAACAATTAGAAGTACATGAGAACGAGAGTGTGAAACTCTTTCATAAACATGTTTCACAGCCCACTTTGATGATGGCTTGTTGTTCTGTCATTGCATAACCACCCAGAAGCTCAGCCTGCATGCTTACGTTCAGCTTATAGCAGGGATGGACAAAGTGATTCCTGGAGGACTGCAGTCCCACACAGTGTTTCTCAAATCTGAACACACCTGATTTCACTTTTTAAGCTCCTTGAAAGAGGTTTAGAACAAAAACCAGCAGTGGCACGAATGAACATTTTAAGGGCCCCAACCTCAAGTTGCCACTCATCGCTTGAAATACAGAACTGTTTTCAATTAAATAAACAAGTTTTTTTTCTTCAGCCTCATCAAGTAAGCTTCATCCGTTCTTTCACACGTTTAGGATAAACAGAGAATCAAAACTAGCTTTTCAATAAAATGCACATTTTAAGACTTAACATGAAAATTCACCAAGATTTCAGGAGCTTTCAAGACTTCTCTTTTAAGTGCAACAGATTTAAGCTTTTATTTTGAAATTCAAAAGTCTATTATCAAGAGATTATGCTACAGGACACACAATTTTTACTCTTAAAGTTGAGCCAACTAATGGGTTTAATTTGTCTTGGGCCTCAAAATGATACAAATCTCCACTGGGCTGCGGCCCTCTGGGAATAAATTTCTGCATCCCTGGTTTATAACATCAACACTGTAAATGTACAATCAATATCTGGCTGTAATACATTCGAAACATCATTCTTGTGCTTGACAAGGCCACAAAACAGGTGTTTTCGAACCTGCTGCATCTTACATTAAAACACTTAGCATCATCCACATTTAGCATATAATATTTGCACGGTTAAATTTTTTATATCAAAGATATAGACAGAAATGGAGTGGAGCTTTCTTAAAATAGAGTGACGTATACATTTATCACATGGAATGTTCATTCGTTTTCTTACAAATCTAACTGTATTTAGCTTTTTGGTACAAATCCACATAGACTTAATAGGTTTGTCAGCGTGAGAAGATAATTGCTTTTCTGTTTGCTTGTTATGTCTATTAGTCATGCTGAGTTTAAAAACATGATTTTAAAGGGGACCTTAGATGCAAAATGTGCAGAGGCGCCCCATACTGATCAAAACCCTTCCAGTGTTGTTATTTTAATTATGAATTATCTTTAACGAATTCCAATTATAAAAGTGACCTAATTTTGATGCTTGCTTGACTAACTGCTTGACACACCTTCACCTCTAAAACATATTTATAAAGAGTGTCGTATAATCTAAACCTGACTTTTCTGACATTTCTGGCATGTTTTGGTATTTGTCCTTAATCAAAAACATGCTCTAAGCTGTATTCAGAATTGTTCATGCATATTTGTGTAATCTTATATTCCTTTTCTGGAAACTCAAAACAACTCAATAATTGTATCACCTATTATTATTTATGCACATTGTGCTGACCAATCAGGTGAACTGCTAATGTAGCTCATTTCAAAGCAGAATTAATTCACTGACTGATCTAGAAGTGTAAGAGTAGACTTTTGAAGGGACGTAGTTGATTGTGTAGTGGGGTCAAATATTTATTTTAAATGAATTAAAAAGGGGCATAATGTGGCACATTTAATGGAATACAGAGAGTGTTGTTTATTTATAAAATTTTGGAACCAGGAATTTTCTGTCTGGAATATTCCTCCAATATCTGAGGTCAAGAGGTGGAGGGTTTAGGTTAGTAAAGAGCTAAGATTGGGTCAGATCAGAGGCCAAATACAAGCTCCTCCCAAAATCTTGCTAATTCCTTAATTAATCACTTTAGATGCAAGAGAAGGAAGACTTTGGGATAACGATGTAAAATAAGGCTCATCCTCGAACCTCATTGCTTGATTCATATGTCTTGGTACAGACTGCTGAGCAATTGTTGCTGATGGGCATGAGTGGTTTAAGGCCCCTTTTTGGGATGCCATAGCAAACTTCTTTTTAGCACCTCTAAAACTAAGCCATCTCATTATCCATAAAGTTTTATTGAGATTAATTGGGATCATTCTGTCTCTACACAGAAGCAGAATTATGGGACTGCTGGTGAATGGAAGCTGAATCGCCCGAATTAAAGAGCGAACATTGAGTCTGTGCCCGCAACTCCGAACAGCTGAATAGACACCTACACACCATTTCTCAAAAATGTTTAAACATTTAACCTGATAATTCAAGAAGGAGGGACTTAAGGAATTCTCAAAATCCTGGTGTCAGGGATCGTTCACATCACATGTTTACCTTTAAAATGCTCCAAAATGTAGAACCTCACTTGAAGATCCCCTGTTTTTAAAAATCTCTTAATTTGCACAGAACTAAAACAATTAACTTGAACATTTTTTCAGGAGTTACAGAACACTCCTAACCGCCGTTAAGATTATGCCACTGTGGAAACAGTGCATCTGACACAAATATGTCAAACAAGTTGCATTCATCAAAAGTTTAACAAAGTATATGTTATGCTTTTTTTAGGAGCAGAGTACCCCTTAAGCATGGATCCTAGAATCGTCACTGTTGATGGGTGTTGATTTTTGTTTACAATGCATTTGCGATGTTTTATAATTGTAATAGAAATTTTAAGTCATTATAATGGGTATTAGTAATTATGAGTAGTAAATATCTATTTTGGTATTTTAGTATGATATTGAATGTGTGTTAATGGTTTTGTCAGCCTGAGAGGGAGGTGACTGGTGGAGTGGGTGGAGTCTCCGGGCAGCGATGGGCCCGTCCCCTGAGAAGGCATAAATTCGGATGCATGGAGACTTTTCTCTCACTTTTCCGGCTTTCCTTCCTTCTCCACTGTAGTAGCTCCTTGTAGCTTTTATAGAGTACGATTTCAGTGTTTGTTTAAAAATAAAGTTGCCGTTGTTGCTGCTGTTCTGTACCCTGCCTCCGGAGTAATTTCTACGAGAGAGAGAGTTTAATATTCTACGGCATAATTGAGTTACTTTTTATAATTGAAAATCTACAGTCAATGCTTTTTTTTTTTTTTTTTTAGTTCTAAATTAGGTTTGAATATATTTTTAGTTTAAACTCGCGCTAAGCTCTGGTGTTGTGGTGTTGCATGTAAACATGAAAAAAAAACAGTCATCATTCGAGTTTATACGTTTCTGAAGATAAATGATAAGAGCAGGCAGGAGATGTGACCTCCAAAGTGGTTCATCATAAAAAGAGCAGTTTTTGATGGAATGAAAGGAAGTTGTGTTACAAAACCGTTATTTTCCATAAACATAATTTCTAAAAACACCATTTTGTGAGAAAAAATCTCCCCTCTAAAGGTTAAAGCATTCATTCTTTGAAGTATTGCTGAAGCATTCATTTGGCCCAAAACCTTCATCTGCTCTATTTTCAATCAGTTCTGCTATTCAACAGATTTCAGATGATGTTAAAGGGTTTTGGAAAGAGCTGGCTAACAAGATACGGCCGCTTGAAGGAGAGATCACCATAGAAACAGCATGTTTCAAAAGCATTTAAAAAACTGACAATATCAAACCTGAAAGAGATATTGATAGCCATCGAGCAATCAAATGGACTGAATATGTAAGAGCGTTTGCTTCGAACGATGGGAAAAAATCCTTTCATCGAGCTCTGATGGATCCTGCATGTCCTCAACTGGTTAGCTTGATGTTTGTCTCTGATGTTCAAGGTGTTTTTCCTTTTAAAAGTGTGATGGAGAGCAGATGCTAAACACAAAATAGCCCTCAAAAAGGTTGTAGGTTGCTGTCAGGGTGTTGCTAAGGCCTTCTGAATGGTCTTTAGAATATTGCTAGATGGCGATGAGTGTACTCTGGTTCCTAGATATGGCTTTCGTATTGGTCTCCTTGCAATTTGACTGGTTAGTAAGTTTTACTTGGCAGCTTAATTTGCCTTGACAAAAATGATACATTTGATATTTAATTGAATGTGATGAACAGTAAAGAGAGAAGTGGTTCAGCTCCTCGGTGCACATGCAGACTGTCACATAAGCAAAATTTATCGACTGTGCAATATTTTTCAGTTCACACATGACAAGCATTAAAACTCATTAGGGTATTCACATCTATTCATCATTCCTAAAGAAAAATAAGAGCACAGTTTGAGGTATCGATTTTGGTTGCATGAAATGATAAACAAACAATAGTGAGGCTTGTTCACACAAATTCCACAGACGAAACATCTGATGGCAAGTTCAGCCTCTTGTTGGTGACTCTTCACTCTCTAGCACTGCTGTGGTGCTCACAATGATCTGCAGGTTCCTTGGTGAGCCCTCCAAAAACTTCCACATTACGGCTGGTCCAGGGGACTACATTACCCATCATGCTTGAAGTACAGTGTGCGAGGGCATAAACCTCGGTGTGGGAGAGTGGATGGTCCCAAATGTTGAAATGAGACAGATCTCCTACCAGAGCCCTCATGGCCTCGAATCGATGACCGCCCATTGAGGTCTGCAGAAGAAAAGAAGGTTAAAAAAAATCAGTAGTTTAGATTAAATATTTTAACAGATTTAAAAAATATGTGTTGTTTTAGTGAATCTCCACAATAGTTATCTGCATTCCAATCTTGAGATCCTAATCTTCTTTTAATCAAATAAAAAAATAAAAAAAAAATTTAATTCACTTTTTGAACCTTTTTTAAACCCTAGATGATGATGGAGCAGATAGATTAAATACAAGAGCAGAAGATGAGAGAAGAGAAGAGTCAAGGAGAGATGACAAGAGAAGACAAAAAGTGCAAGAGGAGAAAGATTACAGCAGACAAGAAGAAAAGATGCAAGAGAAGAAGAGACAAGAATAAACAAGAAGGTGTAATAGAAGAGAAGAGGAAAGAAGAGAAAACAATAGAAGAGAAGATGCAAGAGAAGAGAAGAGACTAGAAGATGCAAGAGAAGAAGAGAAGACAAGATCAAAGAAGAAAGGTGCAATAGGTGAAGAGAAGACGTAAGAAGAGAGGAGAAAAAATGGTGAAATAGGAGAAAAGAAGACAAGATAAAAGAAGAAGAGAAGAGACCAGAGAAGACTAGAAGGTGCAATAGGAGAGGAGAGAAGAGGAGATGAGAAGAGAGACGAAAAGAGAAGAGAATAGACCAGATAAGTTTCTTAAAAAATACAAGAGGAGGGGAAGAGAGTAGAAACTAAGAGATAAATATTACAAGGGGAAAGGGGAGGAGAAAAGAGTTATGAGAAGACCTCACAAGAAGAGAAGTGATGAGAGGGAAGAGTGGAGGTGATGAAACAAGAGGAGAAAAGAGGTGAGGAAACAAGAAAAGATCAGAGCGGAGGAAATTAGACATAAGCTAAAAAGAGAAGGCAAAATAGAAGGCAAAGGGTCAAAAGAAGAAGAGATGAGAAGAAAAGAGATAGAAAGAGATGAGGCAGAAGTAAAGGGGAAGAAGAGCATAAAAGAGAGGAAATAAAAAGAGGAAACAATAGACAAGGAAAAGAAGAGAGAAAGAGAGATGAGGTGCAAAGACACAAGAAGAGTAGAGGAGTCTATTTTAGATTGTCAAGGGAAGAAGAGAGAAGACCAGAGTGAAAAGAAAATTAAGACAAAAGGAAACCACTCAAGAGAAGACTACACAAGAGGAGAGGACACAGGAATGGAGAAAAGACAATTGAGAGGAGACAAGAAGATATGTGAAGAGAGAGACAAAAAGAGACAAAATGAAAGGAGATCAGACCAAGAGAGAAGATGAGATGATACAAGAGGAGAGGAGACCACACAAGAGGAGACGAGATGAGCAAAGTCAAAACTGGAGAATATGAATCAGGTGGGGAGAAGAAGAGATGATGCAAGAGGAAAGGACACCACATAAGAGAAGAGTGGAAGTTTAGAAGAACTATATTGCTTTGTTAAATGTATTTTAGTTTGCTTTTCATGTTAAATTCTAGCAGTAACAAACTGATCCAGACACGTGTTAGATGATTCTCATTGATGGCAGATTTCCCTTGACTAAAACTGAGAAATCGAAGGGGGTAAATCCCTTACTAAATAAAGACATGAGAACATGTTATTAAACTTGAATTTGTATTTTACTTTGTTCCTATGAGTCAGTTCATAGATTATAAACAAAAACTCAGAAGACATGGTAATACAACAAAAACAAGAGGATGACATTAAGCCCTGTGGATCTACAGAAAGGATCAGCGTGGTCAGCTTTAATTAGAAAAAGATGAAAATGTCAGGGAAAATAAAAGAGGAGCCAAACAAAAGAGTGAAAGTGATTTGACGATGGTGATGACTTCCATATGCTGTTTCAATAACAAATATAGCCCTCCTTGACCTGCCGCCATCTGCCAAACACTGATGCAATGGCCACAACCTGGACTACTGTACCTGTTCTTGGCCAAGAATGAGAGTTCCTCCCCGGCGGATGCTGTGATGGGTTGCCAAATCACTTCCTTCCAGCTTTAGTTTCCCTCCTAAGTAGGCATGCCAGGCTCCAGCTCTTCGGTTCCAGCTCACACACATATGCTGCCATCTGCCCACGGTAAGGTTCAGAGGTAACATCAGCACCTACATGATAGAGGACCAGGAAAATCATTACATTCCAAAAGCTAAAAGACTAATTTAGTTGGTATTAAAAGCATTAATATCACATTAATGAACAGGAGTCTAATTTTTTATTTGCTGTAGCTGGTGAATAAAAATAAAATCATGCTTTTCATTTTACATTGAATACAAAGTCAGAAGAATTTATGGGGTGGTATGGTATATATGGAATGAGATGGGATAGAATGGGATAAATTGAATGGAATGGATGGGATGGAATAGAGAGAATGGAATAAATGGGATGGAATAGATGAGATGTAATGGAATAGAACGCAATAGATAGTATGAAATGAGACTGGATGGAAAGGAATGTGATGGATGTGATGGAATAGGGATGGGATTAGTAAGGGATGGGATGGGGTGGTATAGAATGGGATGGGATGGGATGGTAAAGATGGTTGGGATGAATCAGAATGAGTTGTGATAGTAAAGATGGAATGGAATGGAATGTGATGGGATGGATGAATGGGATGGACTAGTATAAATGGGATGGATGGGTTGATGGGATGGGATGGTATAAATGAAATGGATAGGATGGAGTGGGATGCATAGTATGGGATATATGTTACATGAAAGAAGAAGAAACCTTTCTTGTTGTCAGAAAGCAACAGCTCGCCACAAAACACTTGAAGAAGCAGTGTGCAACATGGAGTGGACGCTGTTTTGTGGATGCTCTTAATCTATATTTGCACATTTACTGTGCAGTTCGGAAGATAAAATGATCGAGTCTGTCATTACATCATGACGCGTGCAGGCAACTTCCTCTTTTGAGTCCATCCCTTTGCTAGATTGCTTGAACTATTCTCAAGACTATACCTAGACCTTTGGAAGTGTTTTTAACACAAGGTTCCTGAAAACAAAAACAAAATGATAGCTTTCACACACGCAACAAAAAAACCGTTATCAGGGCCAAGTGTTTTTGGAAACGCAGGGAGACTCCTGTCTGAAAGACCCCTTAGTTGCAACCCTGCTCTAACAGGAATACTGCTCTAGCTCCAACCAAATCAAGTTTGTGTGACGATGATAGCTCTGCCTGAAGTTGGTGACCCCTGGTTTTACCCCCTTATATTTGCATGTTTCAAAATACAATTTTAACCTTTTCCGTGCTACATTTAGTCCTATGTACACTGTTTGAACATTAAAAATATAAACATTGAACATATAAATGTAATGTATGAAAAGTGTCCAAGGCTGTCTTTCCTCATTGTTTTGTTTTACTTTTCTGGAGAAACATCTCAAACTGTTCTCAAACTCAAGCTTAAAATCTGGGGAGGGACAAAAATCTCAAAGATATTTCTTTGAGGACCACAAACACCCAAAGCTGTAAAAAGAGCCTAACAAATATTCTTTAACTAATAAACAACAAAAAATCTGTTTATTTACTCAACATAATATAATAGATATAATATACATATAATAGAAACAGCAGCAATTTAACAAATGACAAAAGTCAAAGTAACCTAATAAAAAGTTATATTTGGAATCTGCCACAGTCTGAATAAAGAGTGAATGCAGGCTAAATTGGCCAGCAAGCCACTACTTTGAGACCCCTGCTTTATGGCACTTACTGTAAAATATATCTATCTATTTTTTTTTGTTTGGCTAGAGTTAAAGCTGCTAACATTAAAGTTGTTTTTCTATTTAGCGACACTAAAAAGCCAGTGACAAAGTATGCAATATCACTTTCCATCTAACACCAACACTCATCAAATTTTCCTTGTTTATAACATGAATAAAAACCTCGCAGGAAAACCTAAATCGTTCATTAATCTTTCTGACGGTGACGTCTCAGCCGCAGGTCTCTCTGTTCCCATCCATCTCTGTCTGATCATGTACCTCATTATTAATGCTGAGCTCGATGGGTCCGTGAAGCAGCTGCTGAAGCACCAGCTCGTGGCTCTGATCAGGAACAGCGTAGGAAAACACGGTGCCCAGGATGCTCTTGGCAGGTCTGAGCCAAACACAAAGGGTCAGAGCGTGGAGGATTGGCACTTCCTGTTTTACACTGGCATACATGGAAGCGCTGCGGGCATGGAAGGACAGGCTGTAACCCTCAGGAAACTTGTTCTCTGGGAGTCCTTTGAAACCAGAGAGAGAAATGAGAAAAGGGATTCCGTTAAAGCACTAAGCATACCGATGATGATTCAGGATGAGATTGGAAACACATCTAATACTGTACATATAAATATGCAAAATTCTATAAAAATAATTATAAAGTAGTAGGTAAAATTTTAAATGGATACTGGAAGGAAACTACATTGTCCCCTATAGAATCCATATTTATTTACAGGAGCTTTCTTAAATATTTAATTTTTATTGCATAAGGCAGTTATTTTTAAAGCTAGAAGGAAAGATGGAGAGGAGAAACCCGGAGCAGATTAAAACCTCAGTATCTAGATGAACGTAACAGTTAAATACTCTTAAACAAACTATTGGTGAGTAACAGAGCACAGAATCTAATAACCATTTTAGGCCTAGACATCAATTACTACAAAGAACTGTACATTTTAAGTTAAGAGATAGGGGCCCACTTTGTCTTTCTCAAAAGAACTGGGTCTACAAATCAGTGCAAAGATATAACTCTTTTTTTATCTCAAGTGATCCGTTTAAGTTGATTTTTTTAGTATTTTAAAAGTATATAAAAGCATTGTAAGGGGTCTTCCTACACCTGCAGATGTCTCCCTGTCAATTTTCAGAGTTAATTAAAAGGACACAGAAATGTGAACTTTTTGCCCCCATATTTTTGAAATTAAATTAGTTATCAACAAACAGAACAAAGAAACGGGTAGCATTTTTAAAGTAATTACTAAGGGATGTACAGTTTAACTTTAAGAGGCGGGGACTGCTTTGTCATTTCAAGATGAATAACCTCTGCAGTGCAGACTAGCCCAGTCAGACGTTTTTCGCAATAACTACTCGTAAATAAGCTTATCATCTGTGGTCAAAATGAACCAAATCAGTGTTGCCAGATATTTCTATGAAAGCAAATGTTTACTGGTGTTTATTTCAATGCATAATCAAAGGGAATTAAATAAAAAAGTTAATTATATGTAAGATACAAAACGATACAATAGGTCAATTATTATTTTTGTTTTTGAAACAAAAATACCCTCATGTGACTTAATGTGACCCGTAGTAGAGTGGATTTAGCTTCTCTTATACTTAAACAATGCAAAGGACCCACCTAAATCTGCTGCAGGTTTCCTGTCTTGGGAGCTATTTGCGGAGCTTGTTTAAGTGATGAATAACTCACAACAGAACCCTCTATGGGACCCATGAGAATGTGTCCATGTTCAAACACAGAGACCACTTCTTTAAAAACATGAGAGGGATGAGTCTTTTCGAGCAAAATGGATACCATTGAAGGGTTTAGGAACTATGTTTATGTTCTGAACATAAGGATGAAGGGGAAAGCAGGTTGATAATTCAAGTTGCTATGATGCTCTGTTCAACTTTTCAAAACATTTCTTTCAATTCATTTATTTTTATTTTTAATCTTTAAAACTACCACACTTAATTTACAACTTAAATATTTTTTTATGAGTTCTTTTAGGCTCAAAAGATCTTGAACAAATAAAAAAAGGATTTTGTCAAAAATGTTGTTGCATTTAATTATAAAATGGAATGAAGTGTCAAAAAATAAATAAAAGGATGGAGTTTAATGGTCTGGTGGATTAATATTATTCATCTTGTATTTATTTTCTTTTATTCTTTTTCAAAGAGAGCATAATCACCATGCTGTTCTTTTATTTCTTAGTTCTTGTGTGGGAGGACTTTTATTTTGGCGGCTGAACTGAAAGTGTACCATATTTATTTAAGGACCACAGCTTGCTTGCAACTGTATAAATGTTTGCTGCTTTCATAGAGCTAATTAACACAGAATTTAGAACACACTCATGCTGCCTAATGTGAACTAAACTAAATGTTGGCTTAAAAGTTAATTCTATACTTTTTGTGCCTCAATGGGTTCTCATTAAAATTACAGTTAAAAATCCTTTTAAAAGGACTGGAAATCTAACAACCCAAATACAAAAATATACTCTTAAAATCACTGTATTCTTACACAATTAAAATAGAAAATAAATAAAATTTTTGGCTGGACTCCACTGTAGTATAAACATGGTTTAAGTTGAGATTTCCCTCTCACTCACCTTTCTCCAGGCTGTTTATCCGCTGGTGAACGTTGTCTAGCCCGAGGGCGATGTGATCCTGATGCTTCTGAGCCTCGATGCGCAGCGTTTTCCTCTCGTCTTCCAGCAGTTTGATCTTTCGCCTCAGTTCTCCCTCTAGATCCTCCACTCGTCTCTGAGCAGGGGTTTGAGGACTTCTTGAGGGCTTTGGAGATCTTGAGTCAGTTTGATTGAACGCTGGGATGGCCATTTCAGACTGTGAGCAAAAAAATAGCTTCATTTTAATGACATAACTTTAAACTTAAGAGTGCAAATGGAAATGTAAAATACAACCATTTACTTGTTCCAAACATATTACATCATGCTATAACACACATTAAAAACATTCTACTGGGTTTTTAAGTTATTTTGTTACTATATAAAGCAGTTAGAATTGTAACAGGGCTTAGGAAAGTTTTCACATCAGTTTAATAAAGGTGTCCAAACGGCAACGTTAACAGTTTTATCCTTCTAAGTCTAAACTGAAGCATTTTTATTTTAAGTATACACTGCAGGTTTCTGTTTATTTAAAAGTTTTTCTAAAAACCTAAAAATGTACATATATATGTATATATAGTACAGACCAAAAGTTTTAACACACCTCACTTAAAAAGTTTTCTTTATTTTCATGACTATGAAAATTGAAAATGATAGCTTCACACTGAAGGCATCAAAACTATGAATTAACACGTGTGGAATTGTGTACATGACAAAAATTGTGTGAAACAGATAAAAATTTGTCATTGTAGCTTCTTCAAAGTAGCCACCTTTAGCTTTGATTACGCTTTGCACATTTTTGGCGTTCTCTTGATAATCTTCAAGAGGTGGTCTCCTGAAACGGTCCTCACTTAACCGGTGAGCCCTGTCAGGTTTAATAAGTGGGATTTCTCGCCTTATAAATGGGTTCGGGACCATCAGTGGTGTTGAGCAGAAGTCAGGTGGAGACACAGCTGATAGTCCCACTGAAGAGATTGTTAGAATTTGTTTTATGGCAAGAACAACGCAGCTAAGTAAAGAAAAACAAGGGGCCCTCATTACTTCAAGAAATGAAGGTCAGTCAGTCTAAAAACTTTTTGAATGAGAAGGTGTGTCTATGTGTGCGTATGTATATATTGGTGCAGTGAATAAGTGTGTGGCCAAAACTGGTACTGCAACCAAGAAACAAAAATAATGTCCAGTGTTGATCCCAGCTCAGAGTGAGATATGCCCAACAAAGAGAGGATGGGCATTTCCTTTATTTTATATTTATGTGATACCTATCAATATAAAACTATAACAGTATCAACGATTCAAGTACATGATATATACTCCTGTTTTGAAAAAGCAACAAAAATGACAAAGATTACCCAAACTGTAAACGGTTGGTAAAAAAACTCATACTTTAACTTTTTTCTTACATAAAGCAACTATTTATAAATAGTAGCAATGTTTGATACAAGTTAATAATCAATAATCTACTTAACAAAACAATATGACATATTTTTTCCAATCTTATCTGCAGCCCAATTAATAAAATGAACCTTTTGACAAATTATGCAAATTACGTGAAGGGCTTCTTTGAGGTCAGATTACATAATTAATTCAATAAATCATGTAAAATTGACTGTGCAGACATTTTTGCATGTGTTAGTTTTGTTCCCTCATCAAAAACATTCCTCGAGTCATGTTCAGATTGATTCATGTGTGTTTGTCTAATCCTATTTACTTTTTCTGGGAGCTCAAAAGGGCTCGCTTGCTATAGCCACACCCACTGGCCATAGCACCATATGAATCGTTAATGCATCTGAACGAAGAATGTACACGCTGACTGACCCGGAAGTGTAACTATAGTATAACTGCAATGAATAAACAATGAAAAGAAAATGTGTTTAAAATGAGTTTGGTGGAGAGCAATCGCGATTCAACGACAGTGTTTAGGATAAATACTGCCTTTTGAATGTTCTAAAGCAGCGGTCCCTAACCCCGGGCCGCAGACCGGTACCGGTCCGTAGGTCATTTGGTCTCGGGCCGCATAGAAAGAATAAATAACTTGTGTTACTTTCGTTTTATTTTTTATTTTTTGGAATCTGGATGAGGTGATATTTTGAAAAATTACCTGATTTTCTTAGTTATATGCATTATATCACTTTTGATGCCGATCAAGGTGCTCTTCAAGATTACGTGATAGGCTACCGCTGAAATTAAGCTCAGGAGCTCGCAAAATTAGTAAAAAAACGTCTTTAGAAAGTTTCTTTACCATGGCCCAGCAAGGAGACAGAGGAAGAGCCTGCAACTATCCTACTTAAAATATGAAGGAGATTCCCACGCACCAAGTCCACTCTGCATAAAATACAGCAACCGGCTCTCGAATGAGGCGATGAAGCCCTCAAAACTATTGTTAAGGGAACGCTGTACTAGCAAACAGCTAGAGAGGATTCACATTTATTGTTATGTTTAGAAAATACCACTGTTTACATGCAGGTCATATTATATTTTTTAGTTGTATTTATCCACCATACCTCAAAGGCCGGTCCCTGAAAACGTCGTCTGACATTAAACCGGTCCGTGGCACAAAAAAGGTTGGGGACCGCTGTTCTAAAGGGTTCAGTGACAATCTGGAGGGGTCAAATATTTATTATATATATATTTTTTAAAAAGGTGCACCTTTAACATTGGACAGGAACTAACGATTCTGTGCAAAAACTCTTTGGATTGTCTTGGGTACAAGCGGCCAGAAGCACAAAAACATAAATATAACAACTGACAAACGGATTTTTGTTTTGCTGACTGTGAGTAATCTCTGGCAAGTCAAAAATTGAGTTTAACAAATTTTACATTTTCTTAAATTCATTACATAAATCGCCTCATTTAATTAATTCAACTAAATTTTTTTAATCAATGTATTAACTTAAAATACTGTTAATGAGAGACGTTCTTGATGCATGAAAGTCTGACCATTTCATTTTACTAGTTTCAAACCATCAACACTTGCGTCTTCCATTTTATTTAGAGCTGCACACTCTCACTGCAGTCATCTATAATGCGTTTTCATTGGATTGTGTCACATTTTTTACCTCTCCCTGCTGCTACACAAACCACAGTCTCTGATTGGACCAGACTGAGTCCACCAGTGGGTTCACCCCAAGGCATGTATTCCATCTCAATTTATTCCCATTAAACCGAGACTGTGCTGTGGTGTTATTTTCCAGCTGCCTTTGTTTAGCTCATCATTAGGTTTGGGTTAGATCGGGGTTAATCAGATGCACTGGAGCTGGTCCTGATGAGAATGTAATTTGTTGCTGCCATCGGCTCGGAAAGAAGTCTTTATTTCCATGGAGACCTAATCCGGGATGTGGAATTTGTGGATAATGATAAATCACAGCACAAGCGTGTGATCGGACGTGATGTGAAACACTGAAGTTTACGAGCACTGCAGCAGCTCTTCCTGAGCGCAGAAAACATCAGAGCTCCAATGCTTTCAAACTCGTTCATCAACAGGTCGTGCAGTATGATTTACTGCTGCTGCTGCAGCACCCTTTTAGTGGCAATGCTGACTTTAAGCCAAATCATCAGTTCACCTTGTTTAAAGAAAATAGCCTGAAAGTACTATTTTAAAAGACATTTATTTTTACAGGGTTTCTGCAGGTTTCATAAGGTCACTTTTAAAACTTTTTAAGACCACTAAGAATAAAATTTTAGAATTATGAGCAGTACCCCCTAAATAGACTGTTTGGAACACTAACCATCACTTTTATGTTATTTTTATAACAATTGGGTTTTTTTTTTTACGATGGTTTTCCTAACCCTAACCATGCCTTTTACGTAGTTGAGGGTTTATGGGCAATTTCTCAATCTCCATCAACCCTAACAATGGATTTTATGCTTTTGAGAATTTATGCACGATTTCGCAATCTCTGACAACCCTTACAATCACATTTACAAACTTTAACATTTATAAGTCTTGTGTCAATATGGAACTCTAACAATGACGTTAATGATTTTGAGTGTATAGCCTTTTCTCAAACTATGGCACTGCTAACCATCACTTCTTATGTTTTTGAGGATTTAAAAAAGGTTTTTCAAACTCTGGCAACCCTAGTCTTGACTTATGTTTTTTAGCATTTAAACACATTTTCTCAGGCTACGGCAACCCTAACCATCATTTTTACATTTTAAATTTAAAAGCATTTTCTCAAACTCTCGGAGCTCCAAGCAACAAAAAACATAACAGATGACCTCTACATGAACATCAGAAAAATAAAACCTGTAAAAATTATTTAGATGAATAGCAATGATTTTAAGACTTTTCAAGGTCTAAAATTTGGGTTTTGCAATTTGAGACTTTTTAAGATCCCATGAGCACCTTGCTTAAATCAGCTTTAAAACAGATTCTTATATAAAACATCAAAATCGACATCAATATTGGTTGTTAAGTGGAAAACCTGAGTCAAATTATCAATCTTGAAAAGTTGATTTCACAGATTTCTCTTATTTTAGTCAAGTGATGTTGAAAGTTAACTTTAATTAAAATAGCAAAGAAACGGACTTCCTCAAAAACAGCTGATTTTTTAGAAACTCAAAGCCAAATGTGAAAGTGTGAATTCAAGACATTTGAAATCATCAATAGAAAGATACCTCTTTTTCTGTTTTTTTTTCTAGAGGTTTGGTTAGAGTGGGTTTGGTTTGGTGCTTATCAGAGCAGATACTTTTCAACTTGCACATCCATCTTCATGTCGGCTTCACAGCGGAATGAACCGCCAACTTCCAGGATGGATGCCCTTGCAGCCGCAACCCATTTCTGGGAAACATTCACACAAACACTCATTTACACTCAAACTTTATGGACAATTGTTCTTACTCAATTCACTTAAACCGCATGTTTTTGGACTTGTGGGGAACCGGAGCACCCGGTGAAAACCCACACGATCACGGGGAGAACATGCAAACTCCACACAGAAATGCCAACCGACCCAGTCGAGGCTCAAACCAGCAACCTTCTTGCTGTAAGACGACCGTGCTACCCACTGCGCCACTGTGATGCCCTAAACACTTGCACACTGCTATTTAATTTAAAATCTTCTGAAATCAGTTTGATCAAAATGTGAAAGGACAAAGCATTGCTATTAATAAACACATCTGTGACAATGTCTTCTGAGTAAAGAGTTTGTGCGTTGAAGGCATCTCTTTTTGATCATTTTGAAATTTGTACAAACTAGTCAACAAGTTTTTTTTGTATGGAATTTTGGGAAGATTCTGTGGATGGGTTTTTATTGTATGGAAGAACAAAAACAGGACATCATTTGGCATTTCCCCCTAATTAAGAACTGCACGAGAAAAAAGTATAAAAAAAAGTATACTGAACTGTTTTCTGAGGATTCCGCTTAACATGAAAATCACATGACATGTAAACTGTAAAACAAATTACTTGACATACTTGGGATAGGTGCAGGTGCAAACTGTGCCCAGTATTTGGTAATAAATAAATAAATAAAAACGAATTACATTTTTTAAACAGTGGATTAAATAGTAGAATTAAAGTCCAGTGCAGCAAACCCTGCTGTCAGTATTTTACCGTTAAATTACAGATTATTTTAGGAAAACTGATGCCAGTATTTTACCATTGAAATTCTGGTGATTTTTTTATTGCGTACATCATATATTTTTGCAATTTTACATAAGATCAGGATGTTTTCACATTGTTAAAACATACCTAATTAACAACTCTACAAACTGCTCGGTATCAATTAGAACAAAACAAGCGCATGCAGTCTTAGGTGCTCAATAAAAATATCTCAAAGGAAATGCGTTTAGTGCTTGAATGCTCCTTATATCAACATTAACTTTATTAAGTGCTCATTAAACTATTGCTATACACTTTCCTTCACCTTGAAAATAACATCTAACCCTCCTCACTGCGACTGTACCTCCAGCTTCTCGATGCGGTCCTTCATCTGGATGATGGCGTGCACCAGCTCCTCCATCTCCTGCTCCGAGTATCCCGGATCGTCCCGCATCATCAGCTCTCGGTTCTCCCTGTCTCTGCGCGCAACTCCTTCTCCAGCTCCCCTCTCTTGGACCTTGCGTCCCTTCATACCGCTCTCGCACTCGGTTAGTTTCCCGCTGAGCTCGCGGATGGTCCTCTGGTCGGTGAGGATCTCGTTCTTCTGTTGGATCACCGTCTGCCGGAGCTCCTCGGCGGCGGTGCGGAGATACCCCCAGTCCTCTCCCGCGTATAAGCTCGGATCGTCCGCTTGTTGCTCAAAGTTTTTAGGCTTGCACTCTCCGGGAGGTATAGGGGTGCAGATGAGCCTGCTGTAGGTCACCTGCTGTTCGCTTCCTCCGGTTCCGAGTCCCGTTAAACCGTAGAAGGTAGGCGCCTCCGGTCCTACTCGCTCTCTGCTTGTCGCATCGGTAGCGTGAAGCGCATCCAGCGGACCAGCTCGCGCAACGGAGCCGCTGGAGAAGGCGTTCCCGGAGGAGCCCGGTGAGAGTGACTGGTTGTCGGCGAGGGGCTGCGAGGCAGCCGCTTTAACCGGAGATGCGCTGTGGACCGCGGCGATGATGCAGATGACCGCTCCGATGAACGCCACCATCCCGGCGGCCAAAATAACAACGATGAACTTCAGGGTGGCGGTTAAAATGAAACCAAAAATTAAAAGAAATGAAAGAGAACTGGAGGATTGAGATCTTAAAAATCCATTGGGTTGATTCGTACAATATTGGGGCTTGAAAAAGCAGAGTTTTCCCGCGTAACGAGCTCTCCGCAGGACGCGTCTCTTTACATCTCCATCTACCAGAGCTTACAGAGTGAGGAGAGGAGAGGAGAGGAGGGGGTGGCAACACGCAGGAGTGGGCTACACATGAGTGGGAGGTGGAGACAGCAGCAGAATAAATCAATGCCAGCCATGTGATTAGTCTTACATTAGTATTCAAAACAAATATGGACATACAGGGCTCTGAATAAATGAGTACACCACACTACATCTGTCAGAAAACCTTTAGTTTCCTTTCAGAATCAACATTTTCAATTATAAACTTTAGTAGAATACTACCACAAATGTGGTCATTTTTCACACACACACACAAACACATGCACACAGTGATTTTTCCTAACAAATTTATTCAAGCCCATGTTGCGTAGAGTCTTATGCTGGGCAGACGCTGCAATTTTCAGTTGTTTGGTTGAGCTCCTGCTTACACTGCACAGTAAATCACAGGGGTTAAAAGTTCAAAGAACACCATTTATGTTTTTACACTCTGTGAGCGGATGCTGGGAACCGACCTTGCTGCTCACACTGTACATCTTTCAAACCATTAACTGTATGGTCCAAACACGACGTGATACTTGTCAAGTGCTGGAACACACACACACACAAAAAAAACACGAGTCACTCACTTGAGAATTCTCACCAAAGACAAACAGGCTGCCTTGACAATCTGTGCAATTATCTGTGCAGAAACTATTAAAAATAAAAGGAAAACCATGTAGGAACAAGGAAATTCCTGAGAAGATGTTATTGCACATACAGAGAGAGATGTTGTCTTGTTACATCGACTCATATCGCTGCTTCAACAGTGCGATGTTCTCACCAGAAGCCAGCAGGATTTCAAAATGGTTTGATTTTCTTGTGCCCAGGCAATCGTGTGTCAGAAGCTGGTCATGAGATTTTAACTGCTGCTCGTTACCCCACATACACGCCACAATCCATGATACATGATTCAGCAAAAACTTGAGCTGATCCGCAAAATAGTCACATGACTGAAAAATGATGGCAAAATTGGCTAAAAATTGCAGTGTCGGTCTGCCTTTAGGAGAAAAGCAACACTTAAGACTACACATTTCTAATTAACAGGCATTTAAACAGGTGAGTCCAAACAGACAGGTTACTATAAAAGAGTATAACTTAACAAAAAAAGCTCATCACCTTTCATGCTGTGAAAATCTGAGAAAGGCAGTCCTTTCTTTACACAAAAAGGGAAAAGGCTACAATAAAATCATCTAAGCTTTACATATCAGTTAAAATACTGTAGTAAAAGTGATTCAAACTTTTCAACAGAAGCTTCACCTTGCAAGTTCTCTGCATTTAGCTCAAGCAGTAGAAAACCAATCCAGAGCTACCATTTCCAGTGACAACATGATACACAATGCAGAGGAACAACACGTATATTGTCCACGAAGGAAGCCAATGCACACAAAAGCAAGACTAGAATTTGCTACACCCCATGTTGAAGAAGATGAAGACCACTGGGACTCTATCCTCTGGAGTATTGACACAAAGATCAGTGTTTTAAAATTGTATGGTGAGGATTTCAAAGCTGCCTTCAGTAAAACATGGTGGTGGCAGTGTCCTTATGTGGGGCTGCCTGAGTGCTACTGTTGTTGGGGAGCTGCATTTTATTGATGCCATCATGAACTCAACAATGTACTGATCTATACTGAAGGACAAGATGCTGCTATTTCTCCTTGCATTTGGTCATTGCACACTTTTCCAACACAACAATGATCCAACACACACGTGTAAAGCTATAGTTGTATTTCTGAAGAAGAACAGGGTGAAGTGATTGAATGGCCAAGTATGTGTTCTAACACTGACTCAACCAAACACTTGTGGGGAATTCTGAACAAGTTGAGCATCATTTTTACTTAAAATTCCCCGTTCATTCATATGGTCCCACCTACAATATTCCAAAATATAGACGTCCACCATTCGCTTATTCAATGGAGGGCCGAGGTCACTTTCTCCACTTACAGGTCACAGCTTGCCTAGTATGTTTTTCCATTGTTCACAAATCATACTTGTGATACCAGGCAATTACAAGCAAGAGCTAATTTGGGAAAAACTTTATTCTTGAAAAAATGGAAAAAGATCAAAGTTGCAATATGTCGCCAAATTGTTCATTGCATGCCTAGAAGACTTGGTGCTATCTAAATTACATTATTAACCTGAAGTGAAGTGTTCAATAAAACACATCTTTTGAAAAGTTTGGAAATTCTTTTTTTTTGTTTTGTTAATTTGAGCTACTGATTGAATTCATACTTTTAAAAGGGGTGTATACATTTATGCTTAGCACTCTATGGGCATGTCTATTAAATGTAGCAAATGATGAGAAAAATATTTTTCTGTCACATATCAGAAAATAGGCGACTATAATCTAGCCTACTTGTAGCCTAGTAAATAGATTCCTGTCAAGCACAATTAAATATTTTAAACATTTACTTCATGAAATGACTAGAATTCTGAAAAGGTCAAGAACATTGTAAACTTCTTCACTCATGTTACGGCCCCAATAGTTAGATAGAAATATTGACTCTGGGATTCGATGTTGAGATATAAGTGCTTTGTGTGTGTTGAGTAATTTGTTAGAATTGAAATCAACATTGGTCTGACCGAAGGTTGTAAACTCAAATATTAAATAGTTTATTTGTTCTAAAATTCAAATTAAACGTTCAGTCTCCGCCCACTCTTTTAGAAGCTCTTCTATAATCTTGAATGTAATAATTCCTGACAATAAAACACTGTGGTTTTCCCTCTGCTGAGTGCAGACAAAGAAATAAATAGTTGTTTAAAAAAATAATCATTACCCAACTTGGTTCATGAATGGATTTTTCTCAATCTGGAATGATTATGTTATTTTAAACTTTACCCAAAATTGTTTTTGATGTCTCCAGTTTGGCCATGACAAATGCTTATTCATAATTGTTACTAAATATAATTTTTCATACACATCAGTTTAGCATTAAAAACTTTATAGTTAACTTAGCTGATATAAAACTGAGAATAATATTTTTTGTACTCACGTGTATTTGTCCCAAATGAAAGTCTTTACCATTCTTAATATGCATTAACTGCCAGGTGGTAATACTTGTAACACTTTTCCTCTTTATATTGAATGTTTCGGTTCTGTGTAAGTGAATCCTTGAGAGCAGGAGCTAAAACAATCGATCTCTGAGCCTACGAGAGAAATTATACAACGTTTTGTTCAGACAGGTAAGACATTCTCTCTCTTCGCAATGGTAAAATCACTTATTGAAATTAATTGACTGATGAACAGAGGAGAGATAAAGTCAGGCATGAGCATGAACTTTAGGTTTTCATGTTGATACAGAAGTTTAAATTAGTTTTTTAAATAATTTATGCTAATTTAGAGAATATTGATGTTATCTCGTTTTTGGAATTAAAAACAGCATTTATATGAATTTGTGTAACAGATATATAATTATTATTTTTGTTAAATACATTTGTCTGTTTGTTTTCGGGCTCAAGTGATGAAGTCACAAGCAGATGTTCAGAAGAAGATCGACGACAGGATGTTAAAAGTGAGTTTATTACAGAGTTTATATGTACAGATACATGTTACAGATATTATTTCTATTATTTGTTAATGGATTAATTTCAGAAAAGCATGGATGAGGAGAAAGCAGAGAGTGAGGAGATCTTCAGAGCTCTGATTCACTCCATCGAGAGCTGTCAGAGAGAGTTTCTGGAGATGATGGAGCTGAAGCAGAGAGCATCAGAGAAACAGGAAGAAGAGCTGTTTGAAGATCTGGAGAGAGAGATCACTGAGCTCAGGAGGAGAAACTCTGAGCTGGAGAAGCTCTCTCAAACTGAGGATCATCTACAACTCATACGAGTCAGTTTCTTTGCTTTACAGTTATAACAATGAGATCATTTCAACACATGCGTTCATTCTCTTCTTTCAGATCTCTCCATCTTTCAGCTCAACCTTCAGCTTCAAGAACTTTCCTGAGATCAGTTCTGATCCTCTTCTGACTGTGGGAACCCTCAGAAGAGCTCTGAACCCTCTGCTGGAGAGTCTAGCTCAAAAACTCTGTGAAAAAGGTAACTCTGATCATTTCAGAGAGAAAACTGTGAATCTGCATCTAGTAGTGAAACTGAGATCATAGTTAGAAGGTTTTGATACTTTAAGTTTCCTCTAAAGTGAACTGATAGATCACCTATATTTTATTTCAAAATAATTTAATAATTTTAATTTATTGTAATTCAACTTGTGTTACATCATCAATGTTGAACATTGTTATTTTAAGCGATGTTAAACTGAAAGAACAAAACATAAAAACTATATAATTTATTCTATTTATCATGTTCATCAAGTTCAAAACTTAAAAGCTAATTTTATTTTAATGTTTGCAGAGCTGAAGAGGATGCAAGCATATTCAGGTAAACTATTTTATTTTATTTTCAGTCTAGAAACATTTTCATGTGAACGTTCATGAATTGAGTTTGGATCTCTGTTGCAGAGGATGTGACTCTGGATCCTGAAACAGCTTTTGCAACTCTCATCCTTTCTGATGATGGAAAACAAGTGAGCTGTGGAGATATCAAGAGAAATGTTCCAGATAATCCAGAGAGATATAATCCTTGCCTCTGTGTGTTGGGTAAAGAGGGGTTCTCCTCAGGGAGAGTTTATTTTGAGGTTCAGGTGAAGAACAAGACCCAATGGGATTTAGGAGTGGCTAGAGAATCTGTTGAGAGGAAAGGAGAGATAAGAGTGAGTCCTCAGGATGGATACTGGATCATAGTTCTGAGGAATGAAGATGAATATCTTGCAATTGTGTTACGGCCCTGGCCAGTTTGAAGCGTTTCATTTTATTTTCTGTCACCTGCTTGTGGGCGCACCCGTGCGCACTTCTAATTATTTCCGCAGGTGACTCCAGCTGTCCCCTGATTCGCCAGTTGGGACGCCGATCATTAGCGAGGAGGCGGACCACTTCGGCTCGTTTGCGAATCAGCGGCGGCAGCTGGAGTTGAAAAGGAACGCGCCGACACCTGTTCAGCAGCGAGGGCTCTAGTACGGAGTCCTTGACTCATGCGGCGTGGAGAGAGTGGCTCCACTCGGTTGCCGCCCGTTTTGTTCGTTTGTGCTCCCTTTTTGTTTCCTTCCATATGTTGCCATTGATGGGAAAGCGAGGGCTCTGCGGAGTCCTTAGCTCACGAGGCGTGGAGAGAGTGGCTCCACTCTGTTGCCGCCCGTTTTGTTTGTCCTTGCTCCCTGTGTTTGCTTTCGTTTATGTTGCCATTTGAGTTCACTTCTGTTACCTACTCGGTGTGTCACGTTCGTTGTCTTCTGACTTCCAGGGTCTCAGAGACAGCTTAGAATGTCACGTGACATACATTCGCCAGGTTTGTTTATTGTATAACTTTCTAGTTAGTGTAGATTAGTTCTAGCTTTGTTTATGTTAATTAGTTAGCTTAGAAATGTCTGCACTTTCTAGTTAGTTTATGTTTTGTTTTACCTGGCGTCCCTTAGTCTCTGCCCCTGGAGTGTGTGTATTTGTATTTGATTTATTTTACCATTGGCAACACCAGTTCTGTTAATTAAAGCACATTTGATTTGTCAAGTTATTGTTTGTGTCCTGTTGTTCCCGTTTTCATTTCTGTTCCTCCACCTTTTTGTTACACGCCGACCCTAGACACCAGCACCATTTTGGGGTCGTAACAATTGAAAGGAATTTTACAGCCAAAATGTCAAATAAAGCTCCTAAAAGTGTGCAGGAAACAAAGAGCACTTCAGAGAGTCAGGGAGGAGCTATAGCAGCACTGACAGCAGGACGCGAGGCAGAAAGTGAAACTACATGAGAGAAAAATCAGAATTGTCCTTTCAGATTTTTGTCAAACAACTGACATTGATACTTCGTTACAGGTGAGGAAACAAAATGATATAGATCTCTCTTCTTCTCGTTCTGTTAATAATGGTGTGAGTCTGATTGTTTAAAGGCTAACATAAAGAAATAATCAAAAGTTTCTTGAGGAGGGGTGTCAAAGTCAATTCTTCAAGTGCTGCAGCCCCTGCTGGTTTTCAAGAGACACACCTGTACCTTCAAACCCGCCAAGAGGAGCGGAATCAGTAGAGTAAGCTTTGTTCGGTTTATGTTGTTTCTGAACTGAGCTTCAGCCCTGGAGGAGTTGAGTTCGACACTCCTGTTCTTGAGAGAAGCGAGCTGGTTTATTTTAGTTCATCAGGGATAAACACCAAATACATGTTTGTTTGATTATTTTTAATCTAATTGCACTAGTGCATTTTATTTGGTGGGATTATTTTTTTCTTCTTGTAGCTTATAGTTTCAAACAGCAGAATTCTGAAGCAGGAAAAACGTGTTCTACAAGATTCACGTCACAAAGAGTCATTTCAGAAGGTAAGTTATGTGAGCGCATGATTGATTATTCTTTTTCAAAAACTATGTTAAAAATAAACATTTACTTATAACTAAATCTGAAATGTTTTGTCTGCTAAATGTTTTTACTTTGATGTTTTTTATTTAGAGTGGGGACAGTTGTTTGGTGTTTATATATTTCACTAAAATAATTTCAAAGCATTAAAGCCTCATCAGCATTTTATTTTACTCCAAATGATAAACTGTGTCCTAATTTGATTACATCTGTTTATTATTTGTAAAGATTGACAGAGGGGACCAATGGCAAACATTTTTGCACCAGAACTCAAACACATTAAGGAAAGGAGACAGAGTATCGACTTCCCTCAAGGTCAGTGTCCTAAATTATTTACTTTTTATGTTTTGTTTGTTCTGTGAGTTGTTAAAATCTGTCCTAATTCTCTTTCTAGACCTAACTTTTCACAGTGGTGCTCTCTCTGAGGAGCTCGAGTGCTCCGTGTGTCTGGATGTGTTCACTGATCCGGTGACCGTCCCGTGTGGACACAACTTCTGTCAGAGCTGCCTGAAGCAGTGCTGGGACACGACTGAAACCTGCTTCTGTCCATTCTGTAAAGAAACGTTCCAGCAGAGACCGGAGCTGAAGATCAACACTGCTCTGAGAGAACTAGCGCAGCTCTGTAAGAAACCCTCTGGTTTGATTAAACCTGAAGTTCTCTGTGATTTCTGTAATGAGAGAAAGCAGGAAGCTCTGAAGTCCTGTCTGACGTGTCAGAGCTCGTACTGCAAGACTCATCTGGAGCCTCATCTCAGAGTCTCAGGCTTAAAAAAACATAAACTGATCAACGCTGTGGAGAGAATAGAGGACTATATCTGCCAGAAACACGAGAGAGCTCTGGAGCTCTACTGCAGAGATGATCAGATGTTTATTTGTGTGTTCTGCACTGATGGAGATCATAAATCTCACAACACGGTTCCTCTAGAGAAGGAGAGCGAGCAGAAGAAGGTAGTATTTTTTAAATATTACAGTTCATCAGTGTTCAAATATTATAATAGTCCGATTTGTTTCAGGCTCAAGTGATGAAATCTCAAGCAGATGTTCAGAAGATGATCGAGGACAGGATGTTGAAGTTTCAGGACATAAAAGAATCAGCAAAACGTAGAAAAGTGAGTTTTATTAAATTACTGTTACATGTTACAGAAATTATTTCTTTAATTTGGTGATGCATAAATCTTAGAAAAGCATGGATGAGGAGAAAGCAGAGAGTGAGGAGATCTTCAGAGCTCTGATTCACTCCATCGAGAGCTGTCAGAGAGAGTTTCTGGAGATGATGGAGCTGAAGCAGAGAGCAGCAGAGAAACAGGAAGAAGAGCTGTTTGAAGATCTGGAGAGAGAGATCACTGAGCTCAGGAGGAGAAACTCTGAGCTGGAGAAGCTCTCTCAAACTGAGGATCATCTACAACTCATACGAGTCAGTTTCTTTGCTTTACAGTTATCACAATGAGATCATATTAACACATGCGTTCATTCTCTTCTTTCAGATCTCTCCATCTTTCAGCTCAACCTTCAGCTTCAAGAGCTTTCCTGAGATCAGTTCTGATCCTCTTCTGACTGTGGGAGCCCTCAGAAGAGCTCTGAACCCTCTGCTGGAGAGTCTAGCTCTAAAACTCTGTGAAACGGGTAACTCTGATAATTTCAGAGAGAAAACTGTGAATCTGCATCTAGTAGTGAAACTGAGATCATAGTTAGAAGGTTTTGATACTTTAAGTTTACTCTAAAGTGAACAGAAGGATCACCTTCAATATATTTATTTCAAAATAATTTAATAATTTTAATTTATTGTAATTCAACTTATGCTACATCATCAATGTTGAACATTGTTAACTTGAGCAACCTAAAACTGAAACAACATAACAAAAAAAAAAATATTTTAAGCTACCTTAAACTGAAAGAACAAAATAATATATATAATTTATTCGATATATCATGTTCATCAAGTTCAAAACTTAAAAGCTAATTTTATTTTAATGTTTGCAGAGCTGAAGAGGATGCAAGAATATTCAGGTAAACTATTTTATTTTCAGTCTAGAAACATTTTCATGTGAACGTTCATGAATTGAGTTTGGATCTCTGTTGCAGAGGATGTGACTCTGGATCCTGAAACATCTCATCCTGATCTCATCCTTTCTGATGATAGAAAACAAGTGAGCTGTGGAGATATCAAGAGAAATGTTCCAGATAATCCAGAGAGATATAATCCTTGCCTCTGTGTGTTGGGTAAAGAGAGGTTCTCCTCAGGGAGACTTTATTTTGAGGTTCAGGTGAAGAACAAGACCCAATGGGATTTAGGAGTGGCTAGAGAATCTGTTGAGAGGAAAGGAAAGATCACTCTGAGTCCTCAGTTTGGATACTGGACCATAGTTCTGAGGAATGAAGATGAATATCATGCATCTGAAAATCCCCCGGTTCCTCTTCCTCTAAGAGTGAAGCCTCAGAGAGTCGGAGTGTTCGTGGATTATGAGGAGGGTCTGGTCTCCTTCTACGATGTGGAGTCAAAGTCTCACATCTACTCTTTCACTGAACAGAACTTCTCTGAGGAACTCTTTCCATATTTATCCCCCGAAGAAAATGAAGATGGTAAAAACTCAGCTCCTCTGATCATCTCACCGGCTTATAAGAAATGAGAATCTGTCACATCTAAATGTGAAAACTCTACTCTGTAATTCATTCAGTTATATTTATAATATACAAATGAAATAATTTGTATATAATAAACGGAATGGTTTTTACTGTAATTCCATTTTTTATGTTGATGTTTACAGTAAATGATCAATAGATAAAACATATCCATGTGTAATTGTGATGAATATTTTTAAACATCAAAGCTACAGAAATACTCTATTTATCTGACCAAAATAATCACTAACAAACCCACAAATTCAACTCTTTTATTAAAAGACGGTCAGTGAGCTCCGCTGCATTTCTACTTTTAAACAGTACAAACCTTTTCATGATTTTCAACACTTTATCCAAATCAAAACTGTTCTTGTTTTTGGTGAAATTGATTATCAATAAAAATAAATCAGAGATAATTTTAGCTGTTGATTTTTTTTGAACAAGAAAATTTTACTGTCTCCAACTCATAGACAGAAAAAACCTGAGCTAGAGATTTCTCAACAGAATTCAAGAGCTCTATTTATCTAGAGAATATTCTCATCTGATTATCTCAGTCCGTGTAATAGGTTATTTAAGAGGAAAATATTTTAATTAAAAAAAGTTACACAGGACCTGCTCAATCACATTTGTGCCTTTTACACTTTTGTGTATGTAAAAAAAAAAATTATTTTTATATTTTCTTTTTTAAGGAGGAAAGGTTTTTGTGAAATTAACATCCCAAACTATAGTTTGTGAGGAAACTTTATTCAAAACTATAATAAACCCTTCCTGCTAATATAACTCAAATGTTTTGTAATAGATGGCCAGGATTTTTACATTTTGACTTTGTTTCTTAAAGTGGTGGAAAGAAGCTTGCTTGTTTGGGTTTTCTCTAGATTACTTTCCAAACACAATAGAACTATTTTTTTACTTTAAACGATGAGACTGGAAAAACTCCTGAATGACTGATCTCTGAATGATCTTAAACTTTAGATGAAATCTAACAGAAATAAACAACAGAAGAACACAGGACTGTGTTTAATAAAGAACGTAAGAGCTTTTCCTCGCGCACAATGAAGAGAGAACTCAATAGATTGAGGCTGAACAGCTGCGTAGCCTTGATGTAATCAAATATAATAGTTTTAGTCACGTTTTAGTCGACGAAAATGAAAAAAACTTTTAACTCATCAAAACATTTTTAAGTTTTAGTCAATGTAGATTAATATATATTTGATATTGAAAAAATATATATGAAAAAATATATCTTAGTAAGTTAATTTAACTCTTTAAATGTTAGAAATTGCATATTTAAATTTATTCCATGAATTAAGGCTCCATGTCACATTGTGAGATTTTTGAGAGGCTTTTCTTTAATAAAAATAATGATACACATGGATAATCAAGTAAGGATTATGCAAAATAAATGTTATCACAATGGAGTTTATCTACAAAAGCCAAGGCCAAAAATATTCTTATTTTGGCAACTGTGGCTTAATTTTTTTTACAGTGCAATACATATGTAGATATGGTCAAAATATGAGCGCTGCAGGAACTGGAGCCTGTTTTACCAGAACACCAGCAACATGTGGTTCTGCTGCTCAGAACACGAGTCAGCTCTGCTGTTCATCTACACACAGAGGAACAGAAAACTTCAGGCAGCAATCACACTGTGTTTGCTTACGTGGGTTTGTGGTTATCCTCCATGAAGACAAGTTGCTGAAAAAAGGTAAGAACACACTGCTGCAACTCCTGCTTCATTTATTTGACACTTTCCTTACAACTCCACTAACTTTCATCTCAGCCCTAAGACGCGGCGTCTCTCTTCACTCTTTCTCGCACTCTCTCAATCTCATGTAAGCCCTTCCCACGCTCCCCCTCTCTTGCGCGATATCTGACGTGTTACACAATTTCTTCATCAATCGTATTATGTTCCTATTTCTATCCTTCAGCTGTTTGAAAGACAGATTACAGCCACAAGCTTTGAACGCGTAATTGTCCACTCATTTACGTTTTTATTCACTCTCGTTTTCTATAACAAAAAACATATTTAGCGAGAAATATTTAGTTTTTCATCGTCGCGATAAAAACATTCTTCAACGAAATAATTTTCCTGTCCTTATAGTTGACGAAAGCAACACTGCTAGGGAGCATATAGGTTGAAGGAGGTCATGTGGTCAGATGAGTTACCCTGTTACACCTAGTGCTTACAGTACAGACCTGTGGGGGCAGTGCTATGATCTGGGGTTGCTGTAGTGTCCAGGATTTATTGTGCTCAAATTGAGTGGTTCTGGAAGGAAACATCATTTTCAGACATTGTCTGGCACCCACAGAGTTCTGACGTCAACCCCAGAGAGAATATTTGGTTTGTGCATTTAGAAATGAGTCTTGTACTATTACAGAATCTTTTCAAAACAGTGTGTAATGCATGCTGTAATCAAAGTTGAAGGTGGTCCATTTAAATTAAATGTAACTTTTTTGGTGTTGTCATTTTTTTTGGTCAGACAGTTTATAGCATCTCGCTATACTCGCATTCCAGTAGTTTGAAGATTTTAATGTAAAGGTGTTTTCATCTTTACATTAAACATCGATGTAGTTAACAAAAATGAATCGAACATCCGTTTGCAATTATTTTGAGTTTGTGAAGTTTTGTCTAAAGATTTCAGAATACATTTAATCTTCATGACCTGGCCCCACACTGTTTAACAAACCTATTATATTATTGTGAAGCCTCTAGAGACCTGCGTTCTGAAGACGAGCTGCTCGTGTCCCTAAGATCAAGCTTAAGTCAAAAGAGACAGAGCTTTCGATGCTGCTGCCCCAAGATTGTGGAACTTTTCCCTCTGAAAATTCAGAATTCACCCAGTTCTGATAGTTTATAAGTATATATTAAAGCTTTTCTTGAGGTTTTGCAGTTAAGAGTATCTCACTTGAAGTTGAGTTGTGTTAATATCATTGTGTGAATTTTGAGATTTAGTATTTTTACATAGACTTGTCTTTAATTTTGTTTTTTAAGCTTTAAGTTTTAAGGTCTGCTACTACTACAGTATATAAATAAAGGTTTTCTTTAATTAGTTTTTTACTTCCTATCCCTTACCTAAATCCACCCATTCTACAATTTTAAAATGAATGTTACAATCCTTCACATTGTGTGTGTGGTTTACATTGAGAAAGCAGAGCAGTGGGATGAAGCTCTTCATGATTTCATGAAGCTGAAGTGGGCCAGCAAGCGAAGAAGAAACACGGAGAGTTCCTCTAAAGCACAGAGACTGGATTTCTATTTTTTTCTTATCTACTTTATTGACTCAACAACATAAAATATTTATTAAATAGCGTTGTAGGGTCCCGGTGCTCGGTCCTGACACGGATTCTAGTCAGGACTGAAGGCTCATGTGTTCTGTCTTGAAACAGTGCTAAAGGATTTGTATTAATTTACATAAATTTGTATATCTGACTCCATAATTGATTTAAAAGGTTTTATCTTTACCATTATTCTTGGTCACGGCCAAATAAATTAGCATGTTAATTATTAATGATAATATTAAGTTTTAACCCACTCAGTGACCTTTAAATTTACTCACACTTGATGTTAATATTCTTATTAACCCTTAAAAGGGTTTCAGTAAAAGAAGAATAAGCGAAAAAGGTTCAAACATTTATTATCATTGATGTGTATAAAAAATGCATTACATTATACAGCCTATGAAATATGAACCAAGAATAAGTAGTTACTACATGATGAGGGAGCTTTAGAGCTCTTCCTTCATGGGCCGATTTCAGAGACAAAAGGGCCAGGGTTCGAGTCTGCTATCTACTTTTGAAAGTTTCTTCAGACCAATCTCCTCTCAGAGAGGTGTGACTTAATTAGGAATGCGAATAAGGAGAGCATTAGCAAAACCTGTTGAGAGTGTTAACGTTTCTAGTTTTGGCTTCTAGAATCATTGCACTAAACCCTGTAATATATTTCAAACAATATTAAACATAAACTGGTCAACCAAACATTCTTGTATAAACATGTTTAATCCAGCAAGAGATGTGGGGGGCTGTAGTCTCCTTGATGCTGGAGATAAGGGTTTAGGAGAAAGCACCCCATTGTTTTATTATGTGAACGCTAAAATCAACACCCCAGACCCAGGAGAACCCAGCCTTACACCGTATACAAATAGGCAGAGTCCCCCAAAAATTCACAATCACAAATAAGAATAAATAAATAAATAATAATGTAAAAACAACCTTTTTAAAACTAAATTTAAACTAAAATATTATTTGCCAGCGTCGCGGTGGCGCAGTGGGTAGCACGGTCGTCTCACAGCAAGAAGGTTGCTGGTTCTAGGCTCGGCTGGGTCGGTTGGCATTTCTGTGTGAAGTTTGCATGTTCTCCTCGTGATCGCGTGGGTTTTCTCCGGGTGCTCTGGTTTCCCCACAAGAACAAAGACATGCGGAATAAGTGAATTGAATAAGAACAATTGCCCATAGTGTTAAAGTGTGAATGAGTGTGTGAATGTTTCCCAGCGATGGGTTGTGGCAGGGAAGGGCATCCGCTGCGTAAAACATATGCCAGAGAGTTGGCGGTTCATTCCACTGTGGCGACCCCGAAAGGGAAGAAAGCCGACATGAAGATGAATGAATGAATATTTTTTGCCAGACAGTTCCAACAAAGTTGCAATGATAGAGAATTAAAAAGGAAATATTGTAGCAGTAAAAAAAGTCATAGAAAGTTTAACGGTTTTAATGCTGTGCTTGTCTTTAAATCTTTGTTCTGAGTTTGACTCAGGAGATTTTTTATTTATTCTTTGATAAAATGTGTAAAATTAGGTTTAATTTGGGAACATTTCTTGTGGTACTTTCCCAACAGGGTGAATAAATGTATTATGCGTTTCCCATTTTCCCAAATGTTTACTATCTATATTAAAAAATACTTAATGAAATGAAAAATTGTTTCCTTTTTCTGACAACAAAATTCACTATTAGTTGAAATATTAAATGTAAATATTTCTAAAAAATGTTAACTGAATACAATCTATGAAGTATTTTAAAGGAAACTTTTTTAATAGTGTAATTTATACAATACTTATCAGTTAATTACTGTGCTTTGATCCGTGATATCTCAACAAACATTGAAGCTCAAAAAGATCTCGCTGCAGGTGTTGCTACGGTAGAAAAATCTCTTAAAATCTTACTTCTGCAGCTGGATATCTATGATAGCAAATATTAGAAAGCTGCTGACCAGCGAAAACACATCAGTAACTTAAAAAGAGTCCCCTACGCTTACACCACACTGACAACAAGTCATCTTTTTGTACTCGCATGCTTTTACTCGCAAATTAAACCTTTAAACATTTGTGTTCTCCATTTTGGAGACAGACTCCAAAACAGCAAGTTCTCATTCTCTCCAAAGTTAAAACTGGCCAACTTTGGGGCTGAAAAGCGTGTTTCAGATTCAGATCGCTAGTTTTGATCTATATGATTTGATGCCATTAACCAATCTTTGGTTATATTTGAACACTTCCTCTTCAGTAGATTTGCTCTAACTTCCACCCTTACAAGAGACTGTAGCGCCATCTAGCGGACATTCATGTGATCTTGCGAATGCTTTATTCTGAGGAAACCGTTAGCAAACACAGCACAACGAGTTTGAAAACATAATTTTACGCAAACAAAAATAAAGTTTTTCGTTGATAATAAACACTTTTTACGCACATCTCGCGAGAACGTGCTGGATTTCCTCCGTTGACGGGGTTTATTTACTTCTTTGCGGCTATGGAATCGATATAATGCTTGAGATGTATAAAAGTAAACTATAATGCACATAGTTGTCCTGAATTTGCCTGCATGGGAAAGAACCTAAAGAAACATTTTACACAGGCAGGACAAGGAGTGCTTGATCGAACATTTCAGTTCCGTGAAAGTGAAACCGTGTCACCAGAAGAGCTAAAACTCTCGTTCTCAGAGACAGAGAGACAGAGAGACGTAGCTTTAGCACGGTAAGAGACTCTCTCACTTCTCAATGATAAAAGCACGGAAATTAAAATTACTCTTTATGGTGTTGAGGACTGAGAAGGGAGAGGTTTGAGAACATCAGGCAAGAGCATGAACTTTAGTTTTTCCTTCAAACGTTTTACACTGATTTAAAGCATGTAGCTTCATTGTGGAGTTACCAAAATAGCATTTGTATCAACTATTTTAGGAAGTTACTTTGCACGTGTTTCCAATCATGTTTTTTTTTCTTTAGTTCAGATTGATGTTTTCTAAAGGGAGGAGGAATGGCTAGATCTGGAGTAAAGAAGACTCAAACAGAGACCTGGAGAAAAACCATTGAAAATCGTCCTGGTTAGTAATTAAGATGTTTATACATTTTGAATTTCATGCATAGTTGTTAAAAATATGAATTGTTCTTTTTCCAGCCCTAGCTTCTCCCTGTGTTGCTCTCTCTGAGGAGCTCGAGTGCTCCGTGTGTCTGGATGTGTTCACTGATCCGGTGACCGTCCCGTGTGGACACAACTTCTGTCAGAGCTGCCTGAAGCAGTGCTGGGACACGACTGAAACCTGCTTCTGTCCATTCTGTAAAGAAACGTTCCAGCAGAGACCGGAGCTGAAGATCAACACTGCTCTGAGAGAACTAGCGCAGCTCTGTAAGAAACCCTCTGGTTTGATTAAACCTGAAGTTCTCTGTGATTTCTGTGATGAGAGAAAGCAGGAAGCTCTGAAGTCCTGTCTGACGTGTCAGAGCTCGTACTGCAAGACTCATCTGGAGCCTCATCTCAGAGTCCCGAGATTAAAAAAACATAAACTGATCAACGCTGTGGAGAGAATAGAGGACTATATCTGCCAGAAACACGAGAGAGCTCTGGAGCTCTACTGCAGAGATGATCAGATGTTTATTTGTGTGTTCTGCACTGATGGAGATCATAAATCTCACAACACGGTTCCTCTAGAGACGGAGAGCGAGCAGAAGAAGGTAGTATTTTTTAAATATTACAGTTCATCAGTGTTCAAATATTATAATAGTCCGATTTGTTTCAGGCTCAAGTGATGAAATCTCAAGCAGATGTTCAGAAGATGATCGAGGACAGGATGTTGAAGATTCAGGACATAAAACAAGCAGCAGAACATAGAAAAGTTAGTTTATTAAATTCCTGATACATGCTACAGATATTGTTTCTTTAATTTGGTGATGCATTAATCTTAGAAAAGCATGGATGAGGAGAAAGCAGAGAGTGAGGAGATCTTCAGAGCTCTGATTCACTCCATCGAGAGCTGTCAGAGAGAGTTTCTGCAGATGATGGAGCTGAAGCAGAGAGCAGCAGAGAAACAGGAAGAAGAGCTGTTTGAAGATCTGGAGAGAGAGATCACTGAGCTCAGGAGGAGAAACTCTGAGCTGGAGAAGCTCTCTCAAACTGAGGATCATCTACAACTCATACGAGTCAGTTTCTTTGCTTTACAGTTATCACAATGATATCATATTAACACATGCGTTCATTCTCTTCTTTCAGATCTCTCCATCTTTCAGCTCAACCTTCAGCTTCAAGAGCTTTCCTGAGATCAGTTCTGGTACTCTTCTGACTGTGGGAGCCCTCAGAAGAGCTCTGAACCCTCTGCTGGAGAGTCTAGCTCAAAAACTCTGTGAAAAGGGTAACTCTTATAATGTTTTTCTAATAACTCTTTGTGTACTGGAGTTTGTTTTTAAATATACAGATTTTGTCTGTCAGCATAAAGTCACAAAAAGGATAACAAAACGATAGCATTAGTAAGACTGGTAATTTCATATTTTAAGCAAACAATGGATATAGCACAAACATGACTAGTTTATCCAAAAACATAATAATTTACCCATAATTCATGTATCAGTGTCTTTGTGTTATCATTTGATGCGTTTCCTTGCATCAGGTTCTTCATTACAGGTGGGAAATTGAAACTGAGGTAACTAAAACGCTTTTAGAGAGAAAATTGAAAATAATAAATATTATTTCTCAGTCACATGACAATATTTAACATAGCATATGGCTTATTTTCAAAATCGTTATATTTTTTTTTACTTTTGTGCACTTATTTTCTTGTAGGAGTGTTAGCGAAACACAGAGGGATGAGTATTTAAACATAAATTAAAGGAGTCCAGAGTCCAAGAGCATGAAGAACAGTAAACCTCCAGGTACCACAATAGATGGTGGAAATGTAGTCTTTATAAGGGAATTCAATAAGGCTACTATTGGATGAACATCATATGAGATTGCTGAAACTGCAATGTGGGCTTAGGTGAGCATGTTTAAACAGTCTCATCAAATGACGCAGGTAGATCTTGAGCCTTGGATCCACAGGGATTTGAAAATATCTGGTAATTGCAAACTGCCTTTTGGAGATGGACATGAGCTAACTCCCATACTGTCTCACTTTTTCTAAACTGCGGGCACATAGGAAGGTTCTCCGATTCATGGATGGAGTAGGCGTTGAAAACTTAGGACACATTGGAAGGGATTTAAAACATGGAGCACTGGACAAGATAATGAATGCTTTGCCCATGAAGGTAGTAGTTCCAATGTGTCTCAGTCTGATGGCAGTATGGTTCAAGGTACCAACCAAGATTTTGAATACTCTGATGGGTTTCACCTTTAGTCTGAGTGTGGTAATTGGTAGAGACACTCGGACTAAATTCCTGGATGAAGGCCCTCCATACCTGCAAACTAAACTGAGGGCCCAGTTTGAAGTGATTTCTTTGGGAGTGCTGTTATCGAGAATCTTGTAAGTAAACTGTTTTGTGGTCTTTTTGAAAATTATGGTTAATATAGGCATCAGAATGAACTGACAAGCTTTAAAAATAATTGATCTACCACATTGAGACAGCCATCGGTTCTGGGTAAGTCAGTGACCATGACCATGGAGATGACTGGAGATAGATAAAGACCTTAACTTTCTGGAAGATGGATGTATCTGGGTTTTAGAGATGGCACAAACAAAGTAACTTCGAACATTCTCTTTAACGTCTGATGACTTAGAGGGCCACCAGCACCATTTTTGGAAGAGTACGCTCGCTGCATCAATGGATTGGTCATTAATGGTCATTAATGCCACTAGATTGGAATTCCTGGAGCAGGCATTGTGAGTGGGTTTGACCGCAGACACACTACACAGGACTGGGGCAGACGAGGGTAAAGACAGTGATGATGAGCAGTACATGAGAGGAGGAACAAGGTATCCAGGGTGAGGCACAGAGGGTGAGTTTTAGAGCAGGAACTGCAACAAAAAAAAACAGAACACATAAGTCCAGAGTCCAAGAGCATAAAGGATAGGAAACTCACATTCAGTTGGCCATTTATGTCTCGCAGTTATTAAATAACAACTAAACATCACGGTAGTCACACAGGGTTCAAATGAGTATTCTGCAATATTTTGAGTGAAAGCGTTAGGTTTGCTCTGTAGCTTCAGGTCGGGATCTGATCACTGTCCTAGACAGTAAAAATGAGTCGTCTCTAACTGTGAATCTGCCTCTCTTAATGCAATTGAGGTTAGGGTTAAAAGGCTTTGATACATTAATAGAAAAGCAAACTTTTAGTACTTCAAACTGTTGCTGTTGAAAACAGAATGTTCATATTCTGTATATTTTATTTAAAAATGTTTTCAGTATTTTATTATACTCACAATTTTGTGACATCATCAATGTTGAATATTGTTTTTAGCAATCTAAAGCTGAAACGATGCAAAACATACAGACAAATAAATTATGTACAAGTTATCAAAACATAGGCTAAACCTATTTTAATCTTTGCAGAAATTGAGAGGATGCAAGCATATTCAGGTAAATATTTCATGACATTTTCAGTCTAGAATTTTTTGTGTGTGAACGTTCATGAATTGAGTTTGGATCTCTGTTGCAGAGGATGTGACTCTGGATCCTGAAACAGCTTTTACAACTCTCATCCTTTCTGATGATGGAAAACAAGTGAGTCGAGGAGACATCAAGAGAAATGTTCCAGATAATCCAGAGAGATACGATAGATGTGTTAATGTGTTAGGTAAAGAGGGGTTCTCCTCAGGGAGAGTTTATTTTGAGGTTCAGGTGAAGAACAAGACCGAATGGGATTTAGGAGTGGCTAGAGAATCTGTCGAGAGGAAAGGAAAGATCAGAGTGGGTCCTCAGTTTGGATACTGGACCATAGTTCTGAGGAATGAAGATGAATATCATGCAACTGAAAATCCCCCGGTTCCTCTTCCTCTAAGAGTGAAGCCTCAGAGAGTCGGGGTGTTCGTGGATTATGAGGAGGGTCTGGTCTCCTTCTACGATGTGGAGTCAAAGTCTCACATCTACTCTTTCACTGAACAGAACTTCTTGGAGGAACTTTATCCATACTTCTCCCCCGGAGTAAATAAAGATGGTAAAAATTCAGCTCCTTTGATCATCTCACCGGCTTATAATAAGAAATGGATGTAAATATCTAAATGTGTAACCAGAAAACTCTGCTCCATAAATAATAAATTAAAATATCTAATTATTTTCATGTATTGTAGTTTTATATGTAACTTATTTTTATTTCTATGTTTTGTAAACTGTACTATTTTTACTGCTGTACGCCACTTTTAAAAAATTCTGATATGAATGATGAAATTTTATTCCAACTAAGATGCTCCATAGATAAAAAAACCCTACCCTTATTAAAGAATTGAAGCTATAGAAATACTCAATATATCTGACCAAAATAATAGCTGACAAACCCACAAATTCAACTCCTTTATTAAAAGATATTCAGTGAGCTCCACTGCAGTTCTACTTTTAAACAGTACAAACCGTTTCATGATTTTCAACACTTTATATCAAAATAAAAAAATGTTCATAAACAAAGCAAAATTATAAGCATTTTTGCTACAGCCCTTACATACCAACAACAAAACACGAAGAAATAAATATATACAAAAGCTATTTACAAAAGGTGAGCATATAAAAATGCAATAAAATTACATAAATATCACAATACTTGACTTGTTCTTGGTGGAAAAATGAAATGGATTAATAAAAATAACCCAGTTATCATTTCAGCACTTGTTTTCGAATATTTTGCTGTCTTCAACACGTTCACAGCCAGAAACACAATATAAGAGCGCTAATTATCCCGAGAATATTCTCAGCTCATTATCTCAGGGTAATTCTGAATTTATTCTGCTTTTTCTCATAGCTGGATTTCTATTAAAATGCTTAACTCATAATACACTTAAAACAATCTCTTCGTTGCATAACAATTAGGCACATCCGAAGGAATTCTGAAGAATTATCTGACTTTGAACACTGGAGCAGTGACTGCTTTTCCATTAAAGGAACAAATAATTTAAACTTTACTTAATCAAAGCCCACAAAAAAGCCCAGTTGTCAATATATACACAAACAAGAAATGTAATAAATAGCACAAAGGAAGTTCTTTTACACCTTTTTCAAAAACTCAAACTTAACAAACTCATGCGTAAATAGTAATTAGAAGTCATCGGTCCTTGATCTGAGCCACTCTTCCGAACGTATAAAAGTCCTGGCAGGAAAATCAAGCTGTGCTCAAAAAGGCTGTCTGAGTTCCCCAGTCTCATGTTTTACTGGGGTTGTGCTTTGGCCGGGTGTCATGAAGAGCTGGGGTATTTTTGGGGTGGCAGGGGGTGGACATGGCACATGGTGGGTGACAGAACTCCTTGATGGTTACCGTGAGGAGATTCGCTGTGATATCTGTGACCACAACGTTAGCACATTGTGACGTCATGTCAGGATACCAGTCCAAATCTTCCTCCTCCTCCGATGCTTCTTCTGATACAGGCACCTCTGGGACCTTGAGTGGATGGCGACTAGAGAACGGATGGCGTCGTCTCAAACGTCTGTTCATTTCATGGGGTACAGAGAGGTCCAGGATGTGTTCGTTGTCTTCGGAGGATGAGGACGATGAGGATGAAGAGGAGAACATAGGGGAGGATGGAAGAGCAGAAGGAGGAGACTCTTTGCTTTTGGGTGCTGTTGGGGGAAGGCTGACTTTGTGAAGAGGAGCGGTCGTTGTGGAGGATTTGGGTGGCACCGAGGCATGCTGGGATTGACTTTGAGGCTCGGTGTCTGAAACATCCGAACTCGAGTTTGATGCTGATTCATTGTTGAGATCCTGACTTGGGGACTCCTGTTTCTTTGTACTTTGGGTGTTTGAGGAGCTATTACGACCTTCTCCGCTGTGTGTCCGAGAGTCTGTACTATTCAGAGACTGAGAATCAAAGATTTTTCTGAACAGAGGGAACCCAGAATTCCTAACGGGCGGCTGGATTCCTCGATAGGACATCTCTCCAAACCGTCGGTTTTTCCCAATCACTCTATTACGGGATGGAATCTTTTGCCTCCCAAAGAAGGACTGCTGGGTAGAAGGTGCATGCATCCTTTTAATATTAGCAACACTAGTGTTCTCAGGCTTGTCAACCACTTTGAGGTTCAGAATGACCCGTCCCTTCTTTACTTCCCTCGGTTTGACCTTTCGGTTGAGAATGCGGACTGTTTCTGAGAAAGCGCTGACTGTGGGGCGGGATGAAAAAGAGCCGGAATGGCCGAAAGCCTGATCTAGACGAGGCAAGGGGCGCCTGGCCATGCGATGGCACCGATGAATGTCTTTCTTGAGTTTGGGTTGTGCTGTGCCCGCTTGGAGTTTGGCGTTTGAAGGAGCTGTTGGGGTGTAAGATGAAACAGTTGAGGATGGAGGAGGCTTGGACGGTGGTTGAGGATGGCTGTGCTTGAACTCTGGGATTCGTGGAGTCTCCGCTGCCTGTGCTCTTGACTTAACAAAGGGGAACAGATAAAAAAAAGTATTTAACCCACACCTTGTATGCATCTCTGTCCTCAAACATATCTTCAAAGAGCCGTTTTAAACAAAACAATAGATTCTGACCTGCTATTTTTGGTTTAAACAGAGCATATTTGCTATATAACATTTCAAATTTTTCATCAACACAAATGCTGAGTTGTACTGTTTTGCCAGACATACCTTCAGAAGCAGCGTTTTGGGTTTTGGGCCTCTCTTTTTAGGTCCGTACATCTCTTGCTCTCGCTCCCTGAGTAAAAACAAGACTGTGTAAGGTTTTACGGTAACAACACAAATATAGAGTACAAATGCACTGAATTGAGTAATATTGTGATGTGGCAGAAATTTGCTTTCTGCAGTTAGTCGGGAAAGACTCGATCTGGATCAGATTCAGGGACACCACTTAAAACAAAAGTATTAACGGCAAAGCCTGCACAATGTTATGAAGCAGTGGGAATGAAAACACACTTTTACAGTCTTACATAGACTTCTACTCTAAATGGAGTTAAATTAACACATAGTCCTTACCTTGAACACTAAAACATATAATTTAAATGTGTAACAGTGTAATAAGGAAAATTGAATGAAATGCTAACATTTATCACAAAATACAAGATTTCAATTACGAATCAATGGTTTAGATAAAAAACATATTGATAGTTTAATAAGTTTTTTATACTTTATTAAGAGGGTATTTTGCCCTTCTCTGGGTAGAGTTAATTTTACTGTGTAGATACACACAAGAACAACAGAACGAAGATGACCGGAGTCACAGGTGCAAACACAGAACCTATTGTACCATTCACTCGTCAGCTACAACAACCAATTTCTGACACCCAGAGTGTAACGGGGAAGATCTACTAGAACTGTGCACTGAGGCTTGGAAAGAGCAGCAAGTGTTTAAGAGTTCAAAGTACACATGAACTCTTAAACTCAAAGCACACATAAGATAGATAACACGCTGTCCAATTCCTTTCTCTTCCAATCACTTACTTTTGTTCGAAAGCTGCAACGAGTCGCTCATCCAGGATGTTCTCCTCAGGTTCCCATGTGCTGTACCTGGACATTATAATTCTTAATCAACATCTTCCACCAGTTAGAGTTTTGGATTAAACGTGTTTCTTTTTCACTTACTTTATAGCCCAGCCTTTCCACTTCACAAGGTACTCCATCCGTCCCTATGAGAAACGCAAATTATTTTCAACACTTAAAAACAATAGGTCAGCACTGATGGCCGAGGGATACAGGATACAATTCCAGTCATAATGATTGAATTTGAGGAAAGAATGTAAACTTCACTGCACAAAAATAACTAAATACAGAAGAAATAAGTGCAGAATCATTATTTATGCTTATGATAGCAGGTGATTTCACAGTTTTTTTAAACAATAATGATTTGTAAACAGCTGTCATGTTTTATGCAGAGTTCTGGTGTTAGTTTGAGTTGGTAAAATGCAGAATCTGATGGGTATTGTAATTTCCGATTGTATGCCAACCCAATTTATACAATAGCAGAATTGTCTTAGCTGTGTTCCTTTGAGCTCCAACTCAAAACAACACCAGCAAGTATGTTTTCATGACTTTTCACCAACAATTTTTCATGACTTTCCAAAAGAAGAGGGGTGATGAAAAATGCTGGGTGGCTCATACAGCAGGATGAAGGTCCTTCCTTTGCAATAAAATATGGAAGTATGTATGTTTGTAGTACATCGCCCAATCTGGACGAAAAGAAAGAAATTTGCATGGAATAACTGGGATAAAGACCCGGCTGCTAGGATGTTCCCTTTCGACCAGGCTAGGTGCAATATAATTATAAATCATTATTTACTCAGCATAGGGAGAATTGTTATTCTAGACAAAATATTTACACTTAAACAGCGTTGTAGCCAGTTGTCTACATTACACCGTTTAAAAGTGGTCTCATTCATTTAAAGGTGCCATATTATTTCCTTTTTAAATAATTTTTAATAAACATGCGACCCCTCTAGACTACAACCTTCAAAAGGATTTTTTTTTATCATAAACAATGTCTTTGAATCGCCTGAATTAGTTGTTTCGCAAAACAAGCGGTATACCTTTGTTCCTCCCACTGACATGCTTCCACCACACCCGTGCTGTTTTTCTTGTTGGCACACAGAAAATACACCCACTTCCCGAGAATTAATTCATGTTTTAAAGACAAAAACACACTTTCTTTTAATCGATGCAGTTATACTACGGGTACACTTCTGTGTCAGTCAGCGCATCTTCTTCATTTAGATGAGCTGTTGTAGCGGTTCATCTGATTGGTTAGTGGTAGATGCTATGACGCAACTAAGAAAATAGGATTACAGAAGCATGCATGAACCAATCTGAATATGACTTGAGGCATGTTGTTGATGAGAGAAGAATATGAAAACATCCAGGAAATGTTTGAAAAGTCAAATTTACTTGATACGGCACCTTTAACTTAAATAGTATTTAAAAAAAGCTTTTTGAGATGCATTTAAATCTATTGAATTACAGAAACTTGCTTGAATAACAATGTTATTACATTATTAGGTGATGAAACCTTGAGCTCTAAGGTCAACTGAAGAGTACTTAAGCAAAAGCACCAAGTACTATTGATATTCCAGATTAACGTAAACGTATTATGTTTGGTTCTGTAATGTTGCTTTTTCATTGGTTTTGTTTATTAAACTAAAATGGATATAATTTACCATCAATATGAGAGAGATAAATGAACACTGAAACTGTATTTCTGCTTCATGTTTAAGATAAAACAATATAGGATGTTTTAAGGGTTTGACAGCTGTCACGTACACTAACGCTGACGACAAATTGTTTGTTTCGTAAACAAACGAACGTAAACGTGGTTGCTATGCGACCTGACGCCACCGACAAAAACCGCTAGGTTCCAAATATATCAAAGAAATGTCCTTTGGTTTGAGCGCGGGGAAATATATAAACGTTTTCATTCAATTTAGCTTTGCACGTAGCATACCAAGCTAATGTTATAGGAGCGAAACGTTGCCTCGTCCCGCACGCCGGTGGGGTGTCAGACGAACCGGCCTTTGTCAAAAAATTCTCTCAGAGTAGACACAAAAAGGCTAACAAGCTAACAGCCCCAGCACGCCTCAACCTAACTCAAAGAAAGCTCCACAGTTTAGAGAGGACCCTCAAACGGCAACGCTGGAGCGATGCATTAGCGCGGAAACAAAAAGAGTCGCTTTGTGAAGGTAGAATAAAACATAGAGCTCCAATTCTAGACTAAACTTAGTATCTGTGTAGGCCGCGCTGTAAAAAGGTAATAACAGTTGTATTGCTCCGGCTTTAGTGTAACAGACTGACCCTTCGGACGCGACGCTTCAGGATGGCTTCGGCGGCAAACACACGGTCCCCTCCCGCGGACAGCTCCATCTTCACCGGACAGCAGAGACAGCTCGATCCGTGGAAGCGATGGAGAGATAGATCCTGCACCGCCACCACCGAGGAGTGAGAGACTCACACTCAGAGAGAGAGAGAGAGAGAGAGGGGGAGAAAGGGAGTGAGTGTGTGAGAGAGAGAAGACTGGGGTAAGTAGGTGATGAGTTGTTAACTCTTAAAAACAACTACTTTACATTTACATTGTGTTTTTTCACCATCACCCATAGGCTACTCATATTAGGCTATTGTAATAATACTACTCTTCTAATAATGAAATCATTTTTTTAATGGTGAAGGTTAATAATTTAACCAATAACTCTCATGAAACGGCTCATGATGTTAATACATAACATATTAAACTGTACTGCAGAGGATGGAATCATTATCTTTATTTAGTCAATATGTGATCTGCGATTTCTCAGAGGCAGAGTTGACAGTAAAATGAACAAAGCAAACTCGCCAGTAGACAAACAGAGGTGATTAGATTCAACATGTGTATTGGGTGTGCTGTAAATATTAAAACCAGCCAAATAAAGGTATAGGAAAAATTTATATTTAATTTCTTCATCAACTAATCAACGTATTGTCTCACAAATAAGTAAAATAACAACAACGGGTTACCGGTTTATTTCCACACCAAGAAAACAAGATGAACATACCATGGCATATACAGAGTGCTGCAGAAGCCATTACAGCGAGGAGATGATACAGAAGCCACACAGCAAGGAGACAAGATAGAAGCCACACAACAAGGAGTCAATGCATAGGACAAACAGCAAGAAGTCAATGCAGAAGCCACAAAGCAAGGAGAAGATACTGAAGCCACATATCAAGGAGATGTTAGAGAAACCGCACTTGTTAAGTTTCACATGAGGAAATGTGGACCATATATATCAAAACTCAGGAGCAGGGGTGAATGAACATTTATTAAGAGTTTAAACATTCCAACTCAATTATATATTTTTAGACAAACAGAGCACTAGGAGCAAGACCTGAAACTTAATGAAACATTCAATGAAAACAATGAGAATTGTTGACTATTATTCTTAAACTAAGAAGTGCAAAGGAAAGCATAAGATAAGAAGTAATACTATCATACACAAAAACCCACAAGCCAATCTTAATACCTAAAAGGATTCATTCCATCTCTCAAAGGACCAAAACACAAATCATCAGGTGATATCAAATAAGGACATGCTATTGGTCAAGACTTGCTTGCTTTGGCTATTTTATATTTAAATATTTTACAACACAAATACCACTCATTTTAAGAATGTGATACTTTTAAATGTGAGTGCATTCTAATGAAGACCTTTGTGAAAATGTTCAGTGCTGACTCCCTCTCAGACAAAATTTGTGAATTGTTGTATTAAAACGAGGCTAAAGATCTCAAATAGTCGACAGCGCTTAGGATTTTAAACAGGTGGCCCTTCAGGGACCCTTAAGCAGTATGTCTGAAGGTCTCTGTGAGGTGTGCTGTGTTTAGGGCAGGTGTCTAACCTCAGTCACACTTTTATTACTCAGCACTGTTCAATAATTCACAGGGCACACGGGTGACAATAGCTCACCAGCTCTCTCTCCCCTCTCCCTCTCACACAAACACAGCAGATGAGAGGCAGACAGTATTGGCTCATCTGTTAGGCTGCTGCACTTTTTTAGTTAGTGAATGTTGTGTTTGTTTACTTGTTTGTTTGTTGTGGCTCAGTGACAGTTCAGGATGTCAGGACAAAACAGCGATCAACTGCACCGCACCACTCTGGGTATTTATACGGTGAGCATATTCTCTTCATCAATACACTCGCGTTTGGAAAAACCTGCTTACCTTTGTATATTTCATTCAAGAATAGCATTTATTACTCATGAAAATGTCAAGTTTAATTTGCAGATTCGAGGCTAGATTTGATTAAATTCTAGCAGAAAGAAAAGTTGAGTAAAAACAGGTTGAGTAAAGTGTGAGTTTTTAATACATTTCATTTTATTTACTTGATCTGTTATTAAACACTGCTCCATTTGAAATTAGTTTGTCTGCCAAAAATGAAAAGCTTAATCATCTTTTTTTTATTTAGAAACTTGTTTTGAGTGTTTGAAACTAGCTGCACTCTAAGTAAAATGACTTTAACTCATTCAGACCAGACATCCAGTGTGATGGACATCACATTACAATAATTATTTCATCATTTATTCCCTCGTTATGCATTCTTTTGTATGTATTCTCTGTATGTTAAAATCTTTAAAAACAACGAAGCTGCACTAAATAAAAAGAAAAGCATTTTTGTGGGGTTTTCTTGTGGACATTTTTGTTCACCGACAGACAGAGAAAGTTTTTTTTAAGGATTTAAAGCAATGTAAATTTCTTAAATTAATTATATTATTACACTTAAGTACTTCCTTTTACTAAACTATTCTAACTGATTGCCAAGTGTCAAGCTGTGACGTTAGTTTAGTTGAGAGGCCAATGACTAAAAGAAGACAAAATTATAGATAGATAGATAGATAGATAGATAGATAGATAGATAGATAGATAGATAGATAGATAGATAGATAGTTAAATCAGTTAAGGAGTTAAAAGATACCTAAGCTATTTAACTCAAAATTAACTAACTAGCTAGTAACTAAACTAGCTAAAACCAACCTAATTTACTATTAACAAAGCCAGTAAACAAGCAAAATTAATTAATAAACTTTAACACAACAGAATTAGTGCCAAAATGCAGCACATCACCCGAAATACACTTTACAGTGCACAAAAGAAAACTTTTTTGTGTTTAAAAATTATTTTGTTTTCTAGTATATTTTCCCAGATATTCAAGTAGCAGATTTCATTATATTTAAAAACTAAAACGTTTAAAATGTAATAGTAAAGTGCTTCGATTCTGGGAATAAATACAGCTTCATAAAAACTGCAACTACAAGATCTAATCTAAAGTAAATCTAGTTTAAACACTGCGTTAACATTTTAACACTCATATTTTACTATTGTTTCCTTTTTCCCCAAAATAAGCTCTGTATGTTTTATGATGTTTTCTTTACACATTAGACATTATTGTGGCATACACGGATCTGGAACCAGGCTGGCGGATGTTCAGTTCATTTTATTGACTTCTATCTGTTAACAAATTATCGCCCTCACACCATTCATCATTCCTTGCAGAGCATAATGGAGCAGTTCAACCCCAGCCTGCAGAGACTGGTGGCTCTGGGAAACAGCTACATTCAGGCGTTCCAAGGCAAGTCGGCACCAGAAAGAGAAAACAAATGAGACATATGGCTGGAGGAAAAAGATTAAAGGAGGAAGATGGACAGCAGGGAGGGTGAACTTTGGCCTGCTGGTTGTCATTGATAATAATAAGTTAGGGTAGCTCAAACTTCATTGGCTAATTCAACATCATTGTTTAACGACTGTCTATTTTATGAGTCTGTAGTTTCACAAACACATGTAATGCTCTGCCTGCATGCGTCAGTGGCTTTGATAGAGGACAAAGCAAGACAAGACTCTCAAACAAAAACTTAACCCTGTATGACTTTAAGTTAAACAATGTTATGTGTAGAATGGTTAATAGGATGAAATGAATCAAAAGGCCAAGTCTACACATTCCCAGTTATTTAAAAGAAAATGGTTTACAAAAAAATGGCCTCCACACGAACACGGGTAGAAAAAGTCTGCGTCCACACAAATACAAATACGCTAAAACACTCCTAAAACAATATAAAGAGCAAGTCATTTCAGTTGAGGGAAGCAGACTCTACAACCCTGTTATATCAACCAATAAGAAGCTGGGAAAATACAGCTCACACAAAGATAAGAAATTCCGTTACCAACAACTGTTTCACTTTCAAAACTTCCTCATTTATCCGAGACTCGATCGGTTCTGGCCAAAAACTGCCGCTCTTTTGGGTCTGTCTGGTGAGCGTGTTCTCAACATTATCAGCATATTTCTGCTGTTTGACACGTCTGTTAATTTGATTAAATACATTTTTAAACATGATGTGTGCTTGTGTACACCTGTACATTTAAGAAGCTTAAGCACAGAGAAGTGCAGCACAATCCCTTTCTCAGTCCTCATTAACCATTGAGCTCTGTGAGCAAAAGCTGCTGCGTCAATAACAAGCTCCTATAACTTCTATAAACGCCATCTGTTAACAGAATAAATGTGGTTACATCGTCTGCTGATGGAAATGTCCATAAAAACGTACTTTTTCTCAAATATAGCACAATATAGCATGCACAATTTAAAACCTATGGGATACTGTACTGCTTTTCTTGTGCATTAAGCTTTTTTTAAGTTTTAAAACAACTATGTTTGTGTGCACAGGACAGAAACAATGTCTCTTTTTAGAAAATATTTCTACATTTAAAAGGAATTGTAGCTACAATTATGAAATTATCCAAATATAAACGTTTTAATCGATCGAATTCAAACTAATTCAGCTGCATCTTTACCAAGCGATGCTTAGCTTAATTTTCAGTTACAGTAATGGAGCAGAATATAAGAACTTTAACTCAAATGTCCATTAAATGCTGTGACATCATTCATTTATTGTCATAATTCATTCACGTACAGAAACCACAGAATATTCCAGCTGTATTATTTAAGTTTGAAAACCTATAAGTTGCAGCTTACAAATCATTTTTATGTTTAAATGTTGTGTTTTGGTCTGATGACTCAAATTACTCAAACTGACTGTTTTTAGTCCGTTTTTACACATAGTTTAGAAAGCCTCGAGTTGCTAACTTCTTATCTGGAGCAAAGGAACAGCTATGGCTTTTATGTGATTGGACTGACAGTTTTGGCTATAAACCTGCACACTGCACTTCTAATATCAGGATATATGTTGTAAAAGTGAATGTTACTATAGTAATGTTCTGTAAAAAGTTGACTTGCATAAAAACTCTTCTGTCTCTACAGCCCTGGCTTCCACCAGTGAGGCCTATTTCAACGCTCTGTCAAAGATTGGAGAACAAGCCATGCAGAGTCGCTCATCACGTTTGCTGGGTAACCTACCTCTTCACTTTACCCAGCCTCTGAAGTGACTGTATGAAACAATTCTAATTGAATATTGTATAGTCCATGTGAAGCGTCACGGTCGCGCAGTGGGTAGCACGGTCGTCTCAAAGCAAGAAGGTCGCTGGGTCGAGCCTCGGCTGGGTCGGTCGGCATTTCTGTGTGGAGTTTGCATGTTCTCCTCGTGATCGCGTGGGTTTTCTCCGGGTGCTCCGGTTCCCCCACAAGTCCAAAGACATGCGGTATAAGTGAATTGAGTAAGAACGATTGTCCATAGTGTTAAAGTGTGAATGAGTGTGTGAATGTTTCCCAGCGATGGGTTGCGGCTGGAAGGGCATCCGCCACATCAAACATATGCCAGAGAGTTGGTGGTTCATTCCGCTGTGGCGACCCCGAAAGCGAAAAAGCCGACATGAAGATGAATGAATGAATAGTCCATGTGAACATTTTAACAAAACAGTAACACTCTCAACACTCTCACATTGAGTCTCTAAAATTTAAAAGCCTTTTATTAGTATAGAATATATTCTGTCAGACTAAATGTTCAGATTAACAGTTTATGTATGTGTTCTTGCTATCAGAGCAGGAAAAGTGAGAGTGAGTTTATGGCAGGTTATAAACCGAGAGTGAGCAACTGTACTTCAAACACATGTTGTACTATGCTCTTGTGAATGCACTCTGTTCCCCTTTGAGTTTATCATGAGTCTGTCTGTTTAGGATTGATGTTGATGAACCAGCTTTATTTTAAAAAGGTATATTTCTCAGGGCTTTTAGTGCGTGCATGAATGTGTGAGTGTTTTTTGTTGTCGATATCAGATAACCTCCTCTGTGATGCTAAATAATAAATGATGACACAACGTCAGCTTGGCAGGGGACCTTTAGAGGCGAATACCAACAGATGAACTCTACAATGGTTCCTCAGATCAGAAATTAAAACATGTCTCTTAACAAGAGCGTTTGTTCTTCAGGTGATGTGCTGCTCCAGATCTCAGACAGTCAGAGAAGACTCAGCGGGGAGCTGGAGGGAGTTGTGCGTGACCCGTCTTCCCCTTTTGATTTCTTTATCATAAAATCTTGAGATAATGATTGGTTGATCATCCACCATGGCAATTCCTTGTTTAATATGTGTGTGATTGATTCAGTTCCGTTGGTTCCACTCCGAAGTACTCGAAGAGATGGATAACAATGTCCGATTGGATAAAGAGTACATTACGGTGAGGGTTTGTTCATGCGTTCTTGCAACAGTTTAAATTAAAAACATTGATCAATTAAAATCTTAAAAATTCGAATTTATTTCTCCAGACCAGCAGGAGGCGCTATGAGATGGAGGTCAGAAACCAGGCTACAGCCCTGGAAAGACAGATGAGACGAGGTGTCCCACTGGTGAGCATCATTTTTCACCTTAAAAACGATGTTTGTTACTGCAGGCCGGTAGAGAGGACATGAGGAGTCAGAGATCCAGGGAAGAGTGCATTTATTAACAAAAATGAATAAAAAGAACAAAGAAATAGCTGACCAAATGGAAACCTGGAAACCAACCTGGAAACATATCAAAGCCTAGACGCTGAAGAAACCATGAGCGGCCATCTATTGAATCGATATAGTCTTTTAGGATCATTTTGGCTTTTACATGTGGATGGAGTTCTTTAAAACGGGATGAGAAAAACTTTTTTGGTTTTTATATTTTTTAGTTTACAGATTATAACAGAAGTAAAACAGATTATACAAACGAGTTTTTACAGGGCCTCAACCCAAAAACATGAAGGCACATCTGCAACCTAAGATAGGTGGATCTTTATCTCTTAACTCTCCTACCAGTAAAGACACAATGTCTTATTAAATCAATAGAAAATAAGGGTTTTTGTTTCTGAGAGGGGTATATTTCCATTAAAACAATTGAATATTTTATATATAGCTGACATGGAAAACTGAATCCCACGAGGGAAAAAACCTGAAGTTTTGTTCCTCCATGCTTTAACTGATATAACTTTAGATTGTTTGATGATCAGGTGTTTGATAAAGTTTAAAATGAAAATCTGCAGGATGTTGATCCTCCAGGAATTCAGTTTGAAATGAGTGAACTAATTATATCGCTTGACAGAAATGTATATTTTGAAGGTATCTGTAAATAAACATATTTTAACCAGTTATTAAAAAAAGATTTCTGGTTTCTCAACTTCTTTGTTCAGGTAATCAGCTGAGATGACTCCTATTGTGAGTTACCTGAGATATACTTTGTATTTGAAACAAATCACATATATTATCTCCATCTATTTGGCACCTGATAAATGCACACAAGTAATGAGGCAGTTGTGATCTGGTGGATAATGAGATCGACTTGGGATCAGAAGGTCGCTGGTTCGATCCCCAGAACCACCGAGTTGAAGGTGGTGTGAGTGATGAAACACTTCGTCTTCAAACATCATAGCTGTGGAGCCCTCGAGCAAGTTCCTCGACTGCTCCCCGGGCCCCGCAGCCATGGCTCCTACTGCTCCGTGTGTGTTTGTTCACTGCTGTGTGTGTACACTGGGATGGGTTCCATGCAGACCACAAATTCTATGGGTCACTCCATATCACTTTCACTTTAAATGTAAAAAGATTAAAAAAATTATAATTAGCTGGTGTTAAAATAATTTTTATATTGGATGTATTAGTTTATCATTTGAATGTAGATACTAGCGTCACGGTGGCGCAGTGGGTAGCACGGTCGTCTCACAGCAAGAAGGTCACTGGTTCTAGGCTCAGCTGGGGCAGGTGGCATTTCTGTGTGGAGTTTGCATGTTCTCCCCGTGATCGCGTGGGTTTTCTCCGGGTGCTCCGGTTTCCCCACAAGTCCAAAGACATGCGGTATAAGTGAATTGAATAAGAACGATTGCCCATAGTGTTAAAGAGTGATTGTGTGTGTGAATGTTTCCCAGCAATGGGTTGCGGCAGGGAAGGGCATCCGCTGCGTAAAACATATGCCAGAGAGTTGGCGGTTCATTCCGCTGTGGCGACCCCGAAAGGGAAGAAGCCGACATGAAGATGAATGAATGAATGTAGATACTAAGAAACAAACTAAAGATTTAGCTTAAATAAATTGTAAATTTTTTTCTTTTACATATCAGATGGATAAATAAGCTTGATTATATGGCATATGTGAATAGTTCTAACGAATGTTCTGAGATGGACCTTCCCTTGTTTTGGCTAAAGCTAACACTATAATTTTGGACTTATCTGTGTGCTCAGTCTCTGGCTCTATTCTGTAAAAGCTTCAATTTTCCTTCAAAGGTGAACCTTGGTGTCTATAATTTTTGGGTCTCCTTGGGAAATAATAGGTGCCAAAAATAGTCTAACTAGAAATTAAATTATCCTTTGACTGGCTTTTTTATTTTCCAAAAGTAGGTAATACGTTTTAAAATGTTCTATAACACAAAGTAATTAAACAGGCTTTTTGGAAGTGGGATCTTATTTGCTAGTAAAATCCAAAATGTTTGTACCTTTAATTTACTTAAACCATACTAATTTGCAGCTCAAATCCTAATATTTCATTTTTGTGTTTGTGTTCCTAATCTGGAAATTGGAATACATTCATATGTACCTTTTTATTTCCTCTATTGATACATAACTTCAGAGAAACCATTTTGTTTGTTATTAAATATAAAAATTAAATATTAAATATAAATATAAATCAAACACTTAAAAAGAGCAAGACAGCAACGCCATAGCTAACAGAACATCTATAAAAGATGATTGTGCGCATTCAGATACTCACAGAACAAATTCAAACAAATCTAAGATGTTCAATGTTCTAACATAACTTCTAATTCAGTTTTGAACCAAACATAATATCCTTTTTTTCCTCTGACCTCGTTCACATTCTACTGCCAGTCCTCTCCAACAAACCCAAGAGCAAGCCGAAGCAAGCGGAGGGCATCATTACACTCCTGATGGGGAAACAGCTAATCACCATGAATCACGCTGATGGTTTTGTTTGTGTGCAGGACGGCAGTGAATACGTGTACTTTCTCAAGGAGTGTCAGAAAGAGGCGCTGAAGGAGGAGGAGAGACGATATCGCTTCCTGGCGGAGAAACACAGTGGGCTGACCCGGTCTTTTGCGTATCTAATGAACAAGGTCAACAGCAGTACTTTTCATTTAATGTCTTTTGAGGAGTTTTGAGTCAATACAAAGCTTTATATTTTTAGTCCAAATTATTTTTAAATGATTAGATGTCTCCCGGATGTCTGGATAGTTACGTATCAATTTGAAATACATCTGCTAATATAAATAGATGTAATAGCAATAGATTATAAATAGATCTTTTCTATAAAGTCTCAATTTGGGGACGTGTCCAATTCATACCGCAGTGGATATTTACGACATACTTACTCTGAAGTAAAGCACCAGTCACACTATGAAACAAATATGACTATATGCGACAGTCCAAAACCATGGTTCTAACCTACATGGTGCAATTTTGGAGTCCACTCCAATGAAAGTGAGCAGGATTTAACTTTGACCTGCGATACTGCATCAAGTGATGCAACAACCATCAAATTGAAGAGGTGAATGTGTCAGTAGGCTTGTTTTAATTTTTTTTAGGTCTTGAAGTGAAGTAGTTTATGAGTGAGACTTGCTATCATTTGGGATTGTTTACATTTAGAGCTTACTGTTTTTTTTTAACATGCTGTCTGGTGGGCGGAGTCTTAATTCCAGCACTGCATCAAACAGCCCCATACAGGCAAAAAAAAAAATCTTAAAACCTTTTTTAAGCAGGCATTTAATTTATGAGCTCTAAAAGGTAATTTGTTGCAGTGATCTTATATTTCGGTTTTAACTATGATTTTATCAAAATGGAATGATTGTGTATTTGTGTTTTAACCACCATTATCATTATTGTGTTCTCCTACATTGTTCATTGATCACTGTTTTAACATAATATTTATATTATATGGTTTCTGTGTTTTCCTTTTGAGTGTACGGTGACATTGAGAGCCCTGAAAGGTACCTAAAGTAAAATGTTTTGTTATTATTATTTATCGTGATGACTCTCAAATCTTAGTGTAACTGGCACATAAAGTGCACTCAGAGATTTGATCAGAATCTTCTCTACAACAAAGCTAGTTAGTCCTTTAATACCTAAATTATCAACACAAAATAAAAACGTATCTGCATTTACAGCATCTAAAAGTACAATAAATCCTATTTTAGGATTATATCATCTAACATATTTAGTTTTAAAAGCTATACAACTCAAATAAAACTACAAGATAATGAGTTATAGCATCTGTTGGGAGCTGTCCCTTGAAAAAGATGGTTTTAATTACAACTCCAGTCCACAAAGACATGATCTGTGTTACATGAAGGTTGAAGCTAAACTCTCCGGGCGTTCATGTTGTCAAATGTGTTCTTCATCCCACAGACAGGGGAGAGCCTCCAAAACAGAGCGGAGGGGTGGAAAGATCTGGTGGACCACACTAGAGAGTCTCGTCCACCCACACCCACACGCCTGGAGGACAATATTGTGAGAAACAAACCTTTTGCTCCACGCTTAAACTGTGATATATTAAAATAATGTTCCCTTTGTTGCTGTCAGCTTGAGGGGAGACGCTGGATGGAACAGCCACTTGGTTTGGCGCCCTCTAGAGGTGCGGAGGCCTGTATAGTAATCCCAAACAAATATCCAGAAAATGTTATACTTTGATAGTTTTCTAAAACACATCTCATCTCTTTCTTCCAGATCCGTCTCCTCGACCCAGTCGTTCCAACTCAGTTTCAGGATTGGGTGGAGACCGGGTGATGCGTGCACTGGTGGCTCATCCCCCTTCAGCCAACTCCACCCTCCTGTCGTTCAACAGAGGGGAAGCCATTAAACTCCTCGTCAAGGAGACCAGGAACGGATGGCTATTCGGATGCTCAGAGACCTCTGGGCGGTGAGTTAAACTTGATGGTTGTTGTGTTAAAAACTTTATCTGTATCTTTACTTTATCTTTAGTGTAGCCAATTGCTTTAATTGAGTTAAATGAATGAAAAAGAAGCACAAAGGAACTTTTACAAATGCATCAAGTAAGGACTTTTTGGAGGTTTTCACCATTAATTCCACTTCTTGTTCACATGATCTTCTTTGTTCAGTCAAGGCTGGTTCCCTGCTGCCTATGTGGGCCCCATGGAAGAGGCCCCAGGACCACCTGTCTCCAAGTAAACTGACACCTGAACACATCATATTTGCATCGCCTGAGCATCTGATCTCTAGCTTCATGGCTTTTCTCTCTGTTCAGCAGCGGCTCTTTGAGAAGTAGCAGCAGCATGAGCGACCTTCTGGATCAGCCTCGACATACACCTTCTCCTGCTCAACTACCTGCCCTGGCATCTGCTCCTCCACCTCCGCCTCAGCATCAGTCAGGCATATCTAACACCTCACGACTCATCACTCCTACCCCTTCAGAAAACAGAGTAAGATCCTTTCAAAAAACGTTCTGATGTATGCTTAGAATTTCAGATTAAAAAAATAATAAATAGTTTGGTGAACGACAACCGACACACACTGTATTGGCAAAAACTATCCACTCACCATTCCAAGACACTTCCAAGGACACAGGTGTATAAAATCCAGCAGCTGGGCATGTAGACTGTTTGTATGAAGATCAATGCTTGAGTTTCACAGAGAGCTTCATGTTATGGTTTTCCATGGCCGAGCAGCTGTATCCACATCAACAAACAGTTTGTAGCCCCTTCCTCATCCAGCACGACTGTGCAGCAGTTGTTACAGCAAGCTCCGTAAAGACATCAATAAAAGACATAGAGTCTGGCATGGATGTTCTTAAATGCACAGTGCACCGATATACACCCAATAGAACACCTTTGGAATGAATTAGAGTGGAGCTTGAGAGCTAAGGACTTCTCCTCCAACAGCAGTGTGTGATTCCCAGAAACAAATTCTATTAAACCCTATAAATCAGGAATAGGATGTCACTTAAGTTCTTTTGTCAATCAAGGCAGGTGAGCAGATACTTATAGGAATAAAGTCTATTATCTGCCTTTTCAAAAAGCAAGCATTGGTGTCTTTGATGAACTCATGTTGTATATGGAAAAACAGAAAATCGCTATAAATTAGTAAAACAAAGACTTAGAAATTGTCTTTTTATCTTCAATCTTTTCATTTAGCTTTAATATTACATGCAAAGTCCCAATCAGCATTCAGCACATGTAGCAGCAAAGCTTTAATGTGACTGACAGTCTGCAGATCTTCATGGTTTTATGAACATTTACTGAAGATGAGAGAGAGAGAGAGAGAGAGAGAAAGAGAGAGAGAGATTATGCTGAAGGCATGTAGATGAGAGAAGCTGCATTTCAACTGAGTTCCTCCTGTGGCCAGCAGGGGCACTGTGGCACTGTTCTCTTCTCTACCACCCCTCATCCGTCGTTCTGGTGGCTGCAAGGGGGCAGTTCATTCTGCTGAGGGTCTGTCTGTGAGTGTTAGTGTGTGCATGTTTGATGTGATCCTCCTCTCCTCATTTGTCTAGCTTTCTGTTCTACTTGCTGTGGTTTGCTGTGGTCAGTATACAGAATTAAAAAGTAATTTCAGTTTGAATGTGCGATTTATGATATAAACATATGTTAAAGATAGGTCTGACATAAAAAAAATGTGTTGACAGGATGGGTGTGTAAGGGAAATGTTTAGTGTTCAAGAATGTGTTCAAGTTGATTCAAACCCAGACCAAGACATGAACGAACAGCTGATTTTGAGGCGGTTTGGCCACCAGAGGGCCCCATCTGGAGCCAAATGGATTTTACAATGGTCACATTCATTCAGTTCAGTTGATAAATAAATTGCAATTCAAATGCACAAAGTCCATTGTTTTAAAACCCAATCACTCTATACAAATGTGGATTTTAACTAATTATATATTTTTTCACATAATAAATGTATATATATATATATATATATATATATATATATATATATATATATATAAAAAGTGTGTTTTCTATATCTTGAAAGGGGTTTGAGGAAGAAAGCAGTGATGCACAGTAGAACATATACTGTGATCAGTTATTGGCTTAAAAATTGTCATTTGGACAAACTCTTTTTAAACTTGTCAATTGCCTTTTTCAACCAAAGTCTTCATAAATTCAAATTTTGTATAATGTGTATTTGCAACCTCTCACTAGAGTATAAACTGCTCTGGATCAGTGCACTGTGTTTTAGAAACATTTCTTCTGGCATGTTATTCACCAATTCCTGTTTTAGTTCAGGGGCCTCAAAGTAACAATGTTGAATACTGTATTTGGCGCACTATAAAGCACACTGAACTTTAATGCACACCGTCAACACGTGCCAATGATACATAAGGTGCACCGGATTAAAAGTCACAATAAGCGAAACAAAACAGATAAAAAGATATTTAAATGGATTCATTCATTAAATTTTTATATATATATATATATATATATATATATATATATATATATATATATATATATATATATATTTGATTCATACATGTAAAAAAACAAAGCAACAAACTATTTTTTCCATTGAACTCCTCTTTCATGAATTAATTCCTCTTTCATACATTTATCAAAATCAAATAATAACTCAATACTTTAATGTTTTAAAACATGAATTACAAAAGAAAACACAGCACACCAGATTCGCTCCCGTCTGAGTCATACTGCGGGAAATTTTTTGATTCTGCTCTGACGAAAGTTTAGCTGAATTTAACTTTGACCTGCGATACATCATCACGTGATGCAACTACCAAGCACAGTTTGGAGAGGGCAGAGTATGTGTTCATTGAAATCTTGTTTTAAAGCAAGATTTGTTTTTTTTGGGGCCTGTGGCTGCACCATTGATACTCATGTCACAGATTTTCACCCCTTAAAAGTATTTAAAATAATTTCTTCATCTGCAAATGGAGGTTAGATATTAGTTTATTGCAGCAACAGGAACATTTTATACCAAAATAACAAAATAAACAAAATAACTCAAAATGTTTAAACAGGTCTGCAACAAAATGAGGGTAAGCGATTAATGAGAACATTTGAATTTTTGGAATAGAGTATCCATTTTAAATATTCATTTTTTTGGTGTGGAGTATCCCTTTAAAATTTTCATTTTTGAGGTGTAGTTTCCATTTAAAATATTTGTTTTGAGGGTGTAGTATCCTTTAAAGTACTTTTTTGGGGGTGTAGTATACCTTTAAAATATTAGTTTTTATGGGGTGTAGTATCCCTTTACAATATTTGTTTGGGGGTGTAGTATCCTTTAAAATATTTGTTTTTAGGGTGGAGTATACTTTTAAAATATTTGTTTTTGGGGTGGAGTATCCCTTTAAGTAGCCCTTTACACCCAAGTTAAAACGTAATACTTAAACATCAATCATAAGTCTCTAATTTAAATTTTTTCTCATTTTGTTCCTTACAGAGACAAGATAGCTACGAGCCTCGGCCAGAACTTTTCCCAAGGTGAGTGAAAACAATCATATTTAAACCTTTTCGTTCTGTTGATCCCTTTCACAGCTCTAAGATTCTGTTTCTCCAGAGGCACGAATCCATTCGCCACAGTCAAGCTGAAACCCACCAAAACCAATGACAGATCAGCTCCACGCATATGAATCTCCTCCAATGACAGATCAGCTCCACACATATGAATCTCCTCCAATGGCAGATCAGCTCCACACATATGAATCTCCTCCAATGGCAGATCAGCTCCACATATACGAATCTCCTCCAATGAAAGATCAGCTCAACGCATATGAATCCCCTCCAAAGACAGATCAGCTCCACGCATATGAATCTCCTCCAATGACAGATCAGCTCCACACATATGAATCTCCTCCAATGGCAGATCAGCTCCACGCATATGAATCCCCTCCAAAGACAGATCAGCTCCACATATACGAATCTCCTCCAATGAAAGATCAGCTCAACGCATATGAATCTCCTCCAATGACAGATCAGCTCCACGCATATGAATCTCCTCCAATGACAGATCAGCTCAACGCATATGAATCTCCTCCAATGACAGATCAGCTCAACGCATATGAATCTTCTCCAATGACAGATCAGCTCCACGCATATGAATCTCCTCCAATGACAGATCAGCTCAACGCATATGAATCTCCTCCAATGACAGATCAGCTCAACGCATATGAATCTTCTCCAATGACAGATCAGCTCAACGCATATGAATCTCCTCCAATGACAGATCAGCTCAACGCATATGAATCTCCTCCAATGACAGATCAGCTCAACGCATATGAATCTCCTCCAATGACAGATCAGCTCAACGCATATGAATCTTCTCCAATGACAGATCAGCTCAACGCATATGAATCTCCTCCAATGACAGATCAGCTCAACGCATATGAATCTTCTCCAATGACAGATCAGCTCAACGCATATGAATCTTCTCCAATGACAGATCAGCTCAACGCATATGAATCTTCTCCAATGACAGATCACGCTCTCATTCAATCAGAGGCTCATGAGCATTCTCCTGCATTCGGAGCCAGAACCAAGCAGATTAATCGACATATTTTCATTTAGAAAAAATTGTAAAACTTTTTTTTTCATCTGCAGCCTTTTCACAAATTATGGTTAATAACAATCCTAACATGCGTTGGAGCACAAAATTAACAAGGTAAATGCATATGTTTGGTAAGAAATAGTTTCTGAAATTGAGAGAGATCAAATCCGCATATTATTTGTTCATTTGATTTTCCATTTAAAAATGAAAACAAAAGGAAAACAATTTTTTTCACTTTTTTATATTTTACGCTCGAAACAGATAATGCAAAAACAAATTATGAGTTTAAGATCATCTGCGTTGGTGCTTCACGAAGCCTCAGTTTGCCCATTGCTACTGTATGAAACTATAAAATGTATCAGCTTCACTCTATTAACACCAAAGTTATGGACATCCTTCAGTTTTTTTGCTGGTTTCCTACAAAACTCATCGTCGCTGAGTAATATATTAATCTTGCGGGTCACACTGGGAGTTCCGAAAAGGAAAAGTTCTGCAAACTTGTAATTCGTTTTTGCATTTTTTGTTTTGATCACAGAAAGTCCATGATCAAAGTCAAACATGGAAATGTAACCAAAGGTCTTTGAAGCAAAATAATGTGGGTTACCTTTAGATAAAAACTGTGTTTTAATGAACAAGGAACATTGTGAATATATTCTCTAAGATTTTTTTTGTTTATTTCCAGATTTAACTGGAGGGTTGACCTGACACCCGCAGCATCTCTGATCTTTTATTCTTGAACTTTGTGTCGGCGCTCTTGTTCGTTCATCTGACAAGCCCAATTATACGCTAACCCTTAAAGCGGCCACTCTTAAGCGCTCAGAAAGCCTGTGCTTGCTTTAACCTTGACAGTAATTGCTATGACCTTCTCTGCAGGAGTCAAAATCATTAGCCGTTTATAGGCATGCCTTGCTTCTCATCAGGGCTGTTTTGTTTTGAATAATGTTTTCTCAGAACTGATGCTGGATGTTCTGAACAGAAATATGCGTGTATTTAAAAAGCTATACTTCACAAGAGTCGGGCTTTCAGCAGAGATAAAATCACTATGAACATTATTTTAATCCTGATCTGTTTGTTTAATAAAGGGACGAGTGTTGAAGAGTGTTTCTCATCATTTAGAATGTTTGAAAGGAACTTTTTGGCTTTTAGTTGTCATTTATTTCCAGAAAGTGGTTTTCTGTTTCCTCAAAGATAATGTTAGCTTTTAATATAAAAGAAATAAAATTTGCATTGTGCTGCGTTTAAACATGAGGGCTACACTGTACATCTTTATTATTTTGATGTAACTAATGAGTAATGGATTCAGATTTGAAACTGATGCATGGTCTGATATTTATTTACCTAATAAAAGGAACCAAGATGGGTTCGACAACTGACAAATAAGCTAAGTTTCAAAGTTTCAGAGATAAGATAAAATGTGAAGTGAGTAAAGTCCTAAATGATTCACCCGTATTTGGGCCAGATCTGGGTGAGAAACAGCTCTATCGCTTTAGAGTATGTTGGCAGCTGACAAATAAGCAAAATGTCAGCATTCAAAGACTAAGATTATTATTATTATTTTTTTAAGATTAAATGTAAAGTGTGTAAATTCTAAAAGAATCCACCCACAATTTGGTAAGATCTGAGTGAGATTCAGCTTTATTGTTTTAAAGTATGTTTGCAGTTTATAAATAAGCTAAATTTTAATGTTTCAGAGATTAAGATTAAATGTAAAATGAGTAAATTCCAAAATGATCCACCGGCATTGGGTGAGATCCCGGTGAAATGCGACTCTATCATTTTAGAGAGGGTGTCAACATAAAGTAAGTGATTTAGAGCTGACCTGACAGGTAAGTATTATTATGGTTTAATTTGGTTTATGGTTTAATTATTTTGGTTTTAATTGAGTTTTGGCATGAAGTGTTTTTGCCAAACATGGCCCAGGTGAGTGAGTGGGCTGGAACTTTTTGTAACACAAGGATTTATTATTTCATTTGGTACAGTTTAAATGAATGACATCCTTTGATTGAAGTAAATTGTTATTTTAACAGCCAAGTTTGGGCCACCAAAGTCCCTGCGTTGACTGTTTATCAGAAAACATTGCACCCTGGCCCAATGTCTCTTCCGATGGGTGGTGAGCCCCACGTAGCCTTTTGTTGCAGAGTCCGGCCGGGTCCTCTTGAGGAAGGCCCTCTCACCTATGACCATGAGCTCCGAGTCAAGACTCGGAGATACAAGCTGCTAAATTAAGTTTGCAGAGTGATGGTGGTCTCACTTAAAGATGGGGTGACACAAAGGCTCACTCCAGGTAAGTTATAATATAAAGTTTACTCGGTGCTCCGGCTGCTGATTTAAACAATATTCAGTCTCTGAATCTCCTCTTATTGAGGATTCTGTTAAGAAGTCCAGAGATTGATATTGGTGTTTAATTCTGTGTCAGAGTGTGTTATATCTCAAGATTTATATCTCATTAGCTACTCGTCCAACCAGCGTTAAGGGGCTGGTGTTACTGAATCAGGGGGGAGGTCTTAAAAAGCTCTTCTGACGTTATCAAACCCTATCTCAGAGCTTGTAACCCCTCATCATCAACTGTAAGTTATTTTGCTTTATTTAAATACTAAAGCATTTTGAGCTCTGAAATGTTCAGTGTTGTTCTATTGTTACTTCAGCTCTTGTATGTCTTGTATGATTTTCCCGCTCAAGGGTAATTTGGGTTCAGCCTTATTTTTCTTCTCACTGACTGTGCGTTACCTTAAACCCTTATCGGCAGAACTTCCACATCTCTATTTAATTACACACCTTACACAATACGACTGCTAGATAACTTCAAAGAGCATCAGCCAGATTGAGTATTCAAATCCAGATAAAAACTGGCCCGGAGTACTTAAACCAGAAAATCAAAGACCGTTGAACACACCGACTCTTGAGGCATAGTCTCTTTATTATTATTTCGTTCAATCTTTCACAGCTTGACCTCGTTCTTCTTTTGGTTTCTTTGAGGGCCGATGGAGAGAGGAAGAGCAGGAGCAGATGACAGAAAGATGTGATACAGACAGACAAATGTTACTCTTATCAGTTCTATTCTATCTACAGTACAATTTCGCCCTGTGAAGGTCTTGATCTTACTCTAGAAAAAAAGGAGAAACATAGATAGCACAGTGCTAAAAGATTAGTGTGTTTATCGGTGTGGGCATCAGGGGGCGCTCGAGGTCAAAGGGTCATGAGGTACGAACAGGTCAAGGTTCTGCGTCGCTTATTCCCGAACCACGGAAGCGAACTCTGAAACACAAAGAGAACGAAAGCAATATTTGAAACATGTGCTGAATAAATGTTTAAAGCAGGGCTGAACATCTAAACAAAGTTGATTTTCTAAAGTAATGCCACTAATCAGTTTGCTCGCTTGTGCGAATGTGTAATATTTATTATTGTAGTATTGTAGTTACTTTTTTTAAGTAAACGCAGCCTATTCATAGTGATACATTAGCAGAGGACCCATAAATGATAGATTTTAAAGTTCAACACCTGGTGGATATCCTTCAAAAGCACTGAAACGGAATAAGAATAAAATGTATAGTTACTCACCAATAATGCACATTTTTTTGACAATGAAGACAAAAAGAACTATGATGGTGATGATGATGATGATTATTATTAGGAAAACCAAAGCAGACTTCATTATGTATCTTTCAGAATAAATACACCATTAAACGTTAGAAATCTAATTCCTCATTTTACCACATGGTAACCGTGCTCTTCTAATCCGTCTCTGCATCTGTGCCGCAAAAACTCTGCTCTCCTCATTTCTGCCATATGTAACATTTTAAACTGTTTTTGTAAAATGTCAGCAAATAACAGCAATATTATACAAATACTATTTTCCAAAACCATATCAATATCAGCTATTTTTTGCAGACTGAAAAGGCATTGTTTACTTTGTTTGTGTGGACAGGGCCTAAAACCAGAAAAAAAGTAACCTGTTGTCATATTATTCTAAATTCAGTACGGAGGATTGGTTGATACTGTATGTGGTGGACAGTAGTGTACTTAGCTGATAATATTGAATTATTTGGCTTATAATGGAGGTCAGCTTTTACATGTAAACTCTTGTAGCAGGTATATTAAATGCATTTAAAGATATTTTTATAAAACATCTTCTCTGGTTTTTTTGTTTTGTTCTCTATATTCCTCAGACCTCTTCTTCCTGGGCTTCAAGGCCTGTCATTTTCTTTCTTACTTATAAACCCAAAATTATAACACACTGTGCTTCAAACTCCAAAAAACACTGTTGTATGTCAGGTTCAGTGAAGAACATCTGAAGAGCGACTCAATAAATCAACTCAGGAAAGTTGCAGCTATATAATCTAATAATAATAATAAAGTCTAACTACGAATACAAATACCTTTTCTCAGGTACTCGCTTGTTTTTTCAGGTTGCGCCATCTTTCAAAAAATGAAAGTCTTTTTTTTAGCACAGCTCCTCTGCATTTATAAAAAACCGCAAAAAATGTTTTCGTGTTTATCACAAGGTTTTCAAAGTACAATCAGTTTTCTCAGTATCAAATACCCTCCAGAACCAAATCGAGAGCATAGTAAAATAATAATACATAACTATTTTAAGACAAATCTCTGAAAAACTACTCAGAAATAATTCTGTGCTCTCTAGAGTGTTTAAGTTTCAGTATGTTTTATCATAGTTCTTGTATTGTAAGCACTGCCTTTAGAACATTTTCTTGTTTTTTTAGTGTAGATAAAGTTGGCAGTCTGCCATTTGTGTGTTGTCATCACAATATTTTCCGTTTCAAGCTGAACCAGACATTCTGTCACTGCTGTGCACTCTGACGAGTCTGATGAGTGTTGGTGTTGTCATGAGCTATCTGTCTGTGCTATCCGCATGTTTTATGAGTACATGAATTTGGCATCGGTATCAGTGCAACCCTAGCTTAAGGGCTTATGTCGTGTAAAAGCTAGAATTAAAATCTGTGTCCCTTTCTAAGGTTATAAGAGATCTTTTATGATTCATCTTGCTGAAGAACTCAGTTTTGCGTAAATCCTTCTGCTTAGTTTTCCTCACTTATAAATGCAACTAGATTTCTTTGTCTTGTAGATACTTCATTTTAATAAAACTGAAAATATACTTCTTTGTCACTTCATTGATAGATTCTATCTTCATTCTTATTTTGTGTTGTTGTCTTCCCTTGCAGCCTTATATAAATAGTAGAGAATGCTGCAATGTAAAAAACAATGTAACACATGAAACGTGTTTGGTGTCATGCTGCACAACCTAGGATAAAAACATTGTACTCCTAGTTATGTTTATTGGTTATTTCTAATGATTTGTACCCTCTGCTCCAATCTTTCCATCTCCGTCTTTGTCGGCGGCCCGCAGGAAGGCTTTGGTCTCCTTCTCCGTCAGGTCTCTCCCGTCGGAAGCGAAACACTTCAGAACAAACCTGTGCAGAGCAAATAGGGTCATTCATCACCTTTTCAGCAGAAATATGTTCTGTGTTCGCGTTTCTGTAGAGAGATCATAGTATTTTTCCATAGTGTCAAGCACATTAAATTGCTGAATCTATCCTTGAATTTAGATAGCATTTTATGGGAATGGAAATCTCCTGCAGCAAAAAGTGGTGCAGAACAAAAACTGTTCAAAATTATTTACGTTTAGACAAATTGCTATAAATTAATTTAAGCACCACTGGATAGTTTTTCTGTAGCTTGGCCTTCTCCAGGAATGCGAATTACAGAGTTAACAGCACTGATTAATCAGCCTTTAACAAAGCAGAGAGTTTCTCACATTGATGTGAAGGCGTGTATTGACACAAACTTGAACAACAAAATCCAGTAGGAACACTTAGGGACTCCACATCCCTATGCATCTCCAGGATGCATTCATAACAAGTGTTTAAACATGTGTTACACGTGTTAAACAGTAGTATTTCAGTTTTTAGTTCAGAAATGAGAGAGAGAGCTTCTCTCTGATTCTGGAGGGAGTAAAAATGGACTCATAAATGAATGGGAAAACAAGCATTTTTTTAATTTATTGACCATTGTAATAATACTTTACTGTAACAAATACAGCATAACTCACTCAAAAGAACAAAAAAAGAGAGCCAGTGAGGCTTCAAAGGTGCTGAAAAACAGTTCTTCACATTACTTGGAATGTGAAAACACGTAAAGTGCTGTGTTTGAGAGATTCTGCTCTCAGTGAGCAGATCAATATTTTTACTTCCAAACACACACTCTTCATTATAACATGTCACTTTTGTTGTTGTTTTTATCTCTTGAAAAGACATCTTACTTGAGCTCCTCTTCCTCGATGAAGCCACTGTTATCAGCATCCATGAGGTGAAAAGCCCTGTTCAATTCCTCGGCAGACTTGTTCTTCAGTCCAATCATCTCAAAGAACTTCTTGTGGTCGAACGAGTCAGCAGCTGAGAGAGGATAAAAAAAAAAGACTTTTGAGTAGCCATTCTACAATGATGTAAAAACAATTAAGTCCAAGTATAGTATAGGCATAGTATACTATATTATAGTATTTTAATTCAATATTAATGTAAATTATTTTAAAATAATTTGTTTCTTGAAGTGCCCAGAAAGTAAAGAATAGGTATAGATATATGTATGGTATAGTATAGGATTGTATTGTATTTCAATAAAATGTTAATTTAAATTATTTCAAATTAACGTTTCTGTTTCCACATGAAGAAAAATGCACAGTAGTAAAAAAACAAAAACAAAATGCTATTGATCTTCAAGTGTAACATGGAATTACATCAGTTTTCCCAGAAAGCATCTGCTCAGAATAGAAAAAAGGCCAGTCTATGTAACAGTATATGGAGCTTTTATCAGAATCACCTCGGAACGCGGCCATGGCTTTCTTGATGTCGTCAGGGTTGAGGATGCTGTTCATAGCCATTTCTTCAACTGCAACACAGACAGAGAAGAAATCTGCAGTGAAGCACAGCATGGTAGAGGAGCCCCACAATGTGAAAGAATCCAGCTCAGTGTTGGAGAATACGAAGAGAGGGAACTGATAAAAGGCCTTCAGAAAGTCATAAATTATGAACTGCTTTCGAGGGCGGAGAGATCCAAACACCTGACGTGTTTGTGTGTGATTCTTTTAAAGCCCACTGCTCACCTTCATCTCCACATCTGAGAGAAAAAAACTTGAAGGCACACTTTCTCTGCAATGGAGTTGGCGCCCGCAGCTCAAAAGCAGCCTTTCTCTAACTCCCTCTCTATCTATCTATCTATCTATCTGTCCGTCCGTCCGTGCGTCCACTCATTTAAAACGTGAAATCAGCCCATGACTGCCAAAACAACGACTCAAAAGGATCTTTCAGAGACTGGCTTGCTTTGAATTATTGGAGTCCTGAGTCTGAACGAAGAGCCAGAGATTAAGATCTAGGATGATTTGAACTGAAAATCTTCTTTTAATTTGCCTTTACTGGATTTTGCTCGGAAGACAACATTTTGCTGTAAACTCTGATAGTGAAGACTGAGTAAAGACCTGACACAGCTCTTAAAGAGACAGTAACTTTTTCAATTTCACTCTGGCCTCCAAAAAATAAATGATAAATAATAAAATAATTTATCTGTAATTTAAAACCCATTGCACTTCATGTCTTATGTTTTATGATGATTTATGAACTATGCATTTTTTTTATGAACCACTAGATGTCTGGATACAATTTGTATATGTTTCACTTTTTATTGCAACAGCTTAAATGGTTGTTTTGCAATAGTTTTTATTTGAGTATTTTTCGTTAAATAAAATCTGCATTGGTAGATATTTGTTTTATTATCATTAAAACAAATAATATTTCAAGGGTTTCAAAAAAGCTAAACTTTTATATAAATATCTGATAAAAACAAACAACCCCCCTCTCTCCTTGTGTTGATAAAATAAAGTGTAATAAAAAAAGGTTTAAGAGTGCAAGCTGCACAAAGGAAAAAAGGAGCTTTTAGTAAAAACAAATGTTCTTAAAAAGCAATTGAAATACATGCGACACAATAATGCTGAAGGACTGATCATAAAAACATGAATTGTATAAAGACCTAAAATTTAGAACCTCGTGAAGAACTGAGCTTGGAACTTCACTAAAGTTTCATTTCATGCTTCTTTCATGGGTTTCCCCTCTTCACCATGATTTCCTATCCCCTTCCTGAAGGCAGATTTTTATCTTTTTAAGACCTCTGCTGCTTTGGCACCATCTCTCTAATCCTGCTGCATCTCTGAACCTGACCTGCCAAGCCCCGAGAGGGGGTAGAGGAGGCAAGCAGGGGAGGGAGACGACAGAAAAGAGCAGGAGATGGATGGAAAGACATCCATTTTGGAGATCTGCTCCTCATACCCTCATAGACAGACACTTCTCACCTAATTTAAATTAAAGTTTCAAGAAAGTCAATCATTACCAAATCTGCTGTATAAAAGTGCTACAGTATGTATCTGTAAACTAGCAAGGATTAAAGATTAGATCTATATTTAACTGATTTACACACACTTTCTTACATTGTATACTACTTACTATTATATACTGTAACTTACTATTGTTGGCCTGTTATTGTGTTGTTGATTGTGCAGCCACTGGAGATACAATTTCCTTCTATATGAATAAAAACTTATCTTATCTCATTTCTATTGTGTGTGGAACCAATCAGATTAACTTTTATGAAGCTGTAGCCAATCAACAGCCGCTTCTTGCTCCTTCAGTAATTAAATTTACAAAGTAGGGAGAAAGATTTTATTGCCCTTAACTTTTAAATAACTAATTTTGCTTTAGGGTAACCATACCGGGTTTAAGAGTTTAAGGCTGCTTGCTTCAGTTGTGAGTAAAAGTATTTTTTAACAATATATTGAGATTTTCTCGAAGTAAATGAACGCTAGATGAGAAGATAACAATTTAAATGTAAAAACGGAATAGACTTATGCTAAAAACTATTTGAATACCAATATTTCTGTTAAAATACATGATTTCTCAATCTTTCAGCCTGTTAAGGGTGTACTCACATGAGACACAGCTCCCTTAAACTGAGTCTAAACAAGGTTGTCCAGTCATTGAAGATTGTAAGTTGTGTTTAATTAATATAAAAAACATTGAATGTGTATAATAAAACTTGTGTTTTATTTCTATTTTTTTATATAAATTACAAAGGGAATATGTGGCCATCCCAGTACCTCATGATAAACTTGTCTTTGCATGGACGTCATGAGACTAGAATGCATAAATGCTATTTCTTTAGGCCAGGACGTTCTCTCTTCAGCATGTTCCCAAGGATTCTGGTATTCTGGTGTTGGGCAAAGATCCAGAATTCTGTAAAATGTATTATTCACGAATGTTTAAGTAAAATCAATTAGATTATAAAATCACATCTGTCTTTTCTATGATTATGCAAACAAGTTTCAGCATTCTCTTCGTACTTGTATAAGTCGAGAAATAAAGTAGCATAGCACTATAATTGCTGCTCAGGCAATCAGTGAAGAGGGAGAAGGTTATTGGTGGCACTTGCAACTCATTAACATTAAACTCAAGCGCTCTCCAAGGTCATGTAGCTCTGCGTAACTTTCGACTTGGACACTCCACTAGTAAGCCTCTTACTTTCTTTTGCTGACCATCAGCCCATTGAAAGAGTGGACTTGTTGCCTAGTCGTGCTTGCCTAGTTCACATCATTGCCCCTTTAGTCTGTGGACAATTCCCTTCCACTACACAGCCCCAGATTTCCCGCAGCTCAATCCTCATCACGCAGTTTGCTAATAATTTATGTATTTTTCCTAACAAACCCTCCTTCCTTTCACATCCAGGTCTCCATGCACCCCATGACACACCAAACTAACCCTCCACTGTAGCTTTAGCTCAGAGATAGCAACGCTTCAACTAGTTTTAATACTGCATCGTTAGATTGAAAACATGAGCAAAAGTAAACATCAAAAAGAGCATAAACAGGAAGAATGAACTTTAGTTTAATAGAATAGATTAAATCTGGTAATTTCACTCACCCAGACACATTTTTTAAATATCATTAGCATTTTTCAGAGACAAGGAAATGAGAAAACAATTGAGTATGCTCCATTTATTTCTGTATTTATTCGCTCTGATTGTTTACTTTGATCATTGCCTGGAGCTGTGCTTATTTAATTGGAAAATAATTGAAAGCTGTGTCATCATTTCAAGTGAAATTGTTTATGTTGTTATCAATTATTTCTTTAATAAAGACACATTGGATTTTCTTTAGTAATCGTGAAATATAATTTGGTTTTGACTAGTGACTTTTTAGAGCAAGAAGAGAACACAACAAGAACTAGTCTATAACGGTTCAAATCTGAGGTTATAGAGTTAAATTAGTAACAGTAAAATGTTTTACATACACATTTGTGTATAAATTGTTATGTACGACTATGTGTGGGGCAGATTTGGCCACATTTGACCACTTCAAGGCCCCTGACACAACCAAAATCAATTACAAAGGAAAAATTACTTGGGGCTAGATTTTAAACAGCTGCTAATTAAACAATTAGTCTAATTTCAAAACTTGAATTAGGTTCATGCAGATGTCTGAGAGCAATTAAAAGAAACAAAACAGTAATTGCTAGACTAATTAAAACAGTTTGAACGCATCAATCTTTTTGAAAAAGTGTCTTAAATTACCCAACGACTGGTTTCAAATTGTGTCATTGAGATAGCATCTATGGGATCTTATCTTTTGCTTTCCTGGTCCTGTGTCTATAATGCTCTTTAATAAAGTTACCAAAGCTCTCATTAGACAAAAAAAAGCCTTTTCTATTTTGGAGACTACTTTATAATTCATATGATTGAATGAACTTTTGTGAAAATATTTGGAAGCATTCAAAACGTTCCGGTATTCTTTCTGGGATACGTAGTCTAGTTATTTGTATTCAGTATTTGATCTTTCATGAAATGTCTTCATTGCACAGGTAAAACGTTCATGAAAGGCTTTAGGTTTTCGCTATGTTTGTCCTCTATCTAACTCTGCTTATTATTTGCTTTATTGAATCAATACCAGAGAAAGTCTGAAAGTGTCCTTTCCAATACTCCCTCTCTAACATGAGGAATTCTTTTTTGTCCTTTTTCCACACTTCACTATGTATTGAAGGCCACTAACTGTGCTCCCTCTAACCACTGCATTATAACAGTCAGTGATGGATGGAGCAATAGTGATGTAACCCTTTAGCTCTCTGATGTTTAGAGTTTCACTTCACTCTAAAACATCTTCTTTTACCTTCCAAACCTGCTTCGTGCAGATGGGCGTATATTTTCAAACAAGCTTAAAAGATTGAATTAGCTGCATCTGTTGTGATTCATTAGGTTTTTTTTGCTGGAACTATATAATGTAACTTCCAAAAATTGCAACTCTCCATCCTTCTTACCTATTTAAAGGATGTTACGTGTAATAATCCAAAGTGTGTTAATGTTATCTAGCAAGAAATGTCTGCCATATGGACAGAGGAGGGTGAAGCGTGCAACCTCTGAGATTGGCATACTTTGAATATGCACCTACAACATGGACAGCAGTTGGAGCATAAGGGGTATAAAAGGTGAAGACACAGATTTCGCAGACAGACGAGGGACATCTCGGAGTTGCCAGCTGGTGATGAACGACCAGAACTTTGACCAGAGAAAAGACGAACAACAATCTTTATTCTACATTGGTTGAGTACTATTTTACTTTGAGATAAATATTATGTTTTGTAAGATATTCAAAGAGGGGTTGATTAAAATAAATGTAATTGATTGCAATGATTGACTACCAAGTTTTTGATATAAGTTGTTTTAAGATTTCACAAAAATGTATATAGGTGTGCTAGGCTTCAGCTGTGCAATAACCGTCAGCGAGGTTCACTGGAGAACAACAACACTTTTCAATAACTTCCTGCACCACTTCCTGGACAGTAAGGGACTTTCCCAACATCTGCTTTGGTCAAAAATCAATTAATTAAACATTTGAGGAGTGAGCACCCAGTGGTAGAACCTGGCTGCTATACACTGGTTGCCAGATTGGTTAAAAAATAAGTTCAATGTGTTTTTCTTATTTTTAAACCTTCAAATGAATGGGATTTCCAACTGGTCTCTTTCACTTTATTTCACTGATTTATGTTCTCAAACTGTTACACCCAATTAGCTCTTTTAGGCCCTTGTGATCATCTGAATGGGAACTTCTGGTCGACTTATAAACTAAATGAAAGACAGAAAATGCAAGCTGTTAGCGGGATAGGTGCTTCTTATAGCTTTAGCATTCCCCTCAAATATTCTACTTTGGTCGATATCTTCAAATACTTGAGTCTCATCTTTTTATAAGGTCTTTAATATGAGTTATGGATATAATAGTACTCAAAGGTCTAATAAAATCTAAAGGTTTAAGTGAGTTTAATAGATAAACACTAAACAGTTGGCTTTATAACTGTAATTATTTTTTGTTCAAAAGCTGATATTTAATCTTGTTAATTGGATGCATTGTGTAATGAAAACGATTTTTTACTTTTCTGAATAATTATCAAGCATTTTTCTCATAATAGTGTTACAGATGAGTACAAAACATTTAGTTTTATTGCTGCATGAATGTTATACTGTACTGATGTTTGGTAATGCGCTTTAATAAAATGCTACAGAATAGACTTTGGCAAAAAAAACTTTATTTGTAATATTTGTATAATATAAAAGTTGATATATTTGAGAGCATTTTAGTTCAGCAAACATAACCTTTTTGAAACATTTTAGGTTTTTACTTAGAGCTAGTTTGTGCCTAGCACGTGGGTTTTATTTTTTTCAACAAGATCAGCATAGCAAAGCATCCAAAATAACACTTTGACATCTCAAAAGGGGATAGAATGACGTTTGGTTAACAGGTTAAAACATTTCATTTCACTGTGAAATATAGAGGCACATTCTGTATTTTGTGGAAAACTACTTGAACAGAAATAAAAAGGCAAGAGACTGTGAGTTCATAAAACTGCGGGTCAGAATTTGAGAAGACTCAGTGGCACTTTACAAGCTTTTGTGTTAAATCGGCCCGATACGCATCTAACACAAGACTCACCTCTTTCAGTGTAAAGCTTCATTCAAACCAGCGAGCCTGAATGACAAACCAGAAGCCACACACATCTTCCGCAGAGCCCAGAAGCAAAGTTTTACATTACAGCGAGCTCCTTGATCCATTAACTCTACCGAACGCAGCCGAAAGTGAGCAAACACAAAGAGCGGAGCAATCTGTTCAAAACAACTGCAGTGCTGAGCTATTAACACTCTCAATAGAGGCCTGGAGGAGGAGAGCCTGGGGTAAATCTGTAAGAAGGCACTGAATGGGAGCTGGTAAAAGGGCTCTTTAGTGTCCATCGGGGAGTCAGAGTTTATTCTGAAACAGCAATCAGTTTAACCTTCATGGCTCTAAAAGGCTTCCAGGGCTTACGTAACATCTAACAAGATACCAAAAGCAAGTAAAAAATACTCACCACAGAGATTAGCACTTTGGCACCAAAATAGCTATTTTATTAATATAACATCATTAAAAAATTAACAATTACCATATTCGTCAAGTAGAATATGTTACAATAGTGTAAAAGCCTTAAATTAAACATTGTTACACATTGTTATGAAGAAACTTAAACTAAGTTAAGCTAAAAAGTAACTAAATCATTTGTTGAACAGATTTTCGAATACTTGTCAGAATGTGTACTCGTCTTTTAGTTGGCAGTTGCGCATAATTAATTTTGTTGTAGCTTCCTCAATTTATAATGATTTAAAATTGCATCTGAATTTGGGTTTAAAGTTGTGTCAAGACCACTTAACCCCGAAGAACCCAACCTCAATTCCTTAACAGAATGCTAAAAATGTTTCAAAAAGAAACAATGGAGCTAAATAAGTACAATTCCAGCACACTTTCATAGCTCACCTCTGTCACCTTTTTTCTCTATATATTTTTGACACCTTGCAAGCTTTTGACACCTTACCTCAATTTTTTAATCAGTTATTTAAAAAAAATGGTTAAACACATGAACTGTCATTTATTTCTCAATATATTGCTCAAGGCATGTATTTTGGTTTCCTTATGCCAGCTCTAAAACTTAAATTTAGGCTCAGAGATGAGTTATCTCTTTCAGATACAGTAACTCAGATTACACACTGAGCAACGTGTTCACGAAACACTAAAACAATGTGTTCAGCTGTAAATTAAACGACTAGCTGGCAGATGGGTAAACTGCACTTGAACAGCTATCATAACTGATTGAAATCCTCTAAAGGTTTAGTTATTTTCTTCTATGTAGAATTGAGGGAAGAACGCCAGAACGCTGATTGATTTCAGCGTCTGTGTTCAGAGAGCAGAAACTAAATTCAAGACAGGCAAGGCGAGCTGGTCCCAAAAACTCATTTCTCTTCATCAGTTGATAGGATCAGAAAATGCCCTCATGCAACGGGAGAAAGATTATTGAAAGATCGCCCGCAGGAAACCAAAGTGTTTCCCAAGACTATACAATGTCCTGATTCATAAAGCTGTGTGGTTTTGCCACAAATATGGTGTAGAAGAGGACAAAGAAGTAAAGCGAAGCCGACAGAGGGAATCAGGTCGATCAGTACAATCCATCATGGACTGTGTAGTGTGTGCGGAATCCCAAATAAATCCCACTCCCTCCAATAAAATGAGAAAAGAGGAACACATATAAAAACTTCTAGTAAATATAATATGACCACATGGGTTTATGGATAATACAACACTCCCCTTTTATGAAAGTTTTCAGAGTCAATGTAAGTATAGAAGAGTGAAGTTTAAAATAGGAAAAATATTAAAACCATTTGAGCATTCTAATTCAAATTCTAATGTGAATGCTTTGAAAATACCAGTTTGTTATTTATCTTAAATGTATTATTTTTTAATGTTTAATGGGAACAATTTAGACCTTTTTGTACAAGTATTCAGTTAAACGTTTTAGCTAAATACCACAATCCCATTTTATTTTGATGGGCAGAACACCATGAGCGCTGCTTGTAACAATATGAAACAGGTTTCAAAATGAAAACTTCCGCCGGACCGTAATAAGCTAGAATGAGTGTGATTCCAGCTCTGACATGACCAGCAAAACAGATAAAAAATCATGCAGATAGACAGGCTGATAGGCAGACACTCGTATAAACATGAATGCAGAAACGAATGGTGATTTTACCAATTTACCAACTTTACAGCTTTTTTTGCGTACTACTACAATTACATTTTAATCTAATGAGCAGTAACCTGTAGATAATCTAAATTAATGGATTTATATTTATAAAATAAAATGATTGAGAAGAGAATTTATTGGACAGTGAATCAAATGACTCAAAATGACTCTTGTGAAACGATTCAAAGAATTGACTTTTAAGAGTAAATGACACAGACATGGAATGGCTGACATTTTGTATAAATGGTAAAGGGGGCTCAGAATGGGTGTAGCCAACCATCATCATCATGGAAGTGCGTTACGTCCCGGTATCCAAAAAAGGGTCCACTGAGGCGAGACATGGCTGTAATGAAGGCGTTTGATTGGATGGAGGTTAAAACTCTAAAATATTTCAAACAAACAAATTAAAAAATAATTACCAATGAGTGAAAATCAAATCTAGCGATCTGAATCAATAAACCTAATGAAATCAGGGGTCCAAATAGTCCAAAGATGGTCAGTTTTAACATTGGAGTGAATGAAAAGCTGCTCACTTCTGGAGTCAGCCTCAAGAGGCCAGACGACAAAACTGCAGTTCAATCACTTCCTATTACGCATCGAGAGAGAAAGCAGGAGGTTGCCCCTTGAGTAACACATTGTATCATGATTCATTTGAGTGAGTCGACTCCAAAGATCTAACTTAGGATTTGGAAATACAAAACATTTTCTTAAATGATGTAACTGTAGCATGAATCTGGCACATGAGGCATCGATTGCAAAATGTTAAAGGAGGACCAGTTACCGATGATTTTGAAACAATTAACAAGCTGTTTATTTAGTTAAACTAAAAAGGCTATGCTGGTAACATATGCTAACATCCTTTCATTCGCACACATAGACAAACCAAGTTACCCGAGGAGGTGAAAATGATCTAGAAAACGATCTTTCTAATTATCTCCAAAAAACTAAATTACTCAAAAGACTTTGCAAGACTTTATATCTTGTGAAACATGAATTGACTAATAAACATGATCATTCAGCTCTGAATAACTTTTGCATGCACTCAAGCATGTCTGAATGATAGTTTGATTACTTATCGTCTCTGGCATATTGCACTCTCTTCATTCGGCCTGAAAGCTGTGATGAGACGTACGTATCTGAGGTGAAAAGCCTACAAGTCTATTTCGATTCAATGGCTATAGCAAGGCTACCCTAAAGGTGCTATCACCAGATCCGAAGAACAACTAGATAGATTACGAAAAGGTGCAACACTAGTTGTTAACTCAGGGACACTAACACCCAAAAAGAGTACCACATGAAATTGATGTTGTAAAATCAACTATAAGAAAGCTATAAAAACAAGCTCTAATAGGTGTCTGTTAAGTCCTAACTCCTTACCATTAGATACATCATGTTAATCCAAAATCATCTTTTTTGTCTTTTACCACCTAATTAGAAGGCCTAAAGCACATGTCGAAAGGAGTGTGCCAATCTTGCACAGTTTAGCTTCTACTGTCATGCAACACACCTGATTCTACTATTTAAGCTCATCTAAATGTGTTTAAGTTTCTGGTGTGTCTCAACGAAAACCAGGTTTGCAGCCCTCTAGGAATGACCCATCCCACCTCTGGCTTAAAGGGAGATTCAAACCCAACAATACAATGTTAACAAGAAATTATTTACTTGAAAATCTGTAAATCTGTATTTTACCTAAAAAACCCAAAACAGTGAGGAGACATTGCACAGACTCTTGCAAGTCAACTTGTCAAGGTTTAGAAACTATGAAAAACATCTTCAAAGTACTCCATCTGTTTGAGTTTTATGAACAAAGGATGACACTTTTTATTTGAAAGTAAATAAATACTTATAAAGACAATATTAAGAAAATAATTATTTATTTTAAACCCCTAATTTTTCCCTTAACTAAAGACAGATACTGAGGAACAGAGCCAAGCTGAACCTGCTGATCTTTAAGTATTTCTGGGCAGCATTTTTTTGTGGAAGCATTTTTAAAGTAAGGGATAACTTTTTAATTATTAAAATGAATTATAGCAGAACCAGAACATTGAACTTGGTTGTTGCCAAAGGTTTGTCTGCCCCAGAGCCAGAACGGTTAGGTACTACAATGGTTTTTCTACATTGGTTGTCTGTGGGCCAGCCTTCATCCTCTTTCAAATTAAACTGTATAAAATGTATCCTGTAAACATGAAAGTTGAAATCTTTTTTGACAGTTTTCCTTTCACCGCACCTGTATCTTCTACCCTCAGTGGAGTCCGCCATTGGATTGAGTTTTGGATTTGCATTGGATTTAGAACTTAACTAAACTTGGATTTCGTTTGCAAGACTGGAGACTCTATCAGAAGATGTTTAAACAGAATTCTCTTTAACAGCTGGCTTGTTTAAACCTCCGGGCCGTTAACCTCACTCTACCATGGTGCATTGCAGCTGAGTGTCGACTCTGCTCAAGGTGAGAAATCAATGTCAGCTCTCCAGTGCTCCGAATTACATGGGCTACATCACAGAATCCATGGAAAACATATGAGTGTGGTCGAGTCTGGTTTGCCCTTTTAAAGGACCTCTCTCTTTATGTTCATTTTACGAGCACAAATTAATGAGGCTTCAGTTTGTCCTTGGTCTGCCGCTGTCTTTACAGGATCAATATTGCTGGAATTGCAAAAAACTTCCTCTAATTTTCATGTTGCCACTAAAATATGTCCTTAAAATGACTTAAAATTTGTCCTCAACACAAGGCTGACAACCAAACAGGCTTACAATCTTGATTTCAAATGTCCTTTTAAAACCAAATTTATCACTTGAGAAGAAGTGCTTTATTCACACGGTCAAGCAGCTCTGCTTCTGCCCAATGATTAGTATTGTTGTAAAAAGACAATTAAACGCTGGAGAGCACCATTACGAAATCATTAAATAGATAGTGAGGCATACTTCCATGATGATTTCAATTCTTTAAAAGCTTGGCAAACTTTTTTATAAGAAAACAATTTTTATAAGAATTTTACATTTAACATGAATGTATTAAGCGTCACGGTGGCGCAGTGGGTAGCATGGTCATCTCACAGTAAGAAGGTTGCTGGTTCGAGCTGGGTCGGTTGGCATTTCTGTGTGGAGTTTGCATGTTCTCCCCGTGATCGCGTGGGTTTTCTCCGGGTGCTCCGGTTTCCCCACAAGTCCAAAGACATGCGGTATAAGTGAATTGAGAAAAAAACAATTCTCCATAGAGTATGAGTGTGAATGAGTGTGTGTGAATGTTTCCCAGCGATGGAAGGGCATCTGCCATGTATAACATATGTGGTGCTGTGGCGACCCCGAAAGGGAAGAAAGCCGACATGAAGATGAATTAATGTATTATTCTGTTTTGTGGTGGATCTAGCTTCTGATGTACAAAGTTGCGCTCGCAGAAACATGTTTATCTTCTGTAGAGGATGTTTTCTATCCAGCCCCATCCCCTGTCCAACCAAATAAAAAATGTTCAAGTTTATTGCTGTTGCCCATTTATTGGCCTCTTTATGATCAAATTTCTTGAAAATAGCCTGCAAAAAGTCAGTTTTACAAAAAGTTTATTAGTGAACTTTACAGATTTTGATTAATGCTTCAAAAAAAAAAAAAGATTAAAACGTGACTTTAGAAATTATTGTTTATTCAACAGGTTTCACTCATGTGCATCCAGACATTATCTAGGATTTCACATTTGTTTTAAATCATGTCTGCTTCAGTGCAGATGTACCAAAATTCTATTTGTATCCAATATACATGTTTTGTCAGGATTCCTCACACTTAGCTGTGATCAGTTACTTTTCAGAGGTTTGCAACACAACGCATCAGGTATTGCCAGCAGCTTTAAGTGATAAGCTTTAATAAGTTTCCAAGAATTAGCTTGTTCGAGTCAACTGCTTCACATTACCATGTACATCTAGTCTAAGCTGGCCTCTAGAGCTTTGGTTGCCTTGTTCTTTTGAAAAACTAAACATATGTTAAAATAAGCATTTTAACAAAACTTGAAAAATGGCAAAGAATTTTAGAAATCAACATAGTAGAATAATTAGTAATAATGCAATAAAGCATCCGTGCGGACCATAATGAGAATATGCTTTTTTTAATTATGAACAAAACCTAATGTCTTTCACACCTCTAGAATATATATATACATTGACCAAATATGTGCTCCTAAAGGTAATATAATTCTTTAGTAGAAGTGAACAAGAAACATTTCTCTTCTGGTGAATGACATTGCACTGACTGATGCATTAACTTTCTAGACGAGTTCAGAGCAACTCGGAACAGCTCCAGCGTGTCCGTTCAGGACCAGAAACCTCAGCTTGATTCATGTGCGTCATTCGTTCCCCATCAGACAGACTGTAAATCTCTATGAAACACTACAAGTCTTGAAACCTTCTGCTACACCAAGTAGGACAAGGCACACAGAACCACATTATGTTTCAGGTCAGCTGGGAGGCTGTTGGCATCCATGAGAGAGAAGATAAAGGGTCCATCTGGTGGTTCGTCTCCTACTGCGGAAGCACACGAGAGACTGTGATACTATTCCAGATTTTCAATGAGAGTTTGATTTGCTTCTGAAACTCCCTGTACATTCTGTCTAACAAACACATTTAAGGGTCATGGCCTCCCTTGTTTTTTTACACCTCACACTTACAAAAAGACTAACAAAAGAGACACGTTTCTTGTTTTGGCAAGATCTACATAGCAAACTAACATCTTGAGCACAGAGTGCCGCCGCATTTACAAAAGCTGATAAAAGTGTATTTTCTCTGTCTGTAAACTGTAAATAACCCACACAGGATGAGAAATTGCAAGTCTAAAATGGATCCTGATTCTTAATATTATCAAACACATTTATTAAACGACTCAATGATTAGATGATTAGATTGCTCATTTTTGGCAATAGGGCTGGGCAATAACTTGATATCAATAATCATCACAATATACTTTTTCTCAATAGGATGTTAAGTTTGATAGTTGCCTGGACAGCATTAAGGACAAAACTATTTGTACAGGTTATTTGAAACGATCTCCAACCAAACAAAGAACGGAAATCCCCTCGTTCAAAAGAATAAAATACAAAAATTCTGACTCCGATAACATATATTTTATTGTAATGATTCTGATGATAAAATAATATTACCTGAAAAGGCTCATATTAGACAATCTTTGTCTTGTTTTGACAATAAAAACTATTTCAAAAAGTCCTTACCATTTCCACTCCAGAATAAAAACCTGCATTTAAAATATTTTGACATATTTTCTAATTATGTCACCCAGCCCTTATTGGGACCATTGAAAGCAACTAATGATATCAAAATGGAAAGGTAAATAGCCTATACTATACATACATATGTTTGTTTGTTTTTGTTAAGAGTGTTATGCTGCAATTCTCTCTATGTATGTAAAATACAGTGGCAGAATTGCCATAACACTTCATTTTTAATATTAACAATATGATCTTACATACATAAATAATGTCATAAATTGCATACATACATAACATTCCTTTGAAAAGAAAATATTTGCTGTAACAAAACAAAAATACACAATTTCTAAATAATCCAGACTGTAAAATCGTTGTAAAAGCAAAGCAAAGATCCGCCTCTGTCTACCTTTACAAGCTCTTACAAGCCTGTGTGCCCTCAACAAGCTCGCAAGGAACAGCATTTTGGGGTTCCGTCTCAGAGACTGAAGATCCCTCTCCAGAACTTTCTTGTTCACTGTTCCGGCTGGTGGAACAAGCTCCCTAAAAGCTTTCTAATCCACCAAAACTTTCCACACATCTTTCTTCTGTGAGCACTTAAATTATAAAAATATTTCATCGTTTCTAATCATTCTGTTTCTCAATTTTTTTTTATACTTTTTTGTTTGGATTATCACCATGTAACAGTTTGCATGTATCCATCGTTTTCACTTTGGATAAAAGCAGCTTCTAAATGCATTAATGTAAAAAAAAAAAGTTAAAACAAGCAATGCTGGAGGTGTTGAAAATATTATTTGTTGAAAACTTTACAATAACTCAAGACATTCTTGAAAAGTTTGTGAATAATATTGGATTTGTTACCAGTATTTGGTATCTGTTTTGAAGAATATACAATAATTTTTATTTCATTTAGTTCAGAACATTTAAAATCATTTCAGTTTGACTAATATAGTTTAAGTAGCTATATTTCAGAGGTGGAACTTTCAATTTGGAATAACTAAAATATTTTTTTATATTACCTTCCTGTAGGTTAACACATCAATGGTCAACTCCCACATATGACGTGTTTGCTTTTATTCCATTTACGCAACCTCATCTCCTTCTTAACCTTAACCACCTACTCTTTATCTCACTTGCAGCTTAAAGATAAAACTGTGGTAAAATGTGTGTGTGTGATTCACTTTTTATACTCAGACATGTTACAGGACTGATAAAGCACCACAGATGCCAAAAAGTGAAAGATGTGTCAAACTCTCCCTTGAAACACACTAAGTGCTCTAAATCACTTTTAATTACATTTGAGAACAAAAGCTCAAAAACTGTAAGCTAACATGCAAATTTTTAACAAACAAACGAAATGCTATAAAAGCAGGAGGTGACTCTGGTTAAACATTTAGTATAGCAAGATAAAGCACTCCCAAGGTGAAACTGTTTTTGATATTTCTGCCACTGCAGGAGGAATATTCTCTCATTAATAATGGATGGAGCGAGGAGGGTTTCCCGGGACAGTAAAATCAAGACCTACTAAAGCTCATTCCACAAGCAGTAATTCACGAACGTAATGAAACAGCAGCAGATCCAACAAAAGTCAATTACTAGAGTAAGAAATCTACATTAAACCAGCAGAGGACAGGCAGATGGTCAGATTTGAAGGTTCAGAGATTTACATTGAGGCACTACATTCATTTTTGTGAGAAGAGCAAAGAGAGCACCGGAATACTTCTCTGTTGAGAGATATGAAAGAGAAAAAAAACCTGGCAAGGAAAGAAACTATAAATTGCTGCTAGCAGAAAAAGTGAAAAGGTTATAAAAAATATAAAACAAATATAAAAACGTACAAAACTTAAAATTGTACTTAAAAGGAAACAATGTCTAAAATGTGTCAAATGCATTTTCCCCTCTATTAGTAAGTTAATAATCTAAAAATGTGAATGGAAACATTGTGAACTGGGCTTCTGAATTGTTCAGTTGTTTTTGGCCAAAACAGAAAGGGATTTGTACTATTTGAAAAATCCCCAACTTGACGCTGATTGGACGAGACTTCTGTCAATCAAACTACATAGGCATTTGCATTAACTTTTATTTATGCAAAAGCGTAATTTATTCCATGGAGTGCTGACAATTTGACAATCCCTGCATCTTCAAAATAGTGTTTAATTGCTTATAGCCTTATTTTTTGTGAAAACTATAGAAACATTTTATATGAAGCACTCGTAATGATTGACATGAGTTCCAATATGGTCCAATTTATCAGTTCCCAAATGGTACAATACATTTTCATTTTGGTCGAAATATTGTGTTAATTTGTTATTGAATGTCATTGTCATTGTGTTTTGTGAATTGTTCATTTGTTTTTGTATTTGCAATTGACTTTTTTTAATTAGATTTTTTGCATTCATAATTGTGAATTTTTTTGCACTTCTCGGCCACTGTAGGTTAAAGAAGTTATAAAATCCCTCCTATCAGAACCAGTTTGAAGTTGTGACATCTGTGTAGCAAAACCACGGTCACTAGTCAAAAGATGGTTCACTGACTGCGATGGAGGAAGAAAGATAAAAACAAAGAAGAAATAGCTTCGGGTGAATCAAAGAGTGTGAGTACTGAAACATCTGCGCTCTCGGAGTGATAGCTTTGTCAGTTTCCTCTTTCGCATGCTCAGTCTAGCATGCTTCTGCAGGATTCTAACAATGCATCAGTGCCTCAGGGCGACACGCTCCTCGCCCCGTCCCGTGCGGCGGGCCATCAACACGCACTCATCTCATCCTTTCAAACGGCATGTCCACTTCTGCCTTTCTCCGCTACTCATCCTTGACATTAGATGGAGATCCTTGAAATTCTTTGTTAACTAGAATCAGAATCCAGAGTCCCTCTACTACACCGTTTTTTACAGCTTATTTAGTTTTAAAAATGTATTTAAATAAAATTAAGAACTGTTAAAATGTTTAGTATTTAGTGTCAAACTAATTTTATTGCTTTATTAACACTTAATTCACAACGTTGTATTGCTTGTAACTGTTTCAATAAATCCAAATACCATCACTGCTTACATCCCCAACGTTCTCTGTGTATAACTGTATGAAATTAGATAACTGCACCTAACAGAAAACCTGAGATTAACTCTGCTCAGATCGCATCTCTTTTAAATTAAGAAATGAAACGGCAAAGCTCAGATAAGCAACCAATCAAGTTATGAAGGATTATATTGGGTTGTGCATGGCGTACCAATAGATGTAGGTTTACTTCTTTGGGAGGGCGGGGTGATGGGGTGGATAAAATAAACTCAAAAATGTTTGTGGAAGATGGGTAAATACATTAAATACTTAATTTAGGGGCATTCAAATGACACAAATATGTTTTCAGTACCTCTTGAGATGCTTCCAGTCTATTTTGAGAATAAATGCTTAATTTTGGAATGTTCTAATGGTGTGAATTGTGAGTCCTGGTGCCTCCTGAGACTTTTCAATGAATTTTCAGGTTAAATACTTAGTTTTGAAGCATTGTAACAGTACAAATTGTGGGTGTTTGTGCCTTATGGGTTTTTTTCAAATAAGTTTCAAATTAAAAGGTTAATTCAATTAGTTTTAAGTCTTCTTTTTGAAAACAACAGCTGTAGTTGACCCTCTGACCTCAGGGTATGTGACAGATTATATATCTAAATGAGGCCATTCCATTTAAAACAATAAAAACAAACAGTAACATCTTAAAAACAACACTAAAACGTATTAGCCACCAGCTCAAGGATGCTAGACCTAGTATAACAAGGTCTCTCAATTTGGGATTAATCCTAGTGTGGACAGAATTACAGGAATAAAAAGCGCAAATACCTTTCTCAACTTCTTTAAAAGATAATTTTTGATAAAAGATGGAGGTAATAAAAAGCAGACCTCACAATTGTATTGACACAACTAGTTTTGCACCTTCTGAAAGCAAAAGTATAGAATACAGAGAGAAGCAAACATTACTAAGATCATCAAGATAGCCTTCCCTTGTTAACTTCTTTTAGCAACTCCTGACATTCCACACACCCACACCTAAAAACACTTGCTTCACAAACACTCAAATCCACCTACAGTACCAAACACCCTCTGCGACTGGAGCCTCTTCAACACAGAGCCAATCGTGCCCACACCTTTCCATTAGCTGGAGAGAAAACAAAGACAGCTGAAGTAATGAACGCAGGCAGCCTGGAGAACAGAAGTCAAGAAACACAGGAGAGGAGAGCATGAGTAGAAAAGAAAAGATGGACAGATTAATGAAGAAAGGCAGTGCGCCTGGGAGAATTGGAGGAAGAGGACTGGAAGTGCTTTCATCTGCTTGATGTGAAGGCAGAATGAAGCGATCGGAGCACAGGGACAGGTTGTGAGCTGCTGCCAGAGTGCATGCTGGGGGTTTTATACAGAAATAGGCCCCAGGTCATCAATATTCGAATCTGATTGTTTTATATGGCACAGTCTTAGGATTCAGTACACGTCAAACAAACGAAACATTGAAAAGAATCCATGGAACACAATCTGGTAATTCAAAGACACATTCATAAATGTGGAAAAGGAAGGAAGAGAGTCTTTGAAGAGCTCTAGTGTTAAGAGTTCTCCAATGCGTTCAAATTCTTGTATGCATGGTCATAGATTCAACAGCAGGGGAGTGAAAAACTGTTGTGAGTGTGTATTGCAGTTTGATTAATCTTGATTATTATGCCAAAATGGTCTTAGTATAAGTAATTGGAGCAGAATTCCCACTAACATTCAAAAGGAGGGAGAAGAACCTCCGTCTTTACCAACCAACTCAAAAAAAAAACATTTCTGCTACTATTATCCATTTGCTTAATTTCAAAACTAAATGACCTGTGAGTACAGGGCTATTTTAAAGCTCTAAGTGCATTAAGCATTTGTCCAAAGTGACTTACAGTAGGGTCACTCATACTAGAAGTTGTATCAACTTATCAATCAACCACAGCAGGAAGGAAATAAAGGGAAAAGAGGAAAAAAGGATTTGCTGTGGATGTGTTCAGTTGATTTAATTAATGATCATCATTTTATTTATTAATTACATCATTGTAATTTTCTATAATAAGTTGAGTTGTTTATATTAAATTTAAATTGTTTAAATTAAGGATCATGATTAGTTTGTCCGTTGATGATCTGTTTCTCCAACATGGAACAACAGTGTTTAGACTATAATTGTTATCAGTATTTACTTTGTTCAGAGATCAAAGGAGATCCTACGTTGTAGAGACATGTTTGAACACGAGACTCAGGCACTGGGAGCCGATCTGGAAGCATATTCTTGGAAACTCCTGAGTCCTGAGCAGAAACACATATGTGTTGCTGGAGGAAGAGTGAATGCCATATTTTAAACCTGTCCCAAAAAAAGATAGGACACGTTAGTGTGCCCACTGAAAGATCAACCGAATTCTGTAAAATGTATTATTCACGAATACTTGAGTAAAGAATAATGAGTTTGGAAGCCCTACTCCTTCGTTTTTATTTAAAATTGATGTTTAAAACTGATGATGGGAAAAAATACAACAAGGGTTAACATTCCTTTTAGAGGTGAAGAACAGACTGTTGAACATGAACAAGGTGAAACATCCAACAGATGAAGACAAGAGGAGGAGCAGGAGGTCAGCGCGGAGATGAGATAACGACGTGAAAGGAGAAACCCAACAGAAGGAGATGACAATGGGAGGATCCAGGTAGCACACAGGTAAGGTTTTTGTTACAGAAGGGGACAGTTGATTATATGAATCTGAAAGCTGAAAACCATGTCCCTTTCCAGACATGGAGTGCTGGGTAGTGAAGTCTTTTACACTAGTGTGCATAAAGCTGATAGTTTAACAAAAAACTTGTGGATTTCTGCTAATGATGAGAACATAAGATGCCAAGTACCTCAATATGTATACATTGTAATCTAAGAATTGAGTGGAACACAAATCCAGCTTTTATGGTACACTTGACTCAGGTTGTCTAGGTGTAGTTTTGGAGGTTTAGGTGTACCTGGTAAAGGTGTTTTTTTTTATTCTGAGATGAGGTTTCATGAAGCAGGCTGAGTAGAGCCAGAGATACTTTTGTCTTAATTGAAAAGATTAATGTGACTGTTGGCTGCTGATTGGTCAATCAAAGCACGTGAGTGCTTTACTTTGGTATCAATCCAATCATTCCTCCATCTTGATAATCAAGATTAACGTACGCTAATATGTGAAAAGTATACACATTAATAACTAGGCGCATTTTTACAGGCCAAATATTACTCCAGCGATCTTGATTAAAGCCTGGAGAAAATGAACTGTGTTCACAGCATGACTCGGGTGCAGATGTTAAATGGAGATTTAATTGAAGTGTTTTCAGTAAACAAGCTCTGGTTTATTGCCAGATAGTCTGTGACAAATGTGGCAGGCTTGTAAATCAGGTTCTGGGTTTGCTGCCAGATTCATTAAGTTAAGAATTTTGGATCTGTTTGAGAACTTTTCTTTTTGTAACACCAAGCTAATTTATGTACCCATTTAAATCTATTGCCTTCAGTACATATTTTATTGAGAAGAAGAGCCAGTAATTAGGTTATTTGTTTATCTGAGTTGGCGAAGACACTCAACCCTTCTAATTACAAACCTAACAATAACTAATTGGCCATTAAGAGCATCTCTGGCAACAGGGAGCTCAAATCCAGCTTTCTGTTAATAAAGAGGGCTATCTTCTACTTGCCAAGATATTCAAGTACAGTTGCACTGATCACAGTTGACTGACTAAATGGCCTATAGCTTTTTATCCAAGAGCTAAGGTGTGAATATACACAAAAATAAAGGTTTCTACAAAATATAGAACTCAGAATCTACTTCTAACTCTCATTTACTTGTAATCTACTTTGAACTCTTTTGAACTTTTGGCTACAGTTTTGTAAAGTTGTGATACATTTTGTGCAGACTTTAAACATACGGTCAAATTTCTTTCAGAAACTTCAAAAAGCATTAAATCCATTTTTAAATCACTCACCAAAAACTTAACATTAGATCATATTTTAGGGCAGGACTGGTCAACAGTTTACAATAGTTACTAACAAACCTAATACTGATCTTTTCACAACATTCTAAATAGTCATGTAAGGCTGGGTTCTCCTGGGTCTGGGGTGTTGATTTTAGCGCTCACATAATAAAACAATGGGGTGCTTTCTCCTAACCCCTTATCTCCAGCATCAAGGAGACTACAGCCCCCCACATCTCTTGCTGGATTAAACATGTTTATACAAGAATGTTTGGTTAACCAGTTTATGTTTAATATTGTTTGAAATATATTACAGGGTTTAGTGCAATGATTCTAGATGCCAAAACTAGAAACGCTAACACTCTCAACAGGTTTTGCTAATGCTCTCCTTATTCGCATTCCTAATTAAGTCACACCTCTCTGAGAGGAGATTGGTCTGAAGAAGGTTTTAAAAGTAGATAGCAGACTCAGATCCTGGCCCTTTTCGTCTCAGAAATCGGCCCATGAAGGAAGAGCTCTAAAGCTCCCTTATCATGTAGTAAACTTGGAGTTAAAATGTAATTCCTTTTTTAGAATGATCAATTCCAAATTAAGTGTAGACACTAACTACTTATTCTTGGTTCATATTTCATAGGCTGTATAATGTAATGCATTTTTTATATACATCAATGATAATAAATGTTTGAACCTTTTTTCGGTCATTCTTCTTTTACTGAAACACTTTTAAGAGTTAATAAGAATATTAACATTAAGTGTGAGTAAATTTAAAGGTCACTGAGTGGGTTAAAACTTAATATTATCATTAATAATTAACGTGCTAGTTTATTTGTACGTGACCAAGAATAATGGTAAAGATAAAACCTTTTAAATCAATTATGGAGTCAGATATACAAATGTATGTGCATTATTAAAAATCCTTTACCACTGTTTCAAGACAGAACACATGAGCCTTCAGTCCTGACTAGAATCCGTTTTAGGGCCGAGCACCGGGACCACCACAGTCATATAGCAACATGTTCATGCCATGCAAATTATACAGTGAGCATGATCCACCTATTGTCAGCTTCATGATGCACAGTTCAAAGTATGACACAGAGCTTCGAACTAAGAAATGCCATTCTTATGAAAATGAGTTTGGGGGTTTGGTTGGATTATTGAAAAAAATAAAAGAAAAAGCTTTTTAGGTTAACATTTTCTGGATTACGTCGATAGATAGGAATAGGCGCCTACTGAACCATATGAACGGTTTGATTATGATTGGCTATACCTATCGAAGAGAATGATGCCATTAAATTAAGCTGTACTCCCTACAAATATAATTCAGACACGGGTTAAGTGACAAGTGAATTAGTCCAAATTATTGCAAATCAGTCATGAAAAATTAACTTGTTAAAAAACTGTAAACATTTTGACCTGAGATGCATGTTAGAAACCTCAAGGTGAAACCAGATCATCTGTAGTAAGCTTCAGAAGAAGTCAATACAAACCAGACTAAGGAAAACAGGTATAAACCCACTAAACATTGGACTTCTGGTCAACCTGCAAATCATGACTAAATAAGTTTGAACACCTGTATTTGACATCTTGATATCTAATTGTGAATCGATTTGAAAGTCAGTATGATGTTCACCATTTTGAAATCAATGTTAAAACAAGTCCTTGAAACTAATATAAGCAGAAATGATATCCTGTGTGATATTACCCTTGACCCTCTTTTGCACAGTGAGAAATGTTCATTTCGTTCACTGAGATTCTGTTCAAACAATGAATCCAGTGCTCTGCTGATGAATCCATATTTGCAAAGCTTTCCATTTCTTTCATTCAGAAACTTTATTCATTCTCCTTGTCTATTCTACCTAAAGCCTCACCGCAGCGCTGTATGCAGCTCCACCGCTCTCTCTTTCCATTCTGGTCATGTCCACAGTTTATAGAGTGGAAAAAAAAAGAGTACGGATATCAGTATTCTCCTCATGCCTGGTGCAGCGTACGTGTAAGCCCATGAGTGAGCGTTTGTATATGTGTATGAGTGTGTCTCTGATGGCGGGACTGTAGTTTGCAGTTTAAGAATCCTTGAAAATAGAATTAGTTGTAGAGTCGCTCTGCAGTCAGTGCAGCTTGGGATGCAGCCACACACACCATTTCATTCAGAACACGAAAAAACTTGTAACCATTTAAGTTAATCTAGAAAAAAAGCTGAAGTGAGCAGTTCATTCAAATGTTTCATTTGTGACTATTAACAATCTTGTGTAATTTCACGCCTGAGCTCAAACCTGCTCCGCTCCACACAGATACAATCAACACTGAGAGAACTTTATGAATTCAACAAATAGAATTCAAATGACCTCGATAAGTATACTCTGTCAAAGACATTTAACCTCTTCAGGGTGCCCTTGACCACTGCATGAAATTCCTGTTAAGCTCAAAGCTTTCTGTAAGCCCTCACTTAGGTGAGTGGTGCAAATGATTCTCATTATTTGAATCCTGATCTATTGTTAGAGTTCTAGCACATCCTGTCATGTTCTTCCTCAGGTTTTGGTGGCAGAGCTCTGATAGGGTTATTTTACACTCAGTCTAATCACAGAAAAGCAGCATTACATAGGCTGGTCTCAGTTTGCTTTAAGAACCTCATCCAAATAGTTATGGAAGGAAATCGGGGTATCATGTACAGAAGGGCTCGCAAATCTCTGCTGCTACAAAATAAGATGTATGGAAAACCAGCCTCTCTCTCGCGTGATTTGATTCCTCTCAGCGCACTCTTTATGTGTATGTGCATTTCTCTTTCATCTTTTATTGCTTGGCAACTTTGAAAACATAGTTTAATCTTCTGTAATCTTCTGGCTGTGCATAATGAAAAAAAACCAGTAGCATTTAAGAAATTTCAACATAACAGCAACATCATTACTAATTTTTAAATAATGTTTACTCTTTATCTTGCTTGTTTTTAATCATTTTTTAATCATAACATTTTTGCCAAAGGCCACAAGACACTGTGTAATAATGTATCCCTGAGAAATGATTTTGGAATGAACTTTTAAATAAAAATCGTATCTGCGTTAAAAAAAGACTTATTCAGAGAAATTAACAATTCACACCACTGCAACTTCATTCTAGTCTGAATCAATTAGACTAACCACAAGCAGAAAGTATTTTAGATTCTAATTCATTACACTTAGGACAAAATAATCAATAAACCATACAACACAAAAAGGTGCATTCAGTGCATTTGCATACAGACACCATTGCTGCTGTTTTCAAAAGATAAAAGCCCACATTTATCCACAACAGAGTAACCGTTTCCATCATGTCCACAGACACAAAGTATCAAGGGCAGTGGAGCAGCACGCTACTTCTTACAGCAGTTCAGATATTGGGACATAAATCTACACACTACACACATCGTTGCTTTACACTTGGGTGACCAGCCTGAGCCTGAGGCAAAAACTGCGACCGGTGCTTCATAAAGAACCGCAGAATGAAAGAGAGAACAGACGAGCTCTTACATCTCTGGGTCGTACAGGACGTAAATGAAAGTAATGAGCTATATGCAATCACACAGAGGGAGAGTGAGAAAGAGAGAGTTATACAGTAATAACAGCCTCTTACTGTAATTGTCCATTGCCCTGAGGGTATCTAAGCTCTTTTCGGCCTAATTAAGTCACTTCATTCTATACATCGACCATTAGTGTCTCCTGGGGTATTCCAGAGTTGATAGCTTCCGGTTTTACTAGCCACATTTTTCTCTATGCAAAGGACAAAGTGACCTTCAGTATCATCATGGTCCCTCAGGATTTGTGCGTTTTTATTGGTTGAGCAGATGGAAATTGTGAGTGTGCCATGGTTCCTATATTGCTTGCTTTGCTTGTGTAAGATGGAATGAGAACGTATAGAAGAATCATTTTAAGAGTGTGAATGCATGTTGCGGCTTATCCCTTAATACGTCTGGTCTATCATTTTTGAAACGTGAGCTTCTGAAGCCTCTTTTATGAACATGATCAAATGTCGTAAATATATTGTTGTGCGTAAATGAAGCTTTGGGATCATAAATATTGTGATTTTGAAAGGTCCATTGTTTGATTTTGGAGGTCTCCAGGTTGACGCATCAAAAAGCTTTAGTTTTCTTATAATATGTCTTTTGGTCGAGAAAACCTTTCCTCTACGTGGCGCAACCAAAGGAGCTTATAGTGCTGCTGAATGAAATCTATCTGGCCCAGTTTTGACCACATTTAGAGAAATTGCTTTGACAGAAATGACAACAAATAAACAGAGTACAATCAACACAACATCAAACTCCCCGTTATTGAATAAAGTCAAGGTTTGAGTCGAGTTCACAGAGAAGCTCGAGGCTTGTCATGAGTACATCCATCAATGAAGTTCCCGCGTGAAAATATGGTTCCAGTTCCTTACTACACAGAGAATGAATTCATTCAGAGGGAATTTGAATACCCTTCTCAAGCAGTTCATCAGCAATGAGGCTAGAAAATGGGATGCAGGCATAAGGTAACAAGAGTTCAAATGACGAGATCACAGAGAGGGTAGTTACTGTCCTGTTGTCAGGGCCTGTCACTTCTTTTCCACCGTTTTCTGTTTTTTGTTTTTGTTTTGTTTTGTTAACTTTTTTTCTGTATTTTCTTTGTCTTAACATTATACATTGTCTAATTTTAGTTTGTGTTTTTTTTAATAAACGTTTATCACCACCTGCCCTGTTTCAGCCAACTCATTAGTGTTCAGTGGCTTCATCTGTTTTCCCCTCACTATCCCTTGATTGTGTCTGCTTTATATTCCTCACAGTTTAGGCAGTCTGTCTGCTTCATTGAATGTCACTCCTTGTCACTTTATCTGTTGATCATTATTCTGCCTATATTAGTAAGTTGTTCGCTCTAAAGTTTTCGAGACCAGTTTTAGTTTAGTAGATATGTTTGTGTATCATTTGTTTTCTTGTTAATTTTCTTGTCCATTATTTAAATAATAAAATAGTTGAATGGCTGGTATGCATTTGGTTTCTGCTTTTCAAAACACCACTCCACCTGATACCTTTTCATTAGTATGATACACTACATTGCCAAAAGTAATTGCTCACCCATCTAAATAATGTAAATCAGGTGTTTCAATCACTTCCACAGGTGAAAAAATCCAAGCACCTAAGCATGCAGACAGTTTTTACAAGAATTTGTAAGAGAACAAGTCACTCTCAGGAGCTTAGGGATTTCCAGTGTGGATCTGTAATAGATGCCACCTGTGCAGCAAATCCTCACTTCTATATTTTCGAGTATACTTTCAGCTGCATTAGAAGAAAACTGAAGTATTTGGGAACCAACCGCAGCCAAGAACTAATGGAGCCGGGTCCGTGAATGCTGATAGGCAATGTACCAAAAGCATGCCAACTTTCAAGACAGTTTATCACAGACCTCCAAACTTCGAGTGGCCACAAACATGAGAGAGCTTCATGGAATAGGTTTACATGGTTGAGCAGCATCGTCCAAATCATACATCAACTAGAGCAATGGAAAGCCGCTGGACTCCAGAGCAGGCATTCTCTGGAGTGACAAATTGTGCTTCTGGGAATCTGATGGACAAAACTGGGTTTGGAAGTTACTAGGAGAAAGTTACTAGGAGAACGGAACTTGTATAACTGCATTGTGCCAGGTGTAAGGTTTGGTGGAGGGAGATTATGTTGTAAGCTTGTTTGAAAGGATCTCTGAATGCTTCAGTTTACCAACACATTTGGGACAATTCGATGCTCCCAACATTGGGAAAAAGCTATCATTGCTCGTTCTACTTCCAACATCCAGTCTTGACCTCAAACCAATAGAACACCTTCTGGATGACCGCTCACAGTCCTAAACCAAACCTTATAGACAGTCTTCAATAGTTGATGCTTTTATAGCGGAAAAGCTAGTGATGTCATTTTCAACCATATGGATCATGCAGGTGAGCGCAACGTTGCATCTGAATTCCCTTCAAATCCCAAACTCACGGTCCTTTTCAGGGCCTTCCCAACTCTCATTCTCCTGCTATTTTAAGGATAAAACAGATATTATCGTACCAGTCCAAAGCATGTTAAAGTTATCTACCAAGAAATGTATTCAAACTTCATTCAAAGGAGATGTAGGAGAAAAGTCAGTTATGGACAACTGTGAGACTGCCTGATGGACAGAGGATGCTCTAGTGAGCAACCCATGAACCTGGCATACTCTGTACATACAGCTACAACATGAACAGCAGTTGAAGTTGAAGCCAGTAAACTCTTCAGACTCCGTCACGAGAGGAAAAAAGATGTCACTGAGTTCAGATTCAGAGGAGGGAGGATGTAGCTCTCGTCCCGTCGCCACAGATACCAGTTGATGATGGACAACCAGAACTTTGACTGGAGAAAAGACCTTACAGCAAGTTGATTATGCATCTTTCTTGTTAAAATCATATTAACTTATTTAAAAAATTGTTTCATTTTAAGGATGTCATCATTGCTATTAAGTAGAGAGCATACTATTACGTGAGTAACCATAATGAGAGGTCAACTCATGACAGGTTTAAAATATCAAAATGTTGAGAACTTTAAAGTGTGAGATTTTATAATAAGCTTTTTTTTAAAGTGTAAATACTAAACAAATATGTTCATGAAAATGTGCGTGAGTGTGCGTGAATGACTGGAAATGGATATACTGTAGGTTTGGGAGTGAAGGGTCAAACTACTATGAAAAGGCTAATTATATCTTAAAGGACAAATCAAAACTAATATCGCTTTGTATGGCGACAGAATCACAGCTAGTAATGATTGTGTGGCAGCGTTCTTAACCTTAGGAACTCAGAGTCAGATATTTCTGCTTCCCACTGAGAAAAGACGTGCAATCCTGCTCGCCGCTGGACTGAAGCTGAACTTCATATCAGCTCTTCTGACTTTTATTATTTGCCCTTAAGGTGCAAGTGTCCCTTGAGATCAAGCAGATTTCTGACATGACCAAGCAGAGATACTGTAACTTAAAACCGCTATTCAGAGCAAAGACAAGAACACACTCTTCATCTCAATTTTCTGCTGACTAATGGAATGATTGCCCTCTGCTCTGTGAAAGAGAACCTGTATTTGCTACATGCAGAGTTTTAGATTTACATTCAGAAAGAACGCAGAGAAGGCATCAAAAGTGAATGTAAATGATTGAAAGGAATAATTTAACATTGTAGAATATTCAAGAACAAAGAAATACTTTTTTTGTTTAAAGCCATTTCAACATTGTTTCATGGATATATGTCATGGGTCAGTTTCAATGTTTCAAAAAATCTAACAAAATTCAAGCAATTATATATATTCAGAACTGTTTTAATAATGTCATGTCAAGTCTACATTTATATTTATCTTATTAAATAGTTGTTAAATAGTTACAGGTATTGTTTCCTCATTATATTGTAATCCATACTTTAGTCCATAAAAATATGCTTAATTAAAATTCAGCATAGCCATCGTGAGCAGTATTTCTTCTCCTTTGAACAAGCATACATTAACTAATCTGTCAACTTGATTGTTAAATGTATTATATATAAGGTACAGTATGAACCATTTTGCCACTGGAGATAAAATGGGAACTGCTGTGTTTCTTGACCCGAGGCTTTGGGTGCAGGACGTGAGAGGGCTGTCAACCAATATATCATGCAATAAATGTAATTGTACCAAGTACAGCTATTACATGCCTAATACACAAAATGTTATTATTTATCCTTTAAAAAGGTACAATTATTTTTTTCTAAAATATCAAAAAATATAAATACAGAGCTTCTTGAGATCACGTTCAAACACTGAACAAAATGTACCTTGTCAAGTTAAAAATGAGCTTGTATGTTCATGCCCTCATAAGTATGGACATCACAAGGGCTTCCTAACTTCCTGTGAAAATGCCTGTCAAATTTTTGTCTTCATATTCTCACAAAATAAAAATTTATTTTAGCCCTGTAAAGACCATTTTGTCATTTAAAAGCCTTTCAGGAGGATTTTCTGCTCAGTGAGGAACAGAAGCAGGTGATAGGACCTAGTTGCTTCACTTCTCACAGGAAAATACATCTTTTCCAATTTTGCAGTCTGCCATATAGACTGCCATGTTGATTTTAATTTTTGGAATGGGAATTCATAACACTGGGAAAAGCTTTAAAAAACATAAAGCCATGTTCAGAATGAAAATTCTTGTTTTGCTTGTGGAACTTTAATTTAATTCAGATTTATTTCATTTCGAAGCATTTCCTGTTCGAGAGTAAAGCTCTATTGTCCCATTGTATGTAACCAAGACTCTTTCAAAGCATGACAGAATTCTGTTTGTAAGATAATACACAAAAACTGTATTTTATAAAAATCTGTGAGAAGGGCAATGAATTAGTCCCCTTGCACTAAATTTCTGCTATAAAGGGGATTTAGGTTATAAATTGACATGGGTACATTTGCTAATCATTACTGAGTGATACATAACCTTTAAAGTATTCTTACAGTGCTTTATTAATTAATTTCTCCAGAGATTTAAACGTCTCTATGCAAATTTGGGGCACATCACAGTGACGACTTAAGAGTCTCCTGAAAGCTGAATTGAGCGCTTTGAGAGTAGCAAGATGACACAAAGCGAGTCTGTTTTAGGCCGCTCTCCCTCTGGACCTCTGCCACCATCCAGACCTCATTTGGCAGGTCGGGGTTTGGTTAATTGAAGATATGTCTCCAGGTGAGACTCACTGACCCCAACGTCAGTCTAAACTTAGACTTCGCTCATGCTGAACCCTGAGCCTGGCAAGGTAAAACACAGCTACAAGGATATTTAAAAAGATCAGCCTATCTTAAATATTCCTTGTGTTTAACTGACAAAGTAAATCACAGAATATAGCATAATTGATGTTAATGTTTCAAGGGTTAAATATTTATTTTTGAAATAAAAACCCTCAATGTGCAAACAAACGCATGTTAAGTCACAATAATCTGTATATGTTCAGATGTCAAATTTTTGTATTACAATTATACTTCAAAAATTATTTCAGGATCTAGTAATTATCCCCACAGTTCAGCAAATCATGACATATTAGCAGAAACTTGTTGTGTTTATCATTATTGGCACTAGCGCGCTGGCTAATGGGAGTGTGTGCTGTGTCTGTCCATTAGCATGCAGCTCTACTCTGAGAGGATAATTAGCAGGTGTTTTAGCAATATGGATGAAATCCTAATGAGATAAAAACACAACACACTCATTCAAACACACACACGTTCATCTGACAGACTTCTCACACCCACACAATGTTACCAACAAGGACGTGAATAAAAGAACCGGATTAATTTCCTGATAATGGAGTCTTGTTCAAAAGGAGAACCGAAAGACTGAGACGTGATTAGAAACTGAGACATTTAGTTACCTGCTGCTGATCTTTGTTTTACTACCAAATGTGTGGTTGCTTTGAGGTCAACATTATGAGATTTTCTATAACATTTATTACATGGGTTCGCTCTTGGGTATAATTGCCTAGTATCAGAACGAGGAGTCCGTGACCAGGAAGCGACCTGGGCCCAGACAACACCTCCCTTTGAAGAGGCAACAGGGTGGAAGGAGGTATAGTTTGCACAACATTGATGTTGTCCCCTTAGTTTGTGTCTTATAAACTGGAATATTGGGACCGTTTGATTGGATAGTCAATTATCAGCAAAACTCCTCCTGAACTTATGGTAATTTAATACTTAACCTCATTCTTTGGGGAAAACTGGGCAAAATCTATGACTAGCATTTTCTATGACATTTCGGATTTTCTAGTCTCTGGATATGACACTTTGATGTAAAGCTGGTTGTCCATTATACCTCATATTTATTTATTAGCCTGAGCTCTATTATCATATGACAAGATTACTACATTTATTGAAATGGTAAGACTGTGCAGTAGTTTGGAGTTTGTATAGTTTGCAGGGGCCTGATGTATAAACGTTGCGTACGCACAAAATGGGCATAGAAATATGCGTACGCATTTTTCCAAGCACATATCGGGATTTATAAAAAATAAACTTGGCGTAAATAAGTGCGCACCATACGGATGCTCTTGACCGTGCGTACGCACTCTTTTAGAAGAGTATGTGTTTTGGCGACACCAACTGTCCCAAATAGCAATAGCTATTTAAAATGAAAAACTTCTAAATTATCCTATTACATCACCCAATAAATCAAATTGTATCAACCTGAATTACCATTATTAGCATTCTTAACCAGATACTTTGAATTTACTAATTTGTTTTAATGAAAGGGCTATAAAAAGGTATGCGTGTATATAACTTATCATCATAATGGATGCTCTAGCGCTGTTAGAAGACCTTGCTAATGACGTTCGAGGGAGCGTGTTTTCAGAGACCGTGAAGATTTCCTTGCTCATGATGATGATTGGCTCAAGAGTCGATTTCGATTTCCAAGAGCCATCCTCTTGGAATTGTGTTCTTAATTACGGCCAGTGTGGGAAAGACCCTCGCGGAGAAACCATGCGCTGTGTGTTCCTGTGCAAGTATTGACCACAATAGGCCACTTGGCCACCGGTACTTTCCAGCGAGAGTTGGCAGAGCGATCGGGTATGTCGCAGTCATCCCTGAGCCGTGTCATGCCATATGTATGGGATGAGATAGTGGGGATGGCACCCCGATACATCCGTTTTCCGTACGCGCAAGCTGAACAGGCCAACATCAAAATGCAATTTGCAGCAATCGCCGGTTTTTCCAATGTAATCGGTGCTATTGACTGCACTCTTGCAATAAAGGCACCATCTGAGAATGAATTTGCTTTTGTTAACCGAATTATTGGTGGTATTAATATGCAGGGAGATCATACATATTCAAAATAGGCGGTCTTAACCTCCAAATATGGTTATTTCGGGAGGAGATTGGGGTAAGCAATACGCACGTGCACCTGCGCACAATATTCAGATTATTTTGATTTATAAAACGAACCTTGCGCAGGTTCTGGCGTACGTATGGTTTTATGAATTTGAAAACTTTTGTGCGTACGCAAATTCTGCCTTATGTGCGTACGCACACTTTAAGGATTACCTCTACACAAAGTTTTATACATGAGGCCCCTGGTGTTTGTTTACATGGAGGAAAAGTTCAAGTGAGTTGCATAGTCCTTTCCTGCGATTATTACTTTTCTGTGTATGGTTGGTTTGCGATCAACAATAAATGCTTCGCTGTGAGTAGCAAAAATGTATCTTCGTGAGAGAGAGCTTTGATTTGATTATGAAAGATTGTTGTTCTATTCCTGAGTCTTTGCTTTGTCTTCTTGAATTCTTTTTTAATAACTAACTTGTTGATTATTGGTCAGGTTTTTTGTTACGGCCAGCAACATCATTCCATGCTAAACCACATAGGAGTCGAATGACAACCTGGACGGGATTCAGGCAAAGAAAGCTGCTAAAAATTAATGCCACAAATCAGCAATATAAGGTAGAAAAAGTTCAGTAGAAACAGAAATAATCATCAACAGCAGGTCCAGTGTTAAACCAAGTATTAGTGAAAGCAACCCCAAACTTGGCACTGCTTTCTTTGACTTTTATACAGGCTTTAGGGTTGTTCTTTTTTTAAAAGAAATAATAAGCACAGGTTTAATTTAAAAAATTTCACACACACACACACACACACACGCACGCACACGCACACACACACACACATGCATGCATGCGCACAATATTAATAAAACCTTTTCAAAATAGTCATTAACAACTTAGTTCTCAGGAACTCTATTGGGATCATCTCAGTGATCATCACACATTTGCAAAGATGCTAAACAACCAAATTAAATACAAGTTTATTAATTAAGCACTTCACCGAAGCAACTTCCCCAAGTTGACCAGGGCTCTGAACTGAATGAACCAGACATGATGTAGTTATAACAAAAACATCAAACAAACAGAAAACTTCTGCCCTTCGTCCAACCTCAGCCATTCTTGAAAGCTAGTTGAAAAAGGTACACAAATTTACTTAAAGATCTAATTAAACAGCCATTAGGATCCCCATCAACAATGAGCTGATCAATCGTTACTGATATAAGGAAAATGTAACTGCTATTTTCTGTTGCCTTACTCCACCTGAGTCAGACATATTTACAATATTGACAGACGTTTGGGAATCTAAATATGTTTAGTTTAAGTTTAGCTCTTAATCCCAATGAATCACTGATTAATGTCACTAAATAAATCATACTGAACATGTTTAAAGGATATTCAGCAGTATGCACCACAATGGTCTGGTGTTATCAGCCTGTTTGACCTTGAACGAGCGAGGGATCAAGGGAAAACAGTAATGGGGGTTTAAACCTAAATTTGAAGGACATCTAAAGCTTCCGACAGCTTAAGCATTGCATTTTATGAAGAGTCAGTATGCTGCTTTGTGAGTGCAAGCAAAAGCTGTGGCCTTGCAGCAGTAAATCCTGCAGTATCGGAATGTGTGCTTATACATGTATATACAAACGCACTTGATAGCCTCTGCAGCAGGACACTTTGGGCAACACGTTACTTCTTTACTGGAGAACCACTGACATGGATTGCGAAAGTAGTCATGCTTAGAGTCTATTGTACTTTTTAGGTAGATTGTATGGGTGTTAACTTATTGGTACATGCATGGCACTTTTGTAATAAAATAGAACAAATAAATTACAATAAAGATGCCATGTGTAAGTTTGTGGCAGTGGATAGCAATATCCCTCCTTCCAAAAGTTCTACTTCTAAAGACAAACTTTGTGATTGGGGAAGATATGAAGGTTGCTGGATCAAATTGAATCTTTATTTCAAGGTGGAACGTGTTCTTGTCGATGTTCTGGTTGGACTGCTACTGTAAGTGATCAGTGCTTGAAATGAACATGATTCCCTAATCCCTCTTGACATTTCAAGGCCATTTTATCCTTACTCCTGTAACTTTCTTACATGCACCACCTTTTTGACCAATCAGACGGCATCACTTCTAGCAAGCATTGACCCAAATCAACTTTTAATTTGTTTTATCACTCCGCTTCCACTTTAGGGAGATAAATTGCTAACTGGGATTTGACTTCAGGGCCATACATCATCCAATAATCATCAAACCTCATAGAATCTTCAAAAACCAAGTCTGAATAATACAGCCCCACTCTTTTTCATCTCATGTTCATCTTTATCTATTTCAACCCATTATTCTATGGGCCCTTTTTTAAGCTTTTAACTGGAGGGTTGGCATTGTACTGGCGTTGTATTGAACCTGAGTCCCTATGCTTACGTCATTTATACCAATGAAACGTTAACATCCATGAACAACCCAACCATTTCCATTTGTCTACCATAACACCCCCAATTCAAAACATTTTCCCTCAAGCACTAATGAGCTAACACATTTGTCGCATAGCTTGAGTCCTACATTAACACGTTTGCTCCAAAATGGCTACTTAACTGAATTGCAGTTGTATCATTTATACTCCCAGCTGCATTCGTTCTCATACCCTGACTGGCACACCTGCACCATACCCTTCACTTCAGTTTAAATTAGTATGCGTACATAGTCCTGAAGAGACATTGCCCATAATTGCTTTGATCGTTTTACGCGAGACCGCTAATGCAGGGCTGGAATACCATGGACCTCGCAAAGTCTTGAATCAATTAATCCATCACTTCTAGCCTGTCACAACAGTACAGCACATTAATTAATCTCCAGAAAGCCTCTGTGCGTGTGTGTGTGTGTGTGCGTGTGCGTGCGTCCGCGTGCGTGTGTGTGCGTGTGAGTGTGTGTATGAGAGAGATAGACAGAAACAGATTGCATGAGATAGGCAACTGTTGAGTTTCATTGAAAAGCTGCCCAGGTAGAGGAAAATTCAAAGCACACACCAACAGCGCATTCACTATATGCCAATACTCAATTAGTGTGTGCTGTCCAATCTGCACTGCTCTCACATCCACACATCCCCTCACACACACTAAATGTCGTCTGAGCTTCAAAATTGCATGACAAGAACACAACAAAGCTGAAGTCAACGCCCATAGCTATGAAAACTAATTTCAAAGTCGCAATGGGTCAGACAAACATCACCTACAGCAAAAAGTGTATTATTTTTGTATCAAATTTGTACAACAAAGGTTCTTTGAAATGCGGTCTAATGTGCAGCCAAATCACCTTGTGCTTTTCGGACAGGAAGCTTGCTTGATGGTACAGTTCATGGAACAGTTTAAAGGTTCAACTTATTGAGAAGGTAAAGAGTGCTGGGGCCAGTGGTTGGGCATAGGAAAGACTTGTACTCAACTTATTTGATGTCAAAGGTTGGGAATAGGTAGACAGTGATGTTCATTACATTTGGGATCAGTAGTTGGGAATAGGAAAGAGTGTTGTTCAAGACATTTGGGGTTGGGAATTGGGAACGGAAGTTTTGGCCAGTGGTTAGGTTTAGAAAGAGGAAGATGTTCAAGACATTTGGGGTCAGTGGCTGAGGATAGGCAAAGATGTTTGAGATCAAATGTTGGAGTTAGGGAAAAGTAGTTAAAGGCATTCGTGGTCAGTGGTTAGGGTGAGGGAAAGTTGCTAAGACATTTGGGGTCAATGGTTTGGGATAGGTGAAGATAGTTTTAAGGTTGTTTGGGGTCAGTGGTCGTTAGGAAAGTTCAAGATGTTTGTCATCAGTGGTTGTTAATAGGGAAAGAGTGCTGGTAAAGACATTTTGGGGTAGTGGTTGGTGATAGGAAAGGCTGTTGTTCAAGATATTTGGGGTAAAGGTTTGGGAATAGGAAAGGGTGTTTTGGATCGATGGTTGGGGATAGCTAAAGGTGGTTTTAAGGTTGTTTGGGGCCAATGGTTAGGCAAAGATTTTTTTTTTTTAAAGGAGTTTAGGTTAGGGAAAGGGTCATGGGTCTAGGCTAGGGAAAGGGTGTTGTCAAAGATGTTTGAGGCCAATGGTTGGGGTTAGGTAAAAGTAGTTGTTAAAGACATTGTTCTATGTTTGTACCATAACCTATTATTTGATCCATACTTTAAACAAACACAAAATATAAAATAAAAGGTAACATTATGATTGTCATCATGACTTTAGAATACGCTATTTGAGGTTAATCGTTCAGTTAACGTAAGTTTAAGAGGAGCTTGGCTGAAATTTGACCTAATTGCATGGTCCCACATACCTATTAAATAACCAATATATAAGACATGACCTAAGGGACAGCATTATTGCTGTGCAAGCAATGGGGAGTTCTCCGCGCCCTGGTTGCTTCCTGGTCCCAAACTCCTCACTCAAACAGGCCACCTAGTATGCTTCTCTAGCTGATCGCCACCCATACAAGTAATTATAAGAAAGAGAAAACTCGTGAAGTGCTGTGTTTGTAACTTTGTTTATTTAGAGACCAATTACACGCAGTATTGTTGTGTGTTCGAAAGTGTGTTTGTAGCATGTTCAACTGGCCACAAAGATAGATTGAATTATATTTTATAAAATAGCTCTACAGTAAATTAGAATGACCAGTACAGATTTGAGATTTATTTTTGTCACTGGTGGCCCACAAACAACCTTCAATCTACATTACAGAATATACCCCCCAGATAATTCCCTCATTGAACTGGTAACCTCTAGTGAGTGGTTTATCCCATCTAAAAAGCTAAAGGGCTGAAAATCTGCAAGACTGTGAGCGTGTGACTGATTTGGTTCATTAACCAGAGCAGGCTGCCTGCAGAAACAATGCATCTCTCTCTGTGTGGCATCACTACAGAATGCCTGTAATCTTTCTGTTATACTATACTCTTAGCTATCTGCAACCTAGAAGTTCCCACACATCAGAGAGAATATGAACCCAAAGACACTGTACAGCCTGCTTCTGTTGCTGGCAGCACAAATGTAGGCATCCCTCTCCTGTGCTCATTCAAGCTTTGTATAGAGCCAAACAACATCTGGACTAGACGAAAAACCTCCTGGGTAGATTCAGCCTACATAGTTTGATGCAAAAAGCTTTTAAAACATGATAAAAACTGGAACCACAAAGTGTTTAGTAAATGAACACAACATATCAAATTAAATGATATGAAACAAAATAAGCTGTTGAAGTATATGTCATTGGCAAACTAAATGTTTTTTAACCCCTACCTTTTTTATAGATTATGCTTTCAACATGACTGTATTGTATTGTACTATAATTAGATTTTTAAATAAATTTAACTTTGAAATATAGATTATTGTGTTTGCACACCTGAAAAAATATAATCTGCATTTATAAAATTATATTTGGTTAAAGTTACTGTAAAAAGCTTTTATTTCTTGTTACGAGAATGTGTTTGTTTTACAGTTCTGCATTAAATTGCCTTTTACAGTGAGATGTTCCTCGCATAAATGTATTTGATCTTAAGTGGACTGTACCCTCATCTCTTTCAGATTAGTAAGTGCATTATGCAGCTATGTAAACAGGAGTCTTCAAATCTTCAATGAAACACATTGAACCAATAACATTCACTCCTGTTTTGTAGCAAACCTCTTATTAGTACATGATAAAGAAAACTCAGATCAGAAAAAATGTGCAAAAAAAAAAATTATGTGGAATAATAGCAACATGCATTTCTGCAAATGTATGCTGGAATTGTGATACATTTATCATGTAAAAATGACACAAACAAATAAAAGAAATATTTCTGGACAAAATTATAAAAACACGATGTGTATTCTTGTGTCAACGAACAAACAGTAAAAAAAGTTAATCTCAGTCTTCAAAAACTGTCAGTCCTCTTTCGTTTTACCTTCTGCCCTGCCCAAGAGGTAAGCTATTAAATTTTTAGTAACACTCTGCAAGCGCTCTCCGTCCCTACATTACTTACAGACTCATGAGCACAGAGCTGCAGTTTGTGAAAGTGAAGATGATGCTGCAGCCCTGCTCACTTTAGACAACCATCTCTCCATAATTTTACACATTTAATCTTGCTTACTCTTCTCTAATCTCCACTCTATACTATATGTCTCACTTCCTTAAAACCTGTCTGTGACACTTTCTTACAATTCTGTCCCTGTCCCATCTAGCAGTTCTTCTTTTTATCCTCTTCCTCTCCTGCTAGAACTCTTTGATCTGTCTGGTACTGGAGGATGGCAGCATCATCTTACCTGATGCAGAGTGAGCGGGTGCCCTGGGTTCAGCGGAAGATTCAGGTCTGCAGAGGAACGCGACCGGCAAAGCACAGACAGACAGCAAAACCTAACTGGAGCTAAAGCACTCCGGAGAGAGAGAGAGAGAGAGAGAGAGAGAGAGAGAGAGAGAGAGAGAGAGAGAGAGAGAGAGAGAGAGAGGAGAGAGAGAGAGACAGGGAGAGAAAGAGAGAGCGCACAATGGAGACAGTTTGCTGATTACTGTAGTTGGAGGTGAGATGAAGGGGAGAGAGAGAGTATGAGAAAGATAAATGAAAAAAGAGAGAGAGTTGGGGAAAAAAGGTAGAGCATGGGAGTGGCTAATGTCCTGGGCTCCAAGAATGCGGTAATGAAAGCAGTGAATGAATTAATGAATGAATGATCAGGTCTTTAAATGAATGGACAAATTGATGTAAAAGTAAAACAAATTATTAGAATAATCTAATAGTATTGGAATAAGCTTGATATAATATAATCCCAAAGAATGAGCTGATGACATAATTATTAATGATATACAATTATTAATTATATATGAAACAATAATACATGGGCTAGGGAAATGGATACCTGACAAAAGTCCTAATAAAGTGTATAGCTGTTTTTGAACAGGTGTCTCAATCCAGATTGAGTCTGGATGTGAAGAGGGTGAGTGAGTTTGCTTTGTGTGTGTCTGGTGGAAAGAAATTCCATAGTTGAAGAGCAGAAAGGCTGATAGCTCTGCTTTCTGATGAACAAAGAGGAAGGGGGCACTGTGAGTCTAACACCGGGAGTATCAGAACACTGTCTAATAAATATCCACTTGTAAGAATTCCTTTGCCTTAGTGCTGTCAACATTAACACATTAACGCATGTGATTAATTAGAAATGAGAAACGCATGAAAAAATTGACGCAATTAACGCGTTATCAGTTTGTGTGTGCGTGCGTGCGTGCATGTGTGTGTGCGTGGGCGTGTGCATGTCCATTGTTGTCAAGGTATGCTGTATAAAATAAAAATTATTTCAGATAAGTGTAGAACAATATTTAAAAAATGAAGAAGAAATAAATATGGTGTTGAACATTCATTCATATTCATGTCGGCTTTATTCCCTTTCGGGGTCGCCACAGCGGAATGAACCGCCAACTCTCTGGCATATGTTTTACGCAGCGGATGCCCTTCCCAGCCGCAACCCATCGCTGGGAAACATTCACACACACATTCACTCTTTAACACTATGGGCAATCGTTCTTATTCAATTCACTTATTCCGCATGTCTTTGGACTTGTGGGGAAACCGGAGCACCCGGAGAAAACCCACACAATCACAGAGAGAACATGAGAACTCCACACAGAAATGCCACCTGCCCCAGCCGAGCCTAGAACCAGCGACCTTCTTGCTGTGAGACGACCGTGCTACCCACTGCGCCACCGTGACGCTTGGTGTTGAACAATGAAATCTAAATAAAATAAATTTTCTCCTGCTCAGTGGTTTTGCCAGCCTTGTCCCACTTGCAAAATTATGGAGTCAACAGAGGATGATCAGCCTATAGTTAAATTCAAATGATTTTACCTCAGAGCTATCTAACAGGAAAGACAACATTAATCTCACAGGGTTGAAGATCGCTACTGCAATTGATCCAAGGTTTAAAGACCTAAAGTTTTTTTCCCAAAGATGAAAGGAACTAGGGTTAACTAAGCAAGCTGTTAATGGCAGAGAGTCCTGGAATAAAAGTCTGAAGTGATTACAAACTAACAGCCACCAAAGAAGAGAAGCAAAAAGTTAATTTGGAGAATATTGACGATTTATTGCATGTTGTTTACATGACAAAATCTGTTTTACAAGTTAAACAAAAATAAATAAACAATAGTTTCTTTGTCTTCAGTTTAATTATTTACAATTAATTTCCGATATCAATCACTTGACTTGCATGACAGAGAAGTCATAATGTTTCCTTGACAAACAATTGAAGGAATTGAAGGAACAATTTAATCATTTAAAGAATGATAGATTGAATGAACAATTGAATTAATGAATCAATGAATCAATCAAATGAATGGATGTTTAAATGCAGAAACAACTGAAGGGTTTTACTTTCAGGAATGTGTCCAGCATTGCAAGCGTAACAACTCATCACTCGGGTTGGGATCCATATGCAGGCTTTTATTTACAACGTAGTCCCGAAACAGGCGGATAGTCAGGGCAGGCAGCAAACAGGCAATAACAGAGATCAGCGAGCTTAGTCCAACGGGCAGGCGGCTAGGATCGTAAACGGAGAACAGGCAGGGTCACAACAGGCAGGCAGACAAACAGGATAAACGCTCAGAATTGCAGTAGAACTACAAACAAGACTTTGCGACGAGCCAAGGGAAACAGTCTGTTTAAATAGTAATATTAATGTCCTTCAGCTGGGTGTGTAATCAGGATGTCCCTGGGGTGTATGGGGAATGTAGTGTTGAGGAGCAGGAGTTAATGCCCTCTGGTGGCCAGAGGAGGGAGTGCCGAGGTAAGACTCCGTGACAGCATGCAAGACTGGTGAAAAACATTCGAGGGACCAGGGGGAGGGGTCAGGGGTGGAAGACTGACCCCAACCCTTCAATTTAGCGGTTAAGAGGTGGAACTACTGAAAGAGGATGCTTTTTACCAGGTTAGTAATAAACCACTTCTAAAATTGTATTAATGAAACCTCACTCTATCAATGAATAAAAGAATCAATTATGCGAATGAATTAATTAATTAATCAGTCAATCCATGTAAACAAATTAATGAATGAAATAAAGAATCAATTATGTGAATGAATGAAAAAATTAATCAATCAATCAATTATGTCAATGATTGAATAGATGAATGAATGAATAAAATAATTAAGCATGTGAATGAATGAATGAATAAATGAATTAATTGATAAAAGAATCAATTATGTGATTGAATTGATGAATGAATGAACAAATGAATCAATCAGTTATGTGAATGAATGAATGAACGAATCAACCAACCAATCAATCAATTATGTGCATGAATTAATTAATTAATTAACTAATTAACGAATGAGAGGCCTAATGATGAATGAATGAACAATTGAATCAATCAATGAAACAATCAATCAAATAAATAATATAATTAATTAAAAATTATTGCAAGAATCAAAGGAACTTTTGAATGAATGAAGTAATGATTAATCAATCAAGAAACAAATTAAAATCAATTAAACAATGAAAGAATGAACGAAAGACTGAATGCATGAAAGAATGATCGAACAAATCATTGAATGAATCCCTGGTTCAAAGACAGATTAATGGATCAACCCAAAATTATCACAAAGCTGGTTTTAGCTCACAGCCATGAGTGCTGGATTTCAATCCAATGAGTGAGCGCGAGGATTTTCAAAGACCAGAGTAGTGGCCTTAAAGAGTGTTGATCGAAGCAAAAGGCTCCATAAAACAAGCAAGAACAACAGAGTGCCATTGATGAACTGATCTCCTTTAACAAATCACAAGCAGTGTTGAATGTTAATTTCTTTCTGTTTGTTTATGAGTTATCTTTTTGTTGTGGAATCGTTGAAGCACCTATCATTCCATCATTGCGCTGCTTACAGAGTTCCTACAGAGCTTTTAGGCTGACAGCCAACACAGTGCTCAGATCAGCTAAACGCTAATGAGGTTCAGTTTCACATAGAGCCAAATTAACTCTAAAGCTTTAAAGGAAGCTCTTTAGGAAGCCTCACAAACCCCAATTAAATTTCACTTCTTATGTTTGTTGATACGTGACCTGATTTACTTAGCATACATTTGCAAACAAATATCTATTTAATATAAACTAATAAGCTCTTTAATAAGTAGTTAATTGAATAACATTAGTGATTTCAAAACACTACGATGTAGATAATTCTGGAAATAGAAGCATGCCTTTACAAGTGAACAGTAAGTTACTCACAGCACCAAAACAAAAAAAAAGTCTGCCTTTTTTTTTTTAATAATACCTTTTTAAGGACCAGTTTTAAGAGGGCTGTAGCCAGAGGTTAGATGCAGAAGACTAGAAGTTAAATGCAGGTCAACAAGACACTGTTGTATTATTGTAGTTACTTACCACATTTTAACCGTGTGAAATAGAAACTGACACTTAAACCCATAGAAATGTAAAAATAATTTTAAAATGTATCTATTAAAAGTTGTATACTCATTAAATTCCTCACAAAAACACTAGTAAACTAAACTTTTTAGTTGATACATAGAATCTTGACAAACCATTCAATCATCTCTTGAGGTTACTTTTTAGTACCGTTGAAATATTCTCAGAGATGTAAGGATTAATAATTAAATGAACATACTCTCACTGTCCAGATAAAACCAGGCATTTACAGATCAGGAGACAAATCCAGCTAACATTAGACAATTTTAGGCGAATTGTTAACAAAAAAACGTTTGAATTTCACAATAACTCTTCAGTGTTTCCCTTGACCCTCAATAGGTTACATTTTTGACTAGGTCCTTTAAAAAAAGGAAAACTAGTCCCCTCTGTAAATCTGTTTTTCTCCAGTTTCTCTGTGAACATTGAGCTGGAGTCCCGGGTGCAGCAAACAACTGCAAAATAACTAAAAAGCATTTTATGTGGTCATTCGGGGCGTTGGTGAGAAGCCCTCAGAGATCAGTCAAAGTGGTAAAAAAAACAACAATGCATGAAGACCATGTCAAAACTGTAATCAATTTTATATTAGATGTTCAGAAAGATCCCCGTCTAGAGGAGATCATCTTTAATTAACACACAGTTGATTTGTGTGTAGTCCTCTCATTAGAAATCCTCAGATTGAGATATCGTAAACAGTGGTGGAATTTGTCCTTTTGTGGCCCAAGGTAAACAAATAAACAGGGGATCCTATTTTTATTTAAATTATTTGATACAAAATATTTTATGATATTATTTTATTAAATATGTACAGGCAAAATTAAATGAACTGTAAGGTTAATTGCCTACATTTAACCTACAATTGGAATAAATGATTGATCTTGGAGCTTCCAGAGCCTTTTTTGCGAGTTTTCAGGTTAAAAGCTAAACTTTGCAAATTTTTAGGAATAAAATTGATGTGTCATTGGAGCTATACTTGAAAGTTTTGTCTGGGATAACTGATAAACCTTCTTCCACAAAAAAAAAACTTTTCTCTGATACAGTACAGTAACGCAGTGGTGGAGTTGGTTGGTCTATAACCAAAGGTTTGGCAGTTCAATCCCAGCCAGGTCCATTCTGTCGTTGGCAAGCCACAAGCGTGACTGGTGGGGTGTGTTTGGTGGTAGTCAGGAGGCCGTAGGTGCAGAAAGTCCTGTCAGACTGCCCCAGGATACCAAGATAGCTCATCACCACCACAGTGTGAACGTGGAGTGAATGAATAATGCTCTGAAAATTGTAAAGCATCTTTGAGTGTATGGAAAAGCGCTATATGAATCGATGGGATTATTAATAATAAATACCTATATGAAAGTTGAGCCAGGAATAACTGCTTAGCCTTTTCCAGAAAACTAAATTTAGTAGAAATAAACTACAATACATAAAGATACAAAAGCAATCAGTGATGAATATTAAACTGATGAGAGGAGATATACATCCCATGGGAGTTGTAGTCTATTCCAGTCAGCGAATGAAGTCGATTGTGCAGCTCTAGCATGAAGGACGAAAGCTGAGTAATTCCCTTTGGCTCACACACACGCACTACTCCTCCCAGAACCGCATCGCAGTCCTCACAGGGAGCTGGCATCCTCAAGAACAAGAAAGGACACACTAAACAACATTAGACTTCCATCAGCATTAAATGCTTGATACATGTCTGCAGAACACAAAAAAGGCTTTCAGACGAGATAAAATTGAACGATGAAAAAATGACAACAAAATAGTAGTTTAGAAAATGCAAAAATAACAATAAAACAAGGATGTAAACCCAGCGGAAGCAGGACGTATCTAAAAGAAACCACATTAGAGAAGTGGCCATTTCTGAAGAAAGCAAAAAAAAGTGTCAGGATGTCACTGTGGGTGTGAATTCTGCGGTGTGTGAGTGTTTGTGTTGTAGTGGAGGGCTCTGTTGGGAGGAGGAAGAGAAAGATCTGTTCACACACAATATGGTTGAAAATATTCCTTAAAACATGATTTTCAGTTGACCAAAAAGGCCTTTAACCCTGCGTGTTAGTACTGTGTTTCTGAGGTTGAAGGAAGATGAAGGAATGTACCTTTTATGACGTCAACACCTGAAAGAATGTGAAGAGAAGCCATCTTTATCAGGGTTTTTTTCATCTTGAGGAAAGCATTTAAACTGAAAGAGACTATAATGAAATTTATTTGATTGGAAAGGTTTCCCAATGAATTTGCAAATCTGTTTTTGTTAAAGAGACCAGAGCACAGGGGAGAAGACATGAACACAGACAGAGCTGACATGAATGATTTTTTAATACAACCGGATTTGATTCGACTTCTAAAAGCTTTACAGATTTTTTTTTCTAACATAATGATTGTAATGCTACAAAAAAAATGTGAAGAAAACAGACAAAGCAGATGGGTAATTTTTTACATTTCACAAAAATGTACACCAATTGCCAACATTTACTTAAATAGTGCTTCAAAGCAGCCTAATGTCGAACAATTTAATACGATTTCCTACTGTATAGTTCCATTGGGTAAAAATAGAACCATGCTATCATGTTAACTTAGGAACTGTAAAGTTCCTTTTGAAAGGATCAAAGATTAGTTAATAGTGGAAAGTTTAATAGTATGAAGAAAGTGTTGACTTACACTGACCAGTAATCACTAAATTATTATACAAGTCTGTTTTAGCATCTTTTTGTGTCTAAATAATGTATATAATTAACCTTTATATGTTGTGCATAAAAAATGGAGAACTCAAAGTAAAAAAAAACCCACACATGCAGAGAAAAGAGCTCTCTTAGTGAAGAACAATCGCAAAAGATGCCTTGATGAGTTCCTAATCACCTCGTCAGCACAACAAAATAATTTTAGAGGACACATCATAAATAACAAAAAACAATTTTTATCATAAAAGGCCAGTTTTGAAATTAAGCCACATTTATCTTCAAACTCCTGGAAACTTCTGGTTTTCATCTGAGATTCCTCGTAAAGCGTTGACTATCTGGGTAACATTTGTGACCTTCCAGCCTCAAAGTGTTAAGACCCAAACACAATAATAATAATAAAGTATAGTTTCATCATTTCAACACATTGTTGTGATTAGGGTAGAGACTACACACATCCTGTTAACATCATACCCGCTCATACTAAGTCCAGAAGAACCACACAACTCTGAAGAAACAACCAAACAAGCTGATGTAAAAAGCTCTTTTAAAAGAATACAAATAAGGAAGCGCTAAATGTATTGTGGTTTTTAAGGTTAACTCTGAAAAACATTGTCAGCAGGAAGTGTGTTTAGAGGAGCACTATAGGGGAAATTCTAGTTAATCATAAAGTGTTCATAGAACATAGTTAAGATAAAATTAAAAACCAATAATTCTACTACTAATAAAAAAAATACACTTTGATTTCACATGATTTTAAAACCAATAATGAATGAAGTCTTTTAAAAACAAGACAACATGTGGTACAAAATATTAAAATCTCATTTTTACAACGGAAGCAACAAAAGAATAAACTTAACCAAACGCCAACAGACTTAAATTCTGTTTAAAAATGGAACTTTAAAGGTGATTTAAATGTGGCATAACGCTGAGCTCACTTCCACAAGGTCAATGTATCTACAGAAAATTTGGTGTAAGTGAGTGTGTGTGGCACTGACAGGAAGCTGGACTGGAACGTAGTGAATGGTTTGTGGTATAAGCAGTTAAAAGTGACTAAAACATGAAGTGCTTAAGAACAGGGGATATATTTTCACACACTTTGGATTCGCCAAAGTTGACCTTGAGACTCTAACAAGGAGAGTGTCACAGTAATCCAGACACAAGAAGACAAATGTTTTGTTGAGTCTTTAGCAGTGGAGAAATTCAGCATGGGGCACATTTTTTCTGGTAAATTCTTAAAAATCGTGGTCTAGAAAACTGCTCAAAAGAGATGGTTTGAATTTCACACCGAAGGTCTCTAAAAACAAACCCTTAGACAAACAAGAGTACGCGAGTACTATCCACCCTAGTTGGTGATTTTGATAAGATATTTACATAATCAATGGCTTGTGAATTTGAGACATGTTCGTCATAGATGTCTCGTTACAAAACAAATCAACGGTAAATTTACATACAAAAAATGTAAATGAAAATCAATGCTTCTGTATAAAAAAGGTATACATCTGCTCTAAAGTGTTGGCATATTCCTGTAATCAAAGCTTTTGAATCAAAAGTTTTGTTTTTGTCAGTAAAGCTGAAGACAAATATCGATGTTGTCTAAGCTGCATATAATCTAGTGTTTCAACAGAAGAAACAAAGCTAGATATTTACATCAATAAATCAATAAATAAAGTTTAGGCATTGAGGTTTACTGCTTATGTACGTAACACGTCAACAATGACATGCAACATTTCCCAATCTTCTCTCACCTCACTCTCATTTCTTAAAGGTCACCAATCGTGGCATTTTAACATAATATACTATCAATCGTATGGGTCTCTTGGAAATTTCATGCTGCGCTTCAGTTCAAAATACAGATCAGATATTTTATTAGAATGACTTCAAGAGAAAATTTTTTTGCCTCGGGGTGTGTTTCTTGCAAAAATAGCAAAAGCACCGATTACTCAGCTGAATGCATGCTAAGAATTTTGTTGCCAATTACACTTATCGTAACAAGACAAAAAGCATAGGCAACTTGGTTGTCAAATAAAATTGTAATTTTACCTTCAACATCTTAGCTGTAAATAAGCCAAAGAAACAGAGGCTGCAATTCACACTCAAAGTGTGGCTTACGCAAGTCAACAAGATCTTAAAATAAATGAAAAAATCGTAAAGCAAAATTAAAGTGTGTAATTGACAATAACTAAACTAACAGCCAACTAAAAATTTGCTTTTTTGAATCTCTCATGGCAATATAAGCACATCACATGATCGCACATGGCAGAGCTCAGCACAATTAAACCTTAAAAAATGGTAAAGTGGATACTTTAAGCTTTACAAATATTCAGCTCTACTTTGTTTCCCCTGACTTCCTGATGCAAGACCCCGAGCTGCCCATTGTGGGTTAAACTCATCTTATAAACGCAAATTTTAGTTAGTTTATATACAAGTTTTAAGCTTGTTCTCAGCATGTTATTCACATTATTTGGCAATTTCCTAGAAGACAAATGCACCTATCAAACTACTTGTAGTGGGCAGGCCTGGGGGGGTAGAGGTTTGTGTCGCTATTAACAACTTATTAGTCAGATTATAGACAAATAAAAAAAAGAAAGAAATGACGAATGTTAAATTTAAGCTACATATGTGGAAAAACAGGAAGAGAAAGAGAGAATTTAATGGTCTTCTGCCATTTACTGGAAGGCTTTTGTAAGAGTTTAGGTCTGCTTTCATTCATGGGTGTTCCTAACACAATTTGACAAGCGAATGTGAGAGAATTCACAGGGTGTTAAAATGTGTTCTTCCCTAAATTAGCTGTTTTTACTCACTTTAATGGGTTAAGCTTTCATTTATAAAGTAAATGCATGTCACACGTGAGGTAAACAGGATAATAGTCTATATAGAAAAAATATGAAATCTAGGTTAAATGGTGGCATCTTTTTTTTGATCAGACAGTTTCTGATGATCAAGCAGCAAATGTCTACACCAAACAGAGAAAAGGGAACCTTTTAACTCATCTCAAGTTTGCTATTGCACAAAAAACAGAGCCGTGAACACCCACACAGTGAAAGATTGAGATCTTTCTTCACTTCAGTCCCAGCACTACTCAGTGGACCCGCTGGCCTTTGGTTGATGGAGCAAATGAAGGTAAGGCTATAGATGGACCGTATATGTTCCGCAGCAGTCATGTGGTAAACCCAGGCTGTAAATGTATTTAATGATCTCTCTTAAGTGGGTTAAATATAGTGAAGAAACTGTGTTTTATTTTAAAAGTTTTCGAAGTCAATTTACATTTTAGGTTAAAAGCTACAGAGTAAAATCTAGAGAGTTTAACTTAATCTGAGTCTATTATATAGAGAATTAAATTGAATATTATTAAGTTAAACTTTTTTGTTACAATAAGAAAAAAAAACATTGAGCTTTGTATAGCAAAAGACAAAGATTTATTACAAAGGTTTCATTGAAGAATTTGCTCATTTTAACTCAAATTTAAATTCAATTTTAACAGTTTTTTTTTACTTTATTCAGAGAAGAAACAAATACACTCTAACAAGTTAAAAGTAGAGTTTAGTTTTGCTCCCAGAACTGTGCCGTGTGGGTGTTGTAATTTTACCATCCATTTTCTCTCACCTTATTTAACATCTATAGCCTCTCTTCTAATTCTAACAGCTGCATCAACACTCAGAACAGTTTAATGAAGCTTTTAGAGCAAATAAAGTGGAACATATCTTCTTTGAATGGTTTCTCCTGTGGATAAAGAGCAATTTGTGCATTATTGTGATCATAAAGTCTTTATTTCTTAAAAAAACACATACTACACTTAAAGGTCAACCACTATAGGGCTGAACTATCAATCGCATTTGCAGTTCAATTGCACCATGACTAAATACAATTTACAAATTGCAAAAAAAAATATTTTGTAAATTAAAACCACAATTAAATTGTCACATGATTAAACTCATGTGAGTGTAATCCACAGGTTTACTTGTTTGTTACAGCAGCTTTTATTGACTATAATATGGTAAAGCCATATACATTTTTATATGTATTTATTTCATCTTTAATTGTGTTAGCTTGTTTTGTTATTGACCCTAACTTAATGTTTACACCAGGTTTTTAAATTGTTTTCAGGTCTGGAGATTCAACAAAAATATATAGAACTACTGTTATTGAAGTTGATGCAAAATGTACTTGCTGATTGCCCAAATCCACACAATTGGCGGTATATAAAATGGACATAGCATGCGTGACATTCAGTATGATCAGTGAAACGAACAGTGAAAAAATGGGCGGAGTCAACCATCGCCTTTGTGATGTGTGTCACTTTCCGGTAACCAAATATGGGTTCAGAGAGGCGGGACATAGGCATAGCACAGATGTCTGAATGACTGAATGTTTACATTTTTTATATTTTAAACTAATATTTTTTTAATAATTCACCCCTCAAAGTGTTCATGAAGGTCAAAAGTACAAGTGTGCCATTTGGGGCAGGGCATATAATCTTATAGTTAATACAAACTCCATCTTGTTTATAATTAAATGCAACTGTTCTTTAATTAAATATCACAAATATTTCTTTTAAACTATTAAAATTAAAAACCGTATGTAACTGAAGTTATTTTAAAACTATAAGCATGAAACAGCTTTCAGTTTACAGTTTTACTCAACACATGAAATCAGTTTAAATTGTAGAATATCACATTCTGCTTTAAAAAAAACTATTGGAGAGCACAAAAAAATCTTAAATGAATTTTCAGAATTTAAATGTCACCACAATTTTTTGCTTTTTCTACTAATAACTGGTTAATTGTGTAATGTGGGTTATATTAAATTATTACTTTGCTACTGTTTCCATTTTTGCTCAAAACTGACTCACATGACTCGAAATGAGCAAACACAGCGTATGCCACAAAAGATTTGTGGAGAGCTTTCAAGGATGTTCGCTCACCTTTGTTCATATATGCTTCACCACAGCTAACATAAGCAACGGTACCACACAACTTCTGAAACTGAAAGTTATTATGAAGCCACGCAGTCATGAGAAACTAAACTCACTTTACCTGAAGACACGTATGATTATTTCTGAAACAAAGAGTTGTTGTAGCCCACATTTCTTCCCCAAATCGCCTCTCACAGAATTTAACACCCGATGGGAACCCCCCTCTTGACTGCTTCTTGGCAGAAAACTTTATGACATACAGCATTGTATTACTGTAGAGGTTCAGCGAGTATGATTGGATGATCCCTTATTAGACAGCGATTTATACTCTTAAACATTATACTCTTAAAGATAGTTAACAGCTAACAAATTAGATTTGACTCACAAGGAATAAACTCAGATCTGGAAAACAGATTTGGAGGTCACACAATATAAGCCTTGTTTTTAATTCTTAAGACTTTTTGAGTTTTAATATTTCGGAATACTTTTTGTTTCATTTAGATTTTTTTTCATTATATGATTCTAGTATTTTCACATTACTTGTTTAAAATGAAAACAATATTTATATATCATACTAAAGACAAATCCTAGTATATGTTAATTGGTAATTGATCAAATATATTGCAACTACAAATACATTCTCTCACTCAATGGAAAACAATATTTCCATATTTCTCTTTGAAATATGGAGGTACCCTGGAAGAAACAGAAGAGTCACCTGTGGTGAGGGCTCCTCGGATCCTGCATCTCTGCTGCGATGTTCTCCATGTTCTTCCTGCTGGTGGTTGTCTCAGCTAAACTGTTGAGAGGGGGCGCCGGTGATGACCAGTGCTCCCCGTATGAAGTCACGCCTGGGAGAGGTGAGGGAGACAGAAAACACTATGTTGATGCTCCTGCTTTTAAAACACTGTTTTGGTTCAAGTTACCTTTGTTAATCTGGTTCTACTCATCTTCAACCTTTCTGAGCTGGAGTCATCTATTTTACATTATCCATAAGGAAATAAATCTACCTCTTTAATCAACTTTTTCATTTGTGTTCAAAAATAATTTTTATTTTCCACATATTTACTCATTCTGATTATTTCAGAAAATGCATTACTCTTAAATTTTCAGAGATTTTTGGAAATGGCAATGTTAGAAGTACATTTACATGACACAATCACAAAATTTCATAATCTACAAAGATTTATTTTTATTAAGTTCCCTTCAGTTACTGTATGTGGTTGCCTGACTAAACAGATTATGATTTAAGATTATGATTTACAGATAGATTTAAATCAAACAGTTTTTTGTATGGTTTGTCTAAAGACGAATGAGTCTAAGAATAGAGAAGCGCCCTGCTACTATACTATAAAAAATAGAGAATGATTACATCGAAGTTATCTATATTATATGATGCATTTAAAACGTTTATAGAATGAAATGTAAATGCAAACAGGAAGCGGAAAATTCCATTAAAATGTTTGACACATTTATTCATCCCAGGTCAGAAATATTGGACTCTGACCAGTACCTGACCAAACAAATAAATTCTTTACCTTTAGTCAACAACCTTTTTTTTCAATATTTTTAATGAAATGGAGAAGATCATCCAGTCTCTTATCACATCCAGATTGGATGGAAAAGATAGGTTAATACTTTGTAATGTGGACTTCCCAGTTTAGCCATTTCATGCCTTCAAGTGGTATAAAATCCAAACAAAAAAATATGACTACATCACTTTAATTTTAGCATCACTACACTGGCTACCAAATTTAACTCCATTGTTTATTTTTAAAGCCGCAAATGGTCCTAAATTCCACAGTGACCAACTCCTCCAAAATCCATTAAGGGCCTTTCAGATTGGTAACGTCTAGAATGTTCTGTTACAACATTCGCTCCCCCTCCTCAATCCCCCAGAGTTTTATGTACACACTATTTTTCCGATCCATTTCAGATATGCTTATAAGTTCATACATCACCGGAAACACGTAGCATGGACAGTGGAAGAAGAAAAGACAAAAGCTCTTGTGTCATCAGTCTGCGACTGCTCGCTGAAATATACGATTATCTGTACATAATAACGATGGTTACCTCCTACTTAGTTTTGTGCGTCCTGTTGAGCTGAGACTCTCATCTGCCCAAATTTTGATCAAGCATTGAATTTCCTCACTCCTCCACAAATATCCTGTTGATCTGTATATAAACAGCGAATGAGTTGAGGAGGTTTTAACTTTCTCGCCCATGTCCCGCCCATGTGTCCGCTAGGCCACGTGAACCGTTTCAGGAACTACCTCTGGAAGGGATTTCGGAAAGGTTTATGGAAACAAAAGAATTGCTTACACACATGCTACAATGAACCGCTACCAGTGCCAAGTGTTTTTGGAAACGGAATACAGATGCCAGTCTGAAAGGCGCCTTAGACTTCTTCATTCTTTTGATTTGGAGCTACTAGTGGTCTCGCGATCCAAATGAAAAGTTCACATTGACTGTATACAACAGGAACTTACCATGCATGGTGTTGCGTATGTATGATAACGAAGGCTCAGAATAGGCGTAGCCAGCCATCTCAGCCATCAGTTTTAAAATCAAAGTAAATGAGAACCTGCTCACCCCCCGACCCCCGAACTTGTGGCCAGTTGAAGTACTACAGTTAAGTCACTTCTTGTTGCACATAAACAAGGAGAGCAGAAAGGCACAAAGTCCTCATTACATGCTTTATGGACACATGAACCAGACATTTTTTTTAGTTATTTCTATTTTTTCTTTATTTGGCTGATTGTGCACCTCTCCTAAGAAATTAATTTTGTTATTAGTTTGTATCGTTGAAGGAGAAATTAAGTACTAATAGAGTGTTTTCATGGCACATGATCAGATTGGAAGTCAGCTATGTTGAAAATACCATTCAACAGTCGGTCAGACCGTGAAAAACATTTGAAATAATACAGAAATTAAATCAAAGAGAAGAGTGCAAAAACTTGTCTGAGAAAAGAGATGCTTGTGGTAAGCCAGGATTTCCGCGGCTAGAATATTGAAAACATTTGAGCTTGTTCTTCTCACTTCTTCAATGACCCTTGTTTCAGATTCTCCAGTGATGGATTCCCTACAGTGCTTCAATGACTACAAGACTCACGTGCGATGCACTTGGGAGACTGATCCCCAAGATAACGTCTCTTCAATACAACTGTATTACAGAGACACAAAAAAGTGAGTCAAAACAAAAATGAAACAGAAAAGAAAGCCTTGAGAAAGTGTAACCAATGTCTATTTTTAATCTTTTTTTCCTTTTTACAAAAGAGAAACTTTATGTGTTCTGGAGGAACCTAATGTTATTTTAGCCAATGGGAAGAGCTCTCACGCATGCCGCTATAACACCAAAAGGTTTACATTAAATACAAATCATGCTCTGCTCTTCAAAGTACCGTGTGGACCTACAACCACAACTTTCCGGATTGCCCAGAAGGGTGAGTGTGCTTTTGCTTCTTAATTTACCATCTAAATCTGCTTTGGTGTGGAAAATCCGTTCATTCTCCTTTATAGGTAAAGTCAGGGCACCAGTTGACTTGACAGAGAAGTCAGTTGATGGCGGAGACCACCTGCTCTCCTGGGAAAGCCCTTATCCTGTGTCCACAAATATCACAAGCTCCCTGGTGTATCAGCTTCAGTATCGCAGACACATGGGTGATTGGACCGTGAGTACATAGAGCTAAAGTAACAAGTGCTGTAAGGGAAAGCCATGACATTCATTTTCTGCAAGAACGCTATAGAGTTGAGATTGGGATTGTTGAAAAATAATTCTTCAAGTGACATTCCATTTGGGCAAATGCCATCTAATGTCCGTAAAAAAAAATAATATTAACTGTTCTAGTCAGATTTAGCCGTTGTTTCAGTCTTAGGTGCATTTGCACAGTCTAAAAGTACACACCTATCCGAATTTGAATGAACGTTGGACATATTCTCAGCAGGGCGCACTTTCTTCAAACCTCTTCTGTTAACTCATGATAAAATGATGCTCCTTGTCTTTGGATGGCGCTCAGGGGTACTGATGTGTTTATTTTGAAAACAACGAAAATGAATCATGAGTAACACCTCTTTTTGGGGAGTGAATTGTTTTCTTTGGTGCATGCATCTTACACTGTTAAAAATCAGAAGACACAGGTAAGCAAGTTATTTTACCAAGATTTGAGTATTTTGCTTTATTTTTGGGTCTTTGTTGTAACATTTTGCAAGTAGATACCTTTTTTTCAATATGAGCGATATAAATGAACTGTTAAAATAAACCATTATTTTAAATGAACAATAGTCAAAAGAATGAATTACCAAAACAAACATTACTTCCCGTTACTTCTCAGGCAACAACAGCCACATGCTTGGCTATTTTATAGTCTTTGTGGGCTTTGTCGAACAACTTTTCATCATTGGACACCAACAAGACATGCTTCTGAATATTCATATTCTATTTATATATACTTTTTTTTTAAGTCGAATAAATGTAACCTGGATGTTCAGACTGAGGTTGCAATGCAAAAAATCGGATACGTATCCGATTCAGGACCACATATGAATGAGATCTGGGTCAAATTTGAAAAATCGGAATTGAGGTTTTTTTTTGGTCCTTGAGTCACTTTGGGCTGCAGTCTGAAGGTAGCCTTACTACGTTAATTTGTATAGACATTTATGCTTCATATCCTTTTCCACCCAGTGTTTTATAAATTCCGCCTTTTGTGTGATCACATCACATCTAATCCAGTCTTTTATGTTGTTTTTCAAACTATTTTGTATAAGGCTTCTCAATTTTTGGGGGCTTAATCAACTGCATTTGGCACCCCATGAAAATATAAATACAAAATGTGTTTTATAAGAAAATGGGAGGGGAAAAAGTGGTTAGGAACTTATTTTTAAAAACACTGTCAAGTTTAAATCTGTCAATATGAATGCATTCCATATTAGTCTTCAAATGTTAAATCTTATGTGGATTGTTACTTGGAAATGCTTTTTTTAATTCTTGTCTAAATTTGCTTTGTAAATGCACATAAAACCTCAACCACCCTTTTGAGTGATTTGATATTTCATGAAACCTACCTGCCAACTACGCTACATATCTGAATTTGTGAAACTAGAGAACTTTTCATTTTAAATGCGCAAAACGTTCTTCTTGACTTCGCTCTTCATGCTAGTTGGTCCTGTTTGTTTTGCAAATTTAACCAATTTGAATGAGTATGACTTTTTGCCTTTAACACTGAACCCAACATAATTGATGTAAAAAGTATCTTAACAGTATTTTAACAGTATCAATGTAAATGTAACTTTCGTAGATTTGACATGACTACACATTCTCACTGTTTCACCTGAACAGACAGTGGACAACATCAGTAAACTACAGCTTATAATTGAAAAGGAGGCGCTGATGCCTGGTTATCAATATCAAGCCAGAGTGAGATCCCGAGGTTATGTCGGACTCTACAGTGACTGGAGCCCCCTAGTATCCTGGAAGACAGACTATGGTGGAGTTTTATTTTAAATGAAATGTTATTCTTCCTCTCTTATAGCATGAAAATGAAGACTGGAATGAAGTTAAAACAATCTTTTTCAGATGAAAATAGAGCTTTTGACCTTGAGTGTGTGATTGAGGGGGACACTGCTGTGGAGTGTACCTGGAAAATTAAAAAAGAACATGCTCACTTTATGGCTTATCACATCTGGTGCCAGGACAGAGATAATACCACGTGAGTTCACCAATCAGCAACTGTTTGAAGTTAGAGTAAATGCTTCCTAAATAGCAGTTGTGAATCCACAGACCCTATGTTTGCTGTGAAACTCCTCGACTTCTGTCCACCATTGAGGAGTTCTCAGAGTTTGCATGCTCTGTGAACACCACTGACCCTAACTCACTAACAGTAGAGTTCAGACCTGTGCAATTTAGTAGGACATTCAGTACCTCAAAACACAGTGAGTGCTCGAAGAGCTTCTTAATGGACATGTGTGCCAGTGCTGCCATCTACAGTTTAAATTGCACATTGTATTCCTTTTTTTCTTTTCAAGTAAGGCTTCCCAAACCTGACCCAGTACAAGTGTTGGAGGAAGAGGAAGTTTTCAAGCTGAGCTGGTCTAAACCAAGCATTACAAAACACTTTGAGTACATGACTGAGCTGAAAACCACATCCAAAGAGGCATGTTTGCATTCTCTCTGTTTCGGTATGAGATTAGATTGAAGCTGAAATGACTCCAAAGATTTCACATTCTCTCTGTAGGACTCAAGGATCTATAATCTTTCAATGGGAATCGAAGATTTTGAGATTTACCCTCAAATCCTTCTTTATTCGACCGATTACAGAGCACAGATCAGATTTTGGCTTTTACCTAAAGCTAGTCATAGGTTTCAGCCTTCGGAGTGGTCAGAGCCCACAGTATTCACCACTAAGCCAGGTAGGACTGGATTGTGTGTTGTGTTGTGTTACATTCTAAAGATTTTGTGGGTAACACTTTATATTACAGCCTGCTAATTAGGTAATTAATGTGTACTTACAAGTAATTTAAAGTCAATAGTGTTCTTACGGTGTAACACAGTGTGGTTACTGTGTACTTGCAGGGTAGTTACAGTGTAATTACAGGGTAATTACTGTGTACTTTCAGGGTAGCTACTGTTTAATTATAGTATAGATACTGTGTAATTAGTTTTTTTACTATGTACTTAAATGTTAATTACAGTGTAACTACATTCCACTTTTGATTACAACCCTCATCCAATGTAGTCGCAGGGTAATTATGATGTAGATATTCATAAACCAGAAAAACAAAAATAACTACACAAAAAGTACACAGTTACTACAAATAATTACCTATTGAATACACAGTAACTACCCCTTAAGCACACAGTAACTACACAGTAGTGTCCCAGTAATGACAACCTAATTACCAAACAGGCCCACTACATTTACACAGTGATTACACTATTAGTGTGAATACACAACATTTATTCAGTAAGTACACTCTAACTTCCCTGTGATTGCACCATAAGTACCCTATACGTACACAGTACCTGCCCTGTAAGTATGCAGCAAACACCCTGTAATTAGCAGGCTGTAATCTAAAGTGCTACCTTTTTTTGTCAAAATAATACAAAAGTCAGAAATATATGCACGCTCTTTTGATTTTTGACACAGTGCAAATGTATCAATGACATTGGGCAAACAATTTTTTTTTGCAGCTTTGTCATCAATCAATTACATCTTCTACATTCTGGTTGGTGTGTTAGGACCAATGGTTATCCTCATATTGTACAGCATTCTTCCAGTCTGCCACAGGTACACATCTCCTGTGCACCATTGCTCTTGTCTTTCTAAACTCTTTTTCAAAGTTCAAAATAGCTTGTCCCTCATTACTTTTAAAAACAACCCAAAGATGTTTCCTTTCAGACAGGCTTTTCTAGAGTAAAGGTGCTTGTGTAGTTTGTTATTACCTCATTTTCTAGATTTTATCCTTTGCGTTTGTTTGGCTGTATCTTTCTTTTTGCTACTCTGCTGTACTATACTTATTTATTTCAACATTCATTACATCAATTGCCTTTCTGTGTACCATACTTATTTTTCATCTGCTCAAAAAGAAGGGTCGTTCTGTGGAAGGGGACGATTCCATCACCCATACAGAGCAAAGTGCTTGATGGGATGAACAAGGTGAGAATATTGATTGATTTTCTACAATGTTATTTGGATAGGTGTTTACTTTATTGCTTTCTATCTCTCTTACGTTCTCTCTTTCAGAAATATCCTTCAAGGTGGCCATTTCTACAGAACGAAAAAGAACTAACCTCTGTTTGTGTACTGCTTACTGCTAATGCCATTGAAATCAGCAACAGAAAGTAAGATCTTATTTTATGATTTAGCTCTGAGTTAGACTATATTGTGAACATCTGTTCAACTTTTTCTTAATTACTCCAAATGTAGTCTCATATAATCATAGTTTAGCAGTTACTTTACTAAGGTCTAATATGGATTAACAGTTTAAAAGAATTTCTACTAGATAATTTTATAAGGTAGATATAGCGCTACCATACACTTAGTTACAATGGATTTAGGAATAGAATAGAATAATGTTAGGGACAATAGAATAATGTTAACTTAGGACAAATATAGAAAATAAATAAGAAAATATAATATACCCAGTCCAACCAACCAATCAGTCAATCAATCAAACTTGATTCCTGTTGCTCTTCAACATCCAAGCCTTACCAAGGTGCTGTACAAGAATACAATACAAAAGTAAAATTTTACAAGGACAAAAAAAAACCCAGATACAGATAAAACACAACCTCAATCAAAATTAACAAAAATAAATGTCACATAAAAGCCTAAGAATTCAAAGCCATTTTAAATAGATATGTTTTATTTAAAATATTGGAGCAAAGGTTGATGGATAGGGAGTTTTAGAACTTTGGACCCGCCACAGCAAAGGAACGATCACCTGATTTCTTTTACCGATTACTCCAGCAGGTGTTTCACACCAGATTGTAAAACTCTACGGAATTGCTGATAGGTTAAAATCGTGCACATATAAGAAGGGGCAATATCAGTCACTGCATTAGAAAATAATAAAAGTATTTTATACTGAATTCTAAAACTAACCAGGAGCCAGTGCCAGAAGTACAGAATAGGTGTAGTGTGCTTATGTTTTCTGGTACCAGCATTCTATTGTTTGGTGTATTCACACAAAGAAGCGGGAACTAATAAATGCATGAATTGCTTTCTCATGATTGCCAAAAACCTTTTAAGAAATAAATTTGCCTTAACAACAGGGGAAATTTGCTGGTCCAATTTCAAAGAGCTGTCTAATATAACTTATATTTTTAACAGCACTACTAATCTGAGAGGTCAGAGCAGCCAGGTCAGGGGGCTTATCACCTGGCAGGTGGGACAAGCCCAACAATGTATTCTTTTTTTTCCTTATTTAGACATAAAGAGTTTTGAAACGGCCAATGACTATTGGCTTCAATGACAATTTGACTTCAACTACACAGTTCAGTCAATGGGGGAATGTAGTCAATGGGGGCTATATAGATATTATATTATTATATAAACCGTTTTGCAAATTTTTGTGATAAATCAGATATCCAATTTATTTTTAATGTTGTGTGAAAATAAACAAAGAATCCAGAGTAAAATACCCACATATACATGTGGAGGACAAGAACATGCCCAATGAAGAACCTTTATGTGGCCTTAAAAAAACATATTTCATTTGTTTGACTAATTTCGATTGAATTTCATTTTTCTGAAACAATGTACAATGTTGGTGTTTCATATCTCAATTACATATACATTTTGTTTCACGCATAACTCTTGCAGTGTCCCCAAGGAGCCTTCTGTGGTCCACACAGAAGATCCAGTTAAAACGGAACACTCTGTTGAATCAAATCTTTTGAGCACCTTCATTGAGGAACAGAAGTGCAAGGAAAAAGTAGGCTTGAGGTTCACTGGGCCTTATATTTTCTCCCATGAACATTTCCGCCCACAGAATGAAGCATCCGAATTGTCTACAGAAGCTCAAAACTCCACCTCTGTTGAACACCTGAACACTGGTCTATCAGATGAACCACCCGAGTACACACCCAACCCGGATCCCATCTGTCCAGTCATTGCCAATGCGTCCGGGTACATCATGATGCCATGTGTCCCCTCTGGCCAATGCCAGCCGACAGGATATCTGATGCTCTCACATAATGAACCTAACGAGTGCCCCTGAAGATGTTTTCTGGTTAAAAACAATCTGCAAGATGGGGAGTGATAGCAGAACAGATGTCATTTCTTGATATAAACTTTTCTGAGTGCAACACTTCACCTCCTAAGACTAAACTGAGCTTTGTTTAGGTGTTTTTGAAGCTTTTGTGCTTTGAAAAGCTCACCAAGAGATGGCAGCGTCATCTAAAATGAATGCAGAAATAATCCTTGTAAATTCTCCTCATATCAAAGCAACCTTATGAGTGAAAGAGAATGTTTTCATTGGTTTAGAAATTTTATTTTCGCATGCTATTAGTTAATTTTGACTGCACCATGATTATGAACAACATCTACATAGGATGTTTCACAGCTAAATGTCTCATAATAACAACGTAATACTCACTGCTTTGGATTTTTAGCTACCTGAAAGTGCAGGAGGGGTATGGTAGCTGGGGCCAATATGAGGATCATTTTGGAGGAAAGAACGTCTAGTACTAGCTCTTCCTTTTAAAAAAAAACATAATTAATCTTTCTTTGACTTGCATTAATAAACACGGCATTCACTGTGGTGAGAACGTAAGCCACAGATTCAATCTTATCCAAACATCTAATGCTATTTATTTGAATGGAAGGTTAGAGATTGGCCTATAGTTGGATAACTCAGTAGGATCCAGGTGCGTTTTCTTGATTAGTGGTTTAATTACTGCATGTTTTAGCTGTTTGGGAACGTAACCTAGTGATAGTGATCAGTTTATAATATTTAGAAATGGTTCTTGAGCTATTTGTAGCAATTCATTCAGTAATTTTGTTGGTACAGGATCTAGAGAGCATGTTGATGATTTAGATGCTGTGATTATTTTTAGCAGTTCTTTCAGGTCAATATTTGAAAAATTCTGCAGTGAGTGAGTCAAAGGCATAGAATTTGAGTTAAGCTGCTTAGATTGAATATGAGTTTTAGTAATATTGCATCTAATGGAGGTATTTTTATTTGAGAAAAAATTAATAAAATCATTGCTGCTAAATTTTATAGCTGCATTTGAATCTTTCGATGTTTGACTGTTTAGTAGATTAGCCATTGTTTCAAATAAGAGGCGTGGGTTATTTTGATTTGTTTCTATTAATTTGTGATAGTAGTTAGATCTTGCAGTTTTTACTGCTAGTCTATATTTAGACATGCACTCTTTCCAGCCAATTTTTGAATACTTCCAATCTAGTATTTTTCCATTTATGCTCATAGTTTCTGGTTTGTCTTTTTAGCACCTTTGTATTATCATCAGACCACAGAGTGGCCTGTCTATCTCTGACTCTGACTTTAATTTAAGCGGGGCTACAGTGTCTAGGGTGCTAGTGAGAATATTATTCAAACTGTAGGTGAATGTTTCAAGTTCATTTTCATCTGCAGGTACACTAGAAAGGTGAGTAATATCTGGTAGGTTTCTTGTAAATGCTTCTTTAGTATTTTGGTTTATATTTCTCCCTAGTTGGTAGCGTTGAATGCTACTGTTAATGTTTATAGTATGCATAGCACAAGATACAAGATAGTGGTCTGAGATGTCCTCATTTTGAGGCGATATAACAATGTCACTTAGCTCAATCCCATGAGATAGAACCAAATCTAGAGTGTGGTTTAGACGGTGAGTTGCGCCGACCACATTTTGCTTAAACCCACATGAATTTAAGAGGTCTGTAAAGGCAATGCCCAACGAGTCTTTTTTGTCATCGATATGGATTTTAAAGTCTCCAAAATCTTAATTTTATCTGCTCAGACACCACCATGATAATCTTTTCACTATTGATTGTCTTCAGTAAACTTCTTCTGCTCTATTTGCTGTTGTGAGTGGATGCGAGCTCATATCGAATGCCATCCAGTGGCTCTTTTATATCTCGAATGTACTTTGAACATGTGGCCAGCTTTCATTGGTTGACAGTGAAATCACACACTGCAACAAATTAAGACGTCATGGCACCATTTTTTATGTCTCGTGAGGTTTGAGTTTAATATAATTATGATTTAATATAAAACCCTGCATATAAACTGTGCAATTGAAAATTTTTGTTTTTTGGCTGCATTTCTAGATATTTGATAACATTTTGTGCAAAGGTGTGATGCAAACGCAGCTGTTGTTTCAGGTCTATGTTAACAAAAAACAAAAGGCTTGATTTTACTTTTTCTCCTGAGCATGAATAATATCATACAGCATTCCATTCTATTCTAAGCATGATTCTGACAGCAGTTGCATTCCAGATGAAGACTTTAAGACCCATTGTTTGAGTGAGAGTAAAATCTAATGAGAGAAGGACACAGAGGCAGAGGTGGAGCTCTCACTCCCAGTGGAGAACACGTCTCCTTTGCTTTGTTGTAAATAAACAGGAAAGCCGTCAAAGTGTTCGGAAACTATGTCGATGCAGCTTTATTACGCAATCCCTGGAGTACTGAAGTACCTTCCATGAACTGCTCAGCTACTAGATTTTCAACATGCTTGAGAAAAATTTTGTTGCTTTGACCGCTGACAAACCTCACCCAACCACTCTTATAACAAAAGTCAAATCACATAAATCTTCTAGTTGAATGTATTGTGTTATGTTCAGTTTGATTAGAAGTAACTTAATTGGTTTCAGTTGTACGTCTATTGCCATCTTGGCTGATCCTTTGGTCTTTTACTGTTTTGCTGTGATACGACTGATAAGATAAAATTAATAAAAATCTATTCTAGACTTACAAAGGTACTACACATTTTTGATCAAATATTAACAAATAACAATTACAAATTTAATATATATACTATTATTTTTTTTTTAATTCTTTTCCTAGATATAATCTATTGGGATTGTTTCAATACAATTCTACTAACATTTGAACAACAAATATTTTGTAGTTTTATTTAAATTGGAAGTTATTATTTAATTATATACAAAGCACCTTATTTGTTTATATTACTAACTTATTCAAAACACAAATTGTAAACCCATTTTATGTTACAAAAAGATGTTTTTGTTGTATTTGTGAAACATGGTTTAATTAGTGTGGTTAATCCACAGCATTATAGCTAACGTCTTCATATATCTACATCTAAAAATATCATATAAAAAAAAATAATATATTTTTGGAGAAAAAACCTTCAATGTGTAAAAAAAACAAGCCATATGAAAACACATTTAGTTTAAGTTCCAAGTTTTTGAGATTTACATATAAAATAACACACCTTGAACAAATTCAACAATAACTACTGCTAGGGCTTTGCAATTTATCACATTTTGATCACGAAATCGATTTCTATTCTTAACTATCATAAAAAGAAAATGTTAGAGAAAAAACAATTATTGCATTAATTATGTATTTTCTTGCTGCGTATTCACATTAACTCACTGCCGAAGCAAGGTGAGGTGCAACGCTCTCAGCCTCTTGGCAATTTAATGATTTCACATGATTTATTTAATGAACTACGTATTGATTCTGAAATATTTCTATAAGACTTTTTATGAACATTCTTATCTAAGAGGTTATTGAAGATTTTTACACATCAGCATTGCGAACACAGAAGCGTGGCATACGTGGCATTAAAGTTAAACATCTTTGAACATCACATTTTAAGAACACGCATGTCAGATGTTGTATAAGCTGATGACAAAAATATACCCCTGTCTTTGAATTACTAGCATAGCGGTGCCCAATAGCTGCTAAGATGCAATGAATTCCATGATATGTTATTTTTTTATTACTTATTTAACATGACAAAAAGCTAAACAAACAAACAAACCAAAGGTAATAGATAGAGCAATGCTGAGATAAAGCAAAGATAAAAAATAGGATGATAAATAACTGTCAAAAAAGAAACTCACTCACCCTCTTCCCATTCAACCTTACCAAACAGGAATTTATACAATTAGTGAGGTAAATATACATGACTACTGTATGTGACCCAATTGCACAAAAATTCAAATTCACAACAAAAAACACATATTATGCTGTTTCTCTTCAATGCTCATAAAACCTGAAGTTTACTCGTCATCTCGCCTTTTAAAAAGGTGATGTACCTCTAAAAAGCTGAAGCTACATCTAAATTTAGACAACGTTTGCAGACAGCATTACATTAGGACGGTGTATCTGTATTGTACACACTAACCATTTCTTTCCAAATATTTGCACTGCAATACTGTACATGCTTGCAAGTTTCCACTAAACTAAAATGTTTTAAAACCTTGGTTATAGCTAATCTGAACCGCCATATGAAAATGAATGAAGATGAAAGTATTTACGGTCTGAGAGAGATGGTTATTTAGAGCTCAGTGTCACACAAATATGCCAGAAATAAACACAACATCTGTGGAAGAGCTCACATGTTCACACACCCAAGCCATACGCAAGCTCACACACAATAGATCAGATCATTATCTGCAGCAGCAGCACACGCAGTCTTCCTGTTATCTTCTTTAGGGCCCTGCGGCATGTGATTGAGTACTCATAAGCAGAAAAGTGATGGAGCATAAAAATGTTAGGACATGCTTGATTGAACGTCTAAACTTATGTATTAAGTGTATCAACACCGTGGTTTCTAAACACCATCCATTAAGAGTGCAAAAGAAATTGAATATTGTCAAAACCAAATAAGAAATAAACTAGTTGTGTGTGAGAGCTTAAAATATCTTCTTAACTTCTATTAAAAAGAAATGTCTCAAACATCCTTCTGTAAAGCTAGTTCTGTTCAAATAGGGATCATATAGGGATTTTTAAACAAGGGGCAATCCTGATTTCTCCTTTTTAAATAGTGCCCTTAACATAATCCAACATTTTTAGCTTACATTTTATTTTTAGCTTACATTTTTGTGTGGCTGGCCATTTCCTTGTTGCAAGTTTTTCACAAAGATTTGTCCTTTAAGTGCCCATCCTTAATTATACTCAAGCTTAAAGGTGTGGTATCACATACACTCAACTTTTCTGACATTATCACATCTTTTCATATTGGTCCCATTTCCAAAACATGCCAAAGGTCATATTCAGATTGTTTCATGCATGTTTGTGTAAACGTAATTACTTTTTTTTCTGGGAACTCAAACTGGCTTGATGAAGGTAGCCACGCCCATTGGCCATAGCACCACCCACTAACCAATCAGATGAACCAATGAAGTATCTCATCTCACTGAACGTACGTGCTGACATAACCGCGTAGCCGTATCAGAACCGTATCGATAAACAATGAAAGTGTGTTTTAGGATCTCATGGGCCAAAAGAGTTTTTGGCTTACCAGAAGACGAGTCACCACGTTTAAGACTTCGAGAGTAAATAAGCTGTTTCTCAAACTATGGCATAGCTAAATGTCACTTTTATGTTTTTGAGAATTTACTCGTGTTCTTGAGAGTTTTAACAAACTCTAACAACCCTAATCAACAAGTTTACATAATTATTTAGCCCTTATTAGCATTTTCTCAATCTCCGGTAACAATAAAACAACAGTAAAACACACATGAAAATAGCTTTACATAAACATCAGAATAATAAGACCTGTGAAAATATTTTTTTGACCTAGAATGTATGACTTTTTAAGACCTAAAATGTGGGCTTTTAAATTGTAGACTTTTTAAGACCCTGTGGAAACCCAGTTCAGCCTTGCACATACATTTTCGGACCAATGCCTTTAAACAGAGCACCTCCCACAATATACGACGGAGAAGGCTACCCTAATTTTAAATACACATTAGATATGTAGGGCGGGGGGTGGTGCCTGGACATCATCCGCCAAACGACGGTGACACTCCAGGACACCATTCCCTCTTTTATTGCATTTTATCTCTCCAACACACCCACATATACCTGCATTACATGACAACTGGGAGCAGATGTTGGGGAATGGGTGGACGACTGCCCCCATCTTCCCTCTTGTGGGGGGTAAGGGCCCACCATCGCGGGGGTGTGGGTAGCTGCGGGGGTGGGTGCGGGCTGCAGGTGAGTGACTGGCTACTTCCCGGGACAGGAAGACTGAATGAGTGGGTAGATGGATGGATGGATGATTGGATGACTGGATGGGGTTGATTTAGTGGGTGGGGGGGGGTTAGGTTTGGGGGGCTGCTGGTAGGGGTGAGTGTGTGTTGGGGGACTGCTGGTTGATGTGTGCATGGGGTCGGGGTGTGGCCGGGGGGGGGGTCCTGCCGCGTCTGGAGTGCTGTCCCTACCCGCGCCCATCTGGTCCCTTGGCCGTCCTCCCTTTTTCTTGCGGGTCCACGGAGGTGCCCGGGACTGGGGGCCTACCGCGGGGGGATATGGGTATGGCGGTGCTTGTGGGCGGGGCCTCCCAGTCTCTGCCCGCACTGTCAGGGGCTGCATTCCCGCCTAGCTTTGGGCTGGTCGACCTCCTGCTGCAGCGGGCCCACTGGGGCCCCGGGCATTGCTCTCTGGGGTTGCTGACTTTACCAGGGGAGGTGGGGCGGGTCCAGCTCCGGGTCCCAGGCCCCAAAACTTGTCGTTCTGTGGGGGGTGGGCTGGATATCTGGGTAGTTCCTGACCATATATGGGACTTGGCCTGAGGCAGATCCCACGTTTCATTTGGGACATAGAAGGTTAGTCACAACACCTGGGTTGTTTTGGTCGCTGCTAGATGCTTGAGGTTTAGGTCACCTGTCCTGTAACACTCAATTACTTATGTGTATGTGTATATATATATATGTATATGTATGTATGTTTGTGTGTATGTATGTATGTATGTATATATGTATAGGTGTATGTATGTGTGTGTATGTATATGTGTATATGTATGTGTATGTATGTATGTGTGTATATATAGATATATATATATAATATATATATATAATATCTATATCTCTCTACTCTCTCTATCTCTCTATATCTATCTCTCTCTCTATCTCTCTCTCTGCTCTTTCATCTCTCTCTCTCTATCTCTCTCTATCTCTCTCTATCTATGCTTCTTCTCTTTATTATTATTTTTATTATTATTCTGCGTGTTTCTGCATGTATGTATGTATATTTATATTTGTATGCATATCTGTAGAAATGCGAACTACTTGGATGTAATAAGGTAGGTATCTAATATTATTTATTTTACTTATTCTCATTTTCAACTCAATCTTGACTCCTTCCCCCACAATTACCTCTCACCTTCTCTTTCCCCCTCCAAACTTCTCTACCTCTGTTTTCCCCTCAATTACTTCTCTCCTCTTTCCCCTTTTTTTTTATTAACACCGTCCTGTCCTGATGTATGTTTATATGATTGATTAATGTAATTATTGTGATGAATGCGAATGAAATAAATTAAAAGCTTCTATCCAGAGGAATAATCAATATATAATATCTTCAATTCTCTGGAAAGAGCAAAACTGACCAACTCATACGAAGCACCTCCCTTCTCATGGGGCTGCTTTGAAGTAGGACAGGACAGGTAAAAAAAAAAAAAAAAAAAAACAGAGCCTGACACTCTCCAGAACCAGCCTCTGATTCACGACCTCTGTTCATCTGATCCTGGGTGTGTTGTGCTGGCAGGAGGCTAAATCTTTGGAGCGGCGACTTTATACTCATTTCTGTTAGCAAAAAAGAGATTTACCTGCTTTTAGGGTTTTAACTCTAGCAAACATCAATGCTAAGTGCCTGTACATCATACTTTAGCTGCAATAACAATCTTTTGGGGACCTCTGTTTGGGTGAGAAATGAAAGCGCTAACAGGGAGGGCTATATCTGTCATCCTCCATCTTAGAGATATATTTTACTTCTTCAAGTTGTATTGCTCTGAGATACTCCTCTGGCTTTTAAAAAACACACTAATGTAATAGTGTAGCACATCATATGTTGTGTTTGAACGTATTTGAATTTATTTATCAGGTGAGGTTTACATACACTGTCAACTACAAGGAAATCGCATACTGAGCCAACTTCTTGTTTCCAAACCTTAAATCTGAAACCTATATGCGATGTCATGAACACAGTGAATCATTTCATTCAAATGTGCAAGACACACATTTATGTTTTAATGGCAATGTAACAAACATTGGGTTGAATCAAGCACTCATTTGTCCAGATTTACTCAAATGTCCTTAAATGTTACTTTAAGGTCACCTATTATGCCCTTTTGCAATATTTATATGATTACAATCTCGGCCTTACTTACAATGAACTTTCAGTTGAAACATTCTTTCAAATCTCACAAAAAGCTTACACATCATAAACCAACTGGCCTGATAACAGCTGGTAATTTTGATGCAATTTTATTTTTCAAAAATTTGATGAAATGTAACAACTTTAATGGTGTTTACACACCAAGCACAGAACATCTGGAAAGAGTGTATGATTTTATGTAAAGTCTATTTAAAGACGTGACAATGCACTCCGCGGCGCGAAGCTGCAAAGGCTCTGAAAGTTGCAGTGCGATTGACAAGCATCACGCGACAGGGTAAACCAGACTGCTGGCCCAAGGTTATAAATTATTATAAATTATTTGTTTACAAACAAAAATGTCTTAAATCTCCATAAAACTTTCCATTTTGAAATTAGCAAGCATATGGATTTTTTACAATGAAAAAATATTTTTTAAATATATAATCTACTGAATATAATGTGTACTGAGTTACCCAGCAGTCCTGCTCTATGCCTGCAACATACTTTGTGGCTTAAACTTTGTTAAACTTGCATACTAATTGAAGAAAACTGTTACGCAGATACAATGCCAAATCAGAGGTATTCAAAGTGAGTCCCAGAGAGCCACAGTCCCTGCAGGTTACAGCTCCAACCCTTCTTTAGTACAGTCTCTTTAAATTCACAAGATCACACACACTATATCAGCTGTGGTTTGGATATATGTGCCTGTAATTATACACTTGGCAAGTAGGGGGTTTCGTGTACGCATGAATCTTCAAGAAATGAATCCTTTCTTGAACCAATTGGGCCGAGAGTTCAATGTCTTCATCTCACCCTCACTAATAAAATATTTAGCATCACTATTATACATAACAGCAAAACTTTTATTGCACATACTGTGCTTGGATTTTTTTACATCAATTCACGAGTTCGCTTACATACAATTAGCTCATAAAACGCAAGCGTATGTAGCAAGATTAAGATAAACGTACTAGGCGAGCGGTCTGTGGGAGGCCCTCGGGGCCAAGAAGCGAGCCGTGCACGAGAACCTCCCTGTGAGATGTGGAGACAGGGGTGGCGAGGGGATTTTAGCATTTCATCGTCGAATTGAAAGTGAAGTGGTTACGCTTTTATGTTTGGGAGCGGTCAGAAGGATTGAAAACACCTGTAGATTGTTTAAATAAGATTCACGAACTTCACTAAAATTGGTCAACGACTGTCATAAAAACTTAAAAAACTCACTCTCTGAACGGTGTAACATATGTAGGATGTGGTGTTGCCCCTCGTGGCCTGGATCATAAATACTGGGATTGACTGCAAAAAAAGTATAAAATTCAGAAACAAAGTAGCTGGATAATTGTGTTTTTTTCCATGAGCGACTTGAATTTTCTTTCATCAAAAATGTCAAGCTCATCTGAGGTCATGCCAACAGTGAGATGATCTACTTAATCACCTCACTTGCTTCCTCTCCCTTTCTCTCTTTCCAAGAGGAATGTGGAGCTGCACTATTAATTGCATTAATTCAGCTCATAAATTCCAGTTATCAAGGGAGCATGTCAGATCTGAAGAGAGGGAGTGAATATCTGTCTGGGTGGGCTTCAGTGAATAAAAGCTATTAACCTCAAACTGACATCCATAGAAACTAGACAAAAGCAAGCCATGGCTATGGATCAAGAATCGAATGCTAAAAATAACATTTCACTAAAAATAAATGGATACTTTTCGATTTTTGAGCATATTTTTAACTAGATCATTTAGTGCCCTGGCTGGAGAAATACAGAAGCCTGTGGGTCTCTTCACGCTCTGTAAAGAGGGGAATTTTAATCAGGACGCTTTGTCCAGGAACATATTTGTCACATTCCCTAAAACAAACACTAACAGTAACTCCCTGGAAAAACAAGGCAATAAACCTTTCTCCTGTCCCATTTAAGAAAGCTAAAGTTTTGAGGCTGTGAACAGGATTAAATATATTTATGGGGAGCCCTACAAGTCAGTAAAATAACTGACATTTACAATATCATCATTTTAAGTGTATTGCTATGACACCTAACTAAAAGTATTTAAAGTTGTTTCTGTTAACTACAAAATGTGTTAATAAACCTATATTTTGTTTACATTGATTTTGATGTTTTTGTTTTAAATGTGGCGTCACGGTGGCGCAGTGGGTAGCACGGTCGTCTCACAGTAAGAAGGTAGATCACGGGACATTTTGAAACTGTTTGTAGATCCTGTTTGTAGATTTCTGTTTAAACCCTGTTTGTAGATCACGTGACATTTTAAAACTGTTTGTAGATCTTGTTTGTAGATTTCTGTTTAAATCCTGTTTGTAGATCACGTGACATTTTTAATTGCGGGATACGTTCGCTATCGGTTATGTTCCCGCTCTTTTCAATGAAGAAGATTCTGATTGCCGATTGCATTTTGATCATTCCACCAAAAAATACATTACAAAAGTATTCGACAAATATAATTTTTCTTCTACAAGGTCAGATATATGATAGTTACCTGCAGAGGCAGAAAGTAGGTGTACATGTACTCACACTACTCTAATTTAGTGATTTTTTAAATATATACTTTTACTTGAGTACATTTTATTTGACGTAGAGTACTTCTCTACATTTAATATAGGATCCTCTACTCGAGTAAAAGATGTACATTAAAATAAATATTAATCATCAGCTGTACGCTACATAAACGAACAGCTTTATATAAAACTTGACATCAAAGCTATGCAAGGATGTTGAGGATAGCTAGTATCATAAGCCTCTTGATCGGCTCTCATGCTAGTGGTTTACTTGGTCATATAAAAGACATTAAATATCTTACAATTGCATTGACAAATACTATAATACACACATCAGCAAAGTTGTACCATAGATATGTATACATAAATAGGTTGCATTTATTAGATTGTGGTCATTGTCATGAGCCCTTGTATAAATTGAATGTATAAACTTGTTTCAAGGTCCGAGATGTAAATCATGAAATAATGATCAAAGTTATTGAGTACACTCTGAAGGCCATCACACGTTATTGAATTTACTATCCAAAGTTTCGTTCATGACCAAGCCTCAATCAAAAACAATGGGCACCATTGGGAGCTCACACATCTGGCAAAACAAATGCCGCAACTGAAAAAGTTTAGTTCTGCCATATCAGCTTGTATTTTGCAAGAAGAATGACCACTGGAGGCTGGATCTTGAGTGGGACATAAAAGAGGAGTTGGATGAAGAGCCGAGGAAGTAAATCACGAAAGAAGATGGACATTTAGAAGCCCCTTGTGCTGATGTTTGACCATTCAGGGGTGTTCAATAAAGCCCACATACATTATAAAATGGTAGTTTAATGAGTAGTGATGGAAAATGTTGTTTATTTTAGTACTTCTGTACTAAAATACTATTTTAGTATTTTTGTACTTCAGACTCTTGTTGAATTAAATGATTGAATCGCTTGATCTAATCATTTATATCATTTACATAGAACTTTTTTTTTTACTTCTAAACTGACAGACTCAAAAATAGAGCAAAATTCAAGAATCATGGGTAAACTAACTTCCTCACCTGTGTCTTCTGATTATTAGCAGTGAAACACGCACGCATCAAAGAAAATGATTCACTCCCCAAAAAGAGCCATTTTAAGATTCATTCTTTTCACTTTATCATTACCCATGAGCGCCATCCAAGGGCAAGGAGCTTCACTGCACCAACATTAAAAGCAAACGTGTGAAGCTTGCAAAAAAGCACCCTGCAGAGAAGCCATCTGAAGGTTTGTGTGGATCTCAATTCAAAATGTTTTCAGACTAAAATGTATTACAGTCTTTACGTAATCTAAAATAAAATGCGAAAAACTTCAACAAAACTCAAGAAACTGGATATTTGTATGCAAGTTGTATGAGGGTTGTAACTTTCACCAAGACGATTAAAGAGAAACAGAGGTGGCAAACCAAAGGAAATGTGTATGTGATCTAAATGAGTTTGAGAGTATTTATTTTCTGCATGTTATGCAAATGAGTTGTTTTCAGGAAAACACGACAGTGCATCAAACCTGAATAGTTAGTGTTTACATTAATTCTATGTAAAAAAAAAAGTGCAAACAACACAGAATCAGCCAGCTCTAGAACATATCCGAAACATACCACCTACACATGCTCTGAAAAACACTCTGCTGACATGTGGAGCCCTTTATAGGACTCTAAAACTAAGCTGTTATCAGAACAGATTTACAAATGAATAAATAGTATTAAAGAATAAAGTCAGTTCTGCATTGTATTATACAGTAGCACCTTTACAGTCTCAGAGTCAACTTCCAGTGTTAGGAATTGCTAAACAGCATACAAAGGAGGCTAGGTTTTATCCATACATTCTCAGTGAGTGATTTAGGTTTGAATGAGTTACAAGACAAAAAAGCATATTCATTTTTCTTCTGCTTCCTGAAAATAACGTGTAAAATGGACTCTGGCAACCGTATTTAGAGAACAACATTGTAATGTAGCAGTTCCACCAACAGGTTTTTCTCTTAACACAAGTGATCATGGGAAATTGAGTCTTTTCATGTATGCTTCCAGGGGCCAGTAATTCTGAGGTTAGAAGGCTGGCACTTCATTGACAGAGCAACAGAAAACCAACGCCAGTTCTCCAGCTTCTTGTCCTTTTCCTCCTGACTACGAGCAGACATTTAGTTCTGTGAGACGTGACAATGACTTGCTTGCTGGTGTTTTTTAACAGTGGTTAGTTTTATAACTCTTATAGTCTTAATGTCTCACTGTTCATTCATGCCATATGACATTAATTCCATCAGAACAACCTAAAAAGGAAGAAAAAGCTTTGTTAAAAAAATCCTGTTTTTTGTATGTTTTGTAGAAGGTTGTAGCCGTGCTTACCTGTCTGTCCACATCACATGAGCAGGGCTCTCATGGCAGATTTGCTAATGCGATTGCGTAGTTTTCTTCTCTTTTTTGCAGGTTGAGGTGGAGGTTTGTGTTGAGGGTATTGCTGCACAGGTGAAAACGTGGTTCCTTTTGGCAACAAACAAACAAAAAACTTTTAATAGAATAAAAACTTTTATTCTGTTTTAGTCAATCAAATTTTTTAACACATTTAGTTTCGTGAATTTCATTGACTTTCAGGACAGCAGAGACTCAATCGAAAGACCTGGAAACTTTGAAAACCAAGCCTGAGAATTGGTGGCTGTCAATGCAGATCTACAGATAATACCAAAGATTTGATTTCCGTGCAGGTTAATATCCCTTCCTGAGATAACTGGACACATTTTTAAACTTTATCTGTAAGAATATTAAGGGGTTGGTTCAACAGATGTCCATTGAGCATAGCCTTTGTAGTCTGGTCTAACCCCTAAAACGGGGTAATTACAAAACAAAATACTTAACTGCGAGGAAAACAGGAACCTGTTCCTTGGAGTGTCCAAGCTGATATTTGAGCTACTAAAAACATCTAAATCTGGCACGAGGACAAAATATTGGTCCAAACAATTGACTATAACGTGGAGGCAGTGTGTGTAACGCCACCCACAGGTTTTAGCAGAAACCACATAAGGCTTAAAGTTTCAGTAAATCAGCCACTTATTCTTGACCAAGAATCACTAACGGAAAGTCAAAAATGGGCCAAAAAAATATTTCAGAAAAAAAACTCTTATTAAAATGAAAAATGTAATTAAAAGTGAATAAAAAAACTTGCAACTATGCATTAGATATGTTTATTTCTTCTTAAAAAAATATTAAATTAACATTGATGTCCAAAGGAATCTACTCACTTCTGGGAGAAGCCTCAAGTGGCCAGTCAAGAAATTACAAATTTCTTCACTTTCTCTTACGCATTCAACCTGAACCTCAGATTTGCAATCATGTTCATATTCTAATGCCTTTGCAATTTCATCGTCCTATAATCCTATAATGTTCAGAGCAACAAGAAAATTATTTGTATTTGCCAATGTCCTGAGGTGCTTTTGTCAGGTTTAAAAAGTTTAAAATAAAAACCCCAAGCAGCACAATAATTCAATAAGAAATCAAATGAGCTACTTCTGAATCAAAAGAACACAATTTCAATGTGAGGTATGCATTTGCTAGCTTGTAGGAGGCTAAATATCACAATATCCAACTTAGATAATGCTTTACATTTAGCATTTTAAAAAGCTTTCTACTGTTTAGCTTAAATGTCTACAAGGTGTAATATTTTGGTATGTGACAATTATGTGCTGCTAAATTGCACTAATATATAAAGTGAACAGTAAACATGACACTGAAAATTACTTCTTTAGGTTTTATTCCATAGGTTTCATGCTTCAATGCCGGCTTTGACACAATTTTTGTGTCAGCATTGGAGGTCACCCCTTGTGTCCACCGACAGTAAATGTAAGGTTATGTTTTTATTTCGCCATAATTAAATTTGCTTGCATGCAACCAAGTAACAGGTCTGTAGAAAGTGAACAAAAATGAAATGTAAACAAATTGACTGTGGTACGTCTCAAAAACATTTATGTTTGCATTCATTTAGTTTTCCTCCTGTTTTATTATGCCCCTGAATTGTCAAGCCACATTCTCCTGTCAAACAAACCACCTTTAACCAAACAGAATAATCAATTTCTCATGAAGGGAGGGTTCAAAACAGTAACGAACCCATAACAAATTTGCAATGGCAGACTGTTTTAAAGTTACAAATATTTTAGCCTTAAGTCTGCAAACCTTTGATGACAAAAAAGCAAACAAAAATTTCTTGGACACTTAATAATACTTTAGATAAAACAATGTTATAGCATGGGTGCGATGTTTTTGTCTCACTAGCTCCACCTAGGCTGCAGCTGTTCTCCACAGGGAAATAAAGCCTCAATTTGATGGAACATGTGAGTTGAGACAAATACTGTAGAAGGTGAGAGTGTGTCTCCTGCATCATTTTGTCTGTTTAAAAAGAAAAGTTGTATGTCCTTTTATTTCTGCACCAAGACTTAATATATGCCAAGGCACAAACCTAACAAGAAATAGGTCCTACAGTATTCTACCAGTTAGCACTTCCTTTTCTCCTTGTAGACTCTTGTCAATCAGTCACCTAACCCTTGTGTGGTGTTCATATTATTGATACTCAGGCAGTGTTTGCAGGTCTGGTGGACTCCTTTATTTTTAATCCCAATCAAGACATTTTAAGGTAATGATTATGAATGATTATGTTTTAAGGTGAATGATTATGTTTATGTGTGATTTATGTTTGTGTAGGAAGACAGAATAAAGGAAAAGAATCTGTGCATGTAATATACATGTGTAGGGGGATATAGAGAGTGGGTTCATAAAAAATGTGTTCTGATAGATGTTCTTCACAAAAAATGAGCCAAGGTCAGTGAATCTCAGTTGCAAATAATAATTGCTTGTATAAATATTCTTTTGATAAAAACACCATACAAGGGTTAAATCAGACCTTACATTCCACAACAGCCAGTGATATGCATCTGGGCTAGTTTTATTTAATCAGAAAAACATCTAAACACTCCAAACCAATAATCTCTATCAGATGGCACCAGGCAGAGTGAATGATTTGTTCTCTCACCTGTCTGTTGCGTGGTTATAAAAGTGTTCTGCTCTTTGTGGTGAAGCTTCTCTTGGGGTTCTACACTCGATGGTTTGTCCTCTGCCAAATGTTTCTGCAGAAGCTCCTCCACCTCCTCCAATTTGGATTTTGTATCTAGTTCTCTTAGGTCCTCCTCCTTCATTTCCACTCTTGGAGTGTCCTCCATCCCTTTCTGGGTGTTCAGTGCATGAATCTGATTGGACGATCTTGTCCCATTGGAGGCAGGCTCTGTGTGGTTGGTTTCTTTTTCCTTTGTTCTGTGCTTAAAATTCTGATTAAAGTTTAACTCTGAAGTCTGATTAGTATTATTGTGTCTAGAAATAGTCTGTGATTCTAAACGTGTAACATTGCGCAGTAAAGATTCTGTTTCTTCTTGCTCTGTAAAATTTGGAATGGAAACAAACGTCTCGTTCATGTTTCTTTGTTTCTTTAAATCCACAGAGTGATGATTATGGCCTTTTGCGCTTCCATGTTGAGTCTCGTTACGACTCCATCCATCATGGCTTAGATGAAAAATGTCCTTTGAGTCAGAAATCTTGAGCAGATCCTCCAAGTTTAGCCTCTGGTTGTGTTTGAGTTCATCTCTGCGATGAAGCTCATCTTTGGGTCGACTTTTCCCAGGGTGCTCCCGTACTTCCGCTTTCTGCCCGGTTTGTTTACGGCGCTGTGCTGGCCGAGGGGCCGACTGACAGCGACACTCTACATGATCGAGGACTGAGATCACAGCCTTATCGTAGAGAGGATGCTTGTTGACATATTGTATCTTCATCACCTGAGAAAGCAAGGAGAATAGTTAACCACATAATAATGATCAACTAATGCAAAAATTAAAGCTCCACGAGAGCTGTAATCTGACTTTAAATCCAGCTAATCATATAAAGTAGTCATTTATACATTTCACCAAAATCTAATACCCACAGACAAGCCACAGTTTCACCTCTTTTATCCATTATATCCATTTTGTTGTGTCTCGTGTTATCTAAGCGGATGATGGGTGGAGGGCAGGACAGAGCCTGACCGATCCAGTGTTAAAGGATAGAAATTAAGATCAAAGATCTTCAGCTCTCACGTACGTTGTCAAGTTTTATAATTATAATAAATCATGGTTTGAATGAAATTAAGTTTTACACACAAGGTTCAGGAGGAACCATGCCAGTTTGCACACATACCAGGAGCCAATTATCTAGCATTTGAATAATTAGCTCCTGATATGTGTCCAAACCGTATGGTGTCTGGGAGTTACGAAAGTATCTACTTATAAATGTACTATAAACAAAATGAACTTACTTAACTTATTCCCATCAATTATCACACATACTGCATGCAGGCAAATTACCTGTTTGGTTGTTCGTGCGCCACTGTTCTAACCACTGTTTTTTCTGTTGTTGTTGTTCTGATGCTGTCTGGCGATTCGTTGAGCCATCTTAAGTTCAAATAATCTTTATGCTGGGAGGTGATTAGCACCAGCTCCAGGTAGAGAGGTTACCTTTAAACTCATGGGGGCAATCTTTTTTTCTGCATGTGTGTGTGGGTTTTTTACTCCGGATTCTCTGCGTTTTTTTCCCCACAACAAGAATAAAATGGTGTTTTGGTTGCTTTATTATTATTGGTTGATTTAAACTGGGTTTTTATAATAAGTTAGCAATTACTGATCAGTTAAAATGAACACTTTCCTCGCACTGAAAAACTTTACATCCCTAAGATAGCAGGATATGGTAGTTCTGTTTCTACCCACCATATAATTATTATGCAATAGGAGTTCATTTCTAACTCTTTGGTCAAGGCCTTTGTAAAGCTGCTTTGTAGCAACTGCAAAAAAAGTGGCATTAAAACATTTTGATTGATTGATTAAACAACCAGCGTCGCGGTGGCGCAGTGGGTAGCACGGTCATCTCACAGCAAGAAGGTCGCTGGTTCGAGCCTTGGCTGGAGCAGGTGGCATTTCTGTGAGGAGTTTGCATGTTCTCCCCGTGATCGCGTGGGTTTTCTCCGGGTTGCTCCGGTTTCCCCACAAGTCCAAAGACATGCGGAATAAGTGAATTGAGTAAGAACGATTGTCCATAGTGTTAAAGTGTGAATGAGTGTGTGAATGTTTCCCAGCGATGGGTTGCAGCTGGAATGGCATCCGCCGCATAAAACATATGCCAGAAGAATTATCGGTTCATTCCACTGTGGCGACCCCGAAAGGGAAAAAGCCGACATGAAAATGGATGCATGGATGATTAAACAACCAATAGCTTCTTTTCAATAGCGTAGCAGCACTTATGCTTTCATGCATTTATGATTAACCAGTTAATAGCACCACCCCATAATTCCAAACTTAAAGCTAGGTTTTTAGTTGAGCGTTTTTAGTTTGCGTGTTGCCCATGTAATAATTCGTCATCACAAAAAAGATGCTAAGAAAAGACAAGTTATCGTTACCTCATCAGACTTTATCATATCATGAATCAGAGTAAAAAATATTTTCCCCCTCTTTGCATCAGGTCTCAATTAATCTATGGGCTTAATTTATGTAATTGTACAGGGGCTCGGGACATGCAATGATCTTAAGTTTTAACAAGAAAAAGGTTAGATTACAATTGTATTTGACTTTCAAGTGGTCCATGCATTTTGCCTTTTTTAGTCATTAATAAATTCAGTTACAATATGTATAAATGGCTCATTCTTAAAAACCTGTGTTTGCATGCATTCATTTGAATAATCTCAAGTCGGGTTCAGTCTCATAAATAAGACCGTCAAAAATTTGGGTTGGGGTCAGGCTAAATTCTCTTGGGCTCAGGTAATGCCCAATTACACTGCCAATTACTCTATCCTAAATACAACTACATACATTCACTGGTTGCTGTTGTAGAAGCACCATCTTTGCACTTATTATTATTACAATGTGGCGTAAAAATAATGGCTAATAGGAAACAGGTTATATCTACTTAATCGCCAAATTTTGACTCCGTCATCCAGTGTTTAACATAGAGTGTAAGGCAAGAAAGAGAAGCGGTGGAAAAAAAAATGTGGAAAGAAAAAAATAGTGGAAGCGCTAGCTTTGTGCCATGCTGACCAAACACAGAGCTAGCGGCCAGAGAGGATTTGACACGTAGTTACCATTTGTCGTGTGTGGGCATCAGGCTACGTAAAAGGGTCATCGCAGTCTTAGCAGAGAGCCATTCGTAAGCTTGACGTTCAAGTATAGATTGGTCTTTAGATTAAATGTCTCCCAGGGGGGGAAGGGAGTGCACGTACCTGCAGGAATCGTGTGTGTGTGAGCACAGGAACACACTGCAAGCTCTTAGTGTTGCAGCAGCCAGAGCATCTCTGCACCTCCACACACGGAGGCCACAGCAGGAAGTTAGCATTGCTGCGGTCTAGCATGGAACGGGTGACCTCCATGACCTCTGTCCTGACCTTACAGACGGCCTGCTGAGCGGGCTGAGCATCTGTAGATAACAAAAAACATGCACATGTTTAAATGAGAGGAGCAAAATTACACATTGACAAAGTGAAGACCATTTTGAGGAAATGTGTTAATAAAATAACCATCACGTTCAATGGCATCAACTATTCAACAGACTTTACTGAATTCATTATTCATTTAAAGGTGCAAATTGCTGGTTAGGTGAGAAGGGTCTCACTGTGATGTAATGTATTTGGAACTCCTCCAACCTCAGTGAGGGATGTCAGACGTAGTCCATGACAACAAGAGTGGTAGCATTAAACTCAATGTCACATTCTTGTCTCATTATTTGATTATTTAGATTTACCCAAGCTTTTTAGTTTAATACATTGTGATAATTCATTACATGTGTCAAGTGGGGTCTGTTTGGTTACGATCTGCCATTAAAATTGAATTAAGAAGAGATAATAGTTATTACATGTTGCATGATTACCACGTAGCAGTGTTGTAGGACACTTTATAAATTAGACCCAGCTCTTAACAATGAAAGTGACCAGTTTGCCAGATATGGAGTGAACCATACCCGGAAATTGTGCTCTGCATGTAACCCATCCCAGTGAACAAACACACTGTGAACACTCACCCGGAGCAGTAGGCAGCCATGGCTGCAACGACGGGGAGCAGTTTGGAAACTGGTGCCTTAATCGAGGGCTCCACAGCTGTGGTTGTTGAAGATAGAGAGCAAGTGTTTTATCACTCACACCACCTTCAACTCTGTGGATCTGGGGATCGAACCAGCGACCTTCTGATCACAAGTCGATCTCCTCATCCACCAGACCACAATTGCCTGGTAATCAAGTTCTCATTGTTATATCTTATTAATACACTCAAAATGTATATTTTAGTTGTTTCAAAAACTAGAGTGTATAAAGTGGTATAATTAAGGGGTTGCAATTGTGAAGAAATAAAACACAAATCATATTATTAGAATCCTACAATACTGAATGCAATCCTGTTGAGGGTTATAAGGAATGTTTCAACAACACTGAAACATACATTTAACAACATATTGTGTGCTGACTGACCCAGAAGACTGCGTGGGAGACGGTTGCTAGTGTCGTTGTCATGACTACCGTCAGTCTCCACCTCTGCAGAACAAAAAAAAAGTTGAAGAAGCCCAAGCAATTGTGTGACAAAGAAAATACCTCAAGTAGCTACAATTTTAATTTCTATGTCGCAACTTCAATTTCACTATGACCGAGATATGTCTGGGACATTTCATCACATCGTGGCTTGGGGGTAACGTGAATGATTCACTCAAGTTCATCATCTAGCTAGAGCACAAGTACCCTTTACTCTGAATATATTTTAATAAACAATCAGCATCCCTCCTCTCCACCCAGTTTTTATCCAAAGGAAGATCTCGTGTGGCCGGGCTTAATCAGCAGAGGTGTGAAGCTTGTGAAAAGCCCCCTGCAGAAAAGCTATCCAAGCTAGTGAGCATAATTCTGATTAGTCTCAATGTGTTCTGGTCTTTACTCACCAAAACATGCCAGCTATTTTAGATCTTATTCCATATAAGCGTGAACTAGTGGAACAAGACATGGATTAAAAGTGTTCTACTGTGAGCTTATTTACCAATGGACTCAGAGAAGAGCAGAAACTGCAGGTCCTGAATAGAAGACACAGAACCAGCCTTCACCAACTCCACCACAGCCGCTGGAAGAGGATCAGCCTGAGAAAAAAAGAGACCAAAGCATCAAATGTTGAAACTTATTCAAATGTTAATCAAGATTTAAGGTGCATTTAATTCATGAAGCTCAAACAGTAATGTGTGCAAATGAAACAAAATTATCTTCAAAAGGTTTTGTGAACGATTACAAGGTGAAGGTAAGCCCACATTGGGGTGTTCATCTACGTCTTCGCATTCTCAGATGCCGTTCGAAAAGGTTGAATGAAATATCGATGTAGCTAATCTTGCCATATATGTCGATGTATTTGGGCATCTGGCAAACAAATCAGCAGCTCAAGCTCAGGATCCGGATCCAATTCAAGCAGTTCCTCCAGTTTGTCTTCTACACTTTTCTTGTCTTCTACGCTTTTCTTCTTGCCCTTCTTCTTCTATGCTATGTCTAGGAAGCTCATCGCGAGTATGTGAAGAGCACCCTCAAGACGTAAAGTTGTCAAGAAGGATATGTAACATCATCACCCCTCTCACACGTCAACAAAAGATCCAGTTTCATTGGTGGAGCGTGGAGTTTCGCCTCCAGAAAGACCAACGCGATATCGAGAGGCAACGTTTTTTCACTTTTTGGCCAGATTTGTGCAGCTAAATCCACAACAATTATTTGTAAATTAGTGAACCGAATCACACAGCAGCTGTAGATCCTTCTAAATTCACCTAAATGTGGCCTTACCTTAAGGGAGTGCACCAACTTCATCAAAAGAAGAAGAAGCATTTTGTGCAAGTGCAAGAATGAAATGGCAACCGATCTGGAACACTTTTGTCAATATTTATCCACTAATGTGATGGTTAGTATCATGCATACATGTAAAGTTTTGCCTTGTAAAGCCTAATTCTTGTAGAAGGCACAAATGATGTGTCTGACAATGACATGAAGCTTAATGGATGCTGTTTGGTCAAGGAGGAAACAATGGCTCTCTTCATGCTGTGTACCCAGACAGATGCATGTCTCCTTCTTCTCATCTGGCAGCATTTATGCCCAGGACACAGGAAAGAGAGGGCAGGAGGAAGTGGGGGGTGGAGGGAACATGAAGAAAAGGTGAGACCTAGCGAAATGGAAGAAGAAGGGTATCGGAAGGATGCCATATTTCACTAATCATTGTGATAAGGGAAATCAGTTACAGTGATGGCTGCTGAAGCCTGAAGTTTAGTTCGGGAACAAATGCAGGAAGACAAGTGTGCCAAGAGTTGTGCTGATCGTGCACTCAAAAATTAAACAGCTTCAGAGGAATTTGGGGAGTCAATGTTGCTTTTCAATGGATGCAAAAACAGTTTTAAGTTTGAGTTTGAAATTGGATTGAGTTCATCTTTCCAGTTTTACCAGAAAGTAAGAAAGTAAAGAATGTCTTATAGAATTTCAAATGTGCTGATTATCAAATACATTCTGCAGTTACACTGACTTCTGATCTTTCACTGCTCCCCTGTCTCTCCCGATTCTTTATTTTCATTGTCAGTAAAAGCAAATGGATGGGAAAAATAACCTTTAAAAAATGTTGTCTCATTCCTTCTATTTCACTTCCTGGTTTTGGTGTCACATGATCCTTATGAGATGCTGAGAGACTATGTTTGCTATTAACTAGTGAGTAGACTAATATTTTACTAATTTTACATGTGGATGTAAACTGCTTCAGGAAAAAATGATAAACAAAAAATTATTTTTGATAAACAAATACAATACAATGATAATAATAACACAAGTTGTTGTATTATTATCAGGTCTTTAATCAACACAATTCTTGTTTTGTTTCCAAAGTCTCTAATGCTTCAGTCCCCTGGTAACAGAGAACACACTCAAAATCACACGGATATGATTCAAAAACTTTTATAACTGACAACACATACACTCTAGAATGCTTTATGGCCTTCAGTGTAAATATAGAGCATCGCACTTAAACACAAAAACACTTACTGCACATAAAGAGGCCAGATGGCACACCACGAGCACAGACCACAATAGAACAGATTAGAATTTAGAACAGGTTTGAATTATCAACATTTCATACACAGCATCTATTAACTGCACTCTCATTAAATTTTGGGGAGTACAGATGCTGTGCATAATTACAAATCTCAAAATAACTTTCACAACCATATCATCTATACAAAATAAACACAAGGAGAATAACTATTGTTGGACTTAAACACAAGTCCCTTTTTTTTTAGATAAAGTATTTTTTAGATAAATATTTTTTCTATAACCCAAGCAGTTTGTTACTAAACAAGATTATTTTTCAAATCCGAATAACTTGTCATGAAATTATGAAAAATAGGGTTATTGTGTGGGGGAACTCCCAATGTCCTAAGTTGAGAGGGATTATAATCATAGCTTTCGAACCCGTCTTGATCTTAATTTTCCCTCTTGACAAGAAATGACATACATTTTTAGCACTGAAATTGAAACACATCCGTCCATGAAGAAGAGATTTGGAAAATAATCAGCCCTCTCATGTTGTGTCACACTCTTTGACCTCTAAAAGGCAGGTTTTGAGAGCCTGGACGGTCACAGAAATGTCTTGTTTTGATTGAGTGCCTCATGCAACATCTGTGCTAGTCAGAGAAGAGGCAAACTCATTAGAGCCCACAGACATCGGGGGTTAAATGAAGACAATCGTCGCATTAGAAGTTCCAGAGCCTTCAGGCCTGGCCTGGAAAAACCAATTGGGTTGCTTATGGAGATTCTCTGCTACGGGTCTGGCAGATTTATTTATTTTGGAATACTAGGGTTATGCTAAATTCTAGCACCGTAGGGATAAAGAATGCAAAGCAGCATTTATACTTTTGGAAGACTGATACAGCATTTTCTCAAACAATTAGTTAAACTTGCCAAAATATTATTTAAAAAAACGAACAAAATTACAAACAAAAAACCTTAACACAAATGGCTGACTAAAAATGCATTTTAAAAATGCTGCTGATTATTACTTCATCTGTATATTCTAAAACAATGAAGTTTTTTTGTCAAAGTTTTTACTAATTGAACGAGATTTGAAAACATAAAATTGAAACAGATGGATATTTTCCATATCAATGACATATCAAAAATGCTTAGTATTATCTTTTTAATCTCTAATTTCTTTCTTTTTTTTAAGCTTTTTTAAAGTCCATTTGCATATTTTGACCGATTTTCATGTAGTTATAATTAACATTTTGGCAAGACAAACTGCCATATAATTATACTAGTTAGATTTGAATGACTCATCACAGCCCCCCCCCCCCCCCACACACACACACACACGCACACACTCACATTTCGATTTAACCTCACCGCCCAAATTTTCAAAATTCATTTTATTAATTAGGTATCTAGTAATGAAAAAATAAATCACCATTTGAAGCACAGAAGGAATCCTGAAAACCAGGTAAAACAAACTAAATGTAACCTTAAGACTAATTACACAAATGATTTTAATAAAAACCAATGACTGTATAAGACATGGATATAATGACAGTGATGTCATCTATAGGTTTTAGCAACACAGTCCAAATATGGGCACCATACAGATACAATGCTGGTTGATCAAAAATGGCAAGAACTAAACCTCAGTGATGGTGAATGGCTCTCACTCAGGTCAACTTTTATGCGAAAAGAACAAATTAATAAAATAGTTCACCTCCCTCAGAGTTGTCAAATTTAGTAAATCAGCAATATGCATCAAAATAACTAATGGACTCAGGGGTTTATTTAACATGTGTTTTAGCTGTAATGTTGAACATTCTTAACATGGCTGTCTATTGGAACCAGCTCACTTCTGGAGTCCTGCACAAGTGGTCAAAAGACAAACTGCAGTATCCCTCGCTTGCTATAGAGTGTTGTTTTCACAGTGCATCATCAAAACAGAGGTCAGCCATGTTGGAGATACTCCCCAGAGTAAAAAACCACTGAACACAACGGGACTCAACACATTTCAGGGAGAAAATCGCCAATTACTGTGTTAAATTGCCTGATTGTGAAAAACATTTGGAATGCTACAGATTGCCGAAAATTATATTAAATCGAGGAGAAGAGTGTACAAACACTATCATAGCAAAGCAGGTGCTTCTGGTAAGTACATGTGAAATAGTTTTTCACCAACCTGACAAGAAATGAGAAGTAAATACTCAAATGTTTTCAATATTCATGTCATGGAAATCCTGGCACATTTTTCCTTTGACAGCTTTTTGCACTCTTCTCCTTGTTTTAATATAACTTTTGGCAGTCTCCAGCATTTCTTATGTTTCAAATTCTATTGGCATTTTCTCCTGGGAGTATCTCCAACATGGCTGACTTCCGGTTTGATGACACCCAGTGAAAACATCCTCTAGGCATCGAGAGGAAAAGCACATTATTAGAAGCCTTTATCATTAATTTTTAATTGTAAGCCTGTAACTTTACCACTGGGTTAGTTAAGAACACAAAGGGAGCACAGTTCGTTGTTTGACAGACTCACCTCCACTCGCCCAAACCGCAGACACGCCGCCGCAAGTACCGCGAGAAGAAGCGAGAACCGCGATCTCATCTTGCTGCCGTGCCGCTGCGGGGCTCCGCGGGACAGCACGCATCGAGAGACGCGCGCAGACGCTCCAGCTCTCACCGACCGACCGACCGGACTCCGAGTGCCGAGCAAACAGCGGGTTTACGCAGGTCCAGCTCCGAGTGTCCCTCAGTGGCTCCACAGGCTCGACATTCCTCTGAGAGCGCAAACATTCAAATTGCCCTCCACGGCAGAGTGCGTCTCTTTTCTCAGGAGCAAGTGGCCCATTTGAAGTCCTTTCAAAGCAGATTAATCTCAAGAGCTTGTTTTCCCTGGCCAAGCACCAAAATCCGGATTCCTCGACCGGCGTTTGTTAAACCAGTCTTGGTCTAGTCCAAAAAGGTCCTTAAAATAATGCAAAAGTTGCGGATCTAAACTAACAATCGAACTAACTTTACATAATCAACTTTAACTATATATAAGCGACAAAAAACTATGATTAAATAGATTTTTTTAAACAAACGCAAAGTGTTTTTGACCAGTGCGCATCCATATACAGTAGAGTATTGTCAGAAAAGAAAAAAATCTAAAAAAAACTTAAAAGTCTAAATAAGACACAAAATCTTTCTCATCCAAGGTGGTCCATATGTTCACAAGCATCTCTTCCCTCTCACATTATATGTTCTAAAATAAACATGAAAATAAGCTTAATCAAACATAACTTTTGCTGGAGCTGATAGCTGTTATCAGAGAGGAGCGCGCGCACGGCCCTGCGCGAGCTGTCTGCGCGCTGGTGATTGTGGGACTGCAGCTCTGAGGAGGATTTCAGGACCCTGTGTTTGAGGACTCTTATCTCGCCCTCCCCTTAAAGGCTGGGCTGTAGCCGAAGAGCACACGCACACACACGCACACGCACACACACACACACGCACACACACACACACACACAGGGAGGGAGGAGAGCCAGAGGAGATGGGTGTGGGTGATGAGGCGTTGAATTAATGCTTTCAATACAATTTTGAAGATCACATACATGAATAAACTCAATTCATATTTATTTTTCTCATAATAAGAAAATTGCTTGAATAGTGTGTGGCGTTTTGACGTATATGAGTTAATGGAATGCTCATCTGAAAAATTCAGCGTTTGAGATGTTTTATAAAAACACTTTAATTCAGAATTCAGTTCCGGGGGAAAAAACTCTCATACAACGCAAAGATTAGCCAGACCTCCGTCCCAATCCGAATACTTAAACTGTACCTTAAAGTTGAAATGTACATATTTTGTTGGTGTGTAAGATGAGAGTGTGCACCGATAAAACATTGTGTGACTAAAGTAGTTGTGACATGTCATCACACACTACATGTGTGAGTACTTAACTCCTTCTCTACCCATTCATTCACTAAAATATTCTAATAATAAATATAACACTTTATATATTGGTATTTTTTTCAGAGTTTTTTCTTGAACATTTACTTCATTTATTTGAGAGAGAGCTCATTTGTTTGTGTCTAAGAGAACACTCATTTTACACCCATAATTTAGGTCGATGGAGCGTCCACTAATCTGTACTTCAGAATCTAAAAAAAAGTACACATCAGGGCACTGCTTGGACATTTTTCTTATGTATACTACAGTTTGGAACACACCAATTCTCATATCACAGTTATAAAAGTGGGGATAGTGCGCCAATTGAGACGCAGGGTAAGACTCCTTATGCATTACATGTCAGACGTTCGTCAGCTACCAGTTTAGCACCAAAAGTAGTTTTCCATGCGCTTGCTTGGATGCGATCTCCATGGAATTGAACGCGTTGTATCCTAATCTTGTGGAACACAATGGGACACAGCAGTATAGCAAAAAGTTCTTTCATGATTGAGGAACTTACACGTTTTATTATACATTTTAAAAATGTATTTGAGATGTAGATAACATTTTTTAAAAATATTACAATAAAATGGTAATACTACAAATCTGACTAAATTAATATCTACCCGTGATCATTTCAGAAAAAACTAACCCATGCTATTAACGCAACTCTCTGACCTGAGAGCTTAAACCGGAAGAGCATTTACAACTGAGATTTTCATCGTGTGCATAGTCTATTTATTCTGCTTATAGGTTCAACACTCAAAACTACTTACAAAGTATTTGGATTCAAATGCCCTTGAACTACGAGAGTTTTGAGCCTTTTACTGAAGATTTTAGTGTGAAATGAACTCAAATTTATGACAGACTCACAAATGATTCATTCCAGTGGGAAATTTATGATCCATTTGATGTCATGCTTTCAGACTCTGAACAGATATGCACACAGGCAGAACCTGCAAACTCCATTCAGAAAGGGAACCAGGAATTAACCAGTGTCTTAATAATTAAGTTAGTTTGCAAAATAGTCTGAAAAAATGTGTGGGCAGCTCATAAAAGGCTTGCGGTGGGACATCAGGAACAGAATTATGAATGAAGTGCCACAACGAGATACAATCCGTCATCTTAGGAAAAGAACAGGTCACAAGGTCAAGAGTGAATGAGGCCGCTTGAACAACCGCTCACATCCAATCCAATTTCTCATCTATCTATCTGCTCTCATTCTTCTCCCCTTATTTCCTCAGAGTCCAGTAGTGTTCATCTTTTATTCTGTTCATCTCATACAGTAACTCCCACGCTTCTTCCATTTCTTTGTCTCCCACTTCCTCTCTTTTTTCCTCCTGCCCCCTCTTATCCCTTTATCCCTTTTGACATTGCACCGCTCACTCTTTCATCTGTAATATGAAGGCATTTGTTCAAGTCTGTTCATGATTATATTCTCAGCTCTCTCAGATGCTCGCCTTTGAACCAGAATCTTCAGAATAAAGATTTGTCAAATGCGCCGTATCATGATAGTACATTGAATTATTTCTACATTGATGGTATTGGAAGTAGCCATCACCTCCTCAGCTCCTGGACAGGAAGCAGAACTAAGCAAGCAGCAGGATTCAATGGAACGGATGGAGTGGAACACCATTGTTCATTCCAGCACAAATACAGCTGCTAGAGCTACTTCAGATGTTTAGAGAGAGTGTTAAAGACCAATTCAAGATACTCAGGTCTCTATCTCATTCAGAGAAAATTGTGTAAAGAAATTGGTCCATTAACTGTTCAACCACCAACTCGAAATGTGCGCTTTTAGTGGTACAATTGCAAAAATTGCACAAACCTCTTTCGCTGCATTCCCATGTATAAAGAGATATCGTACCCAAAAAATTAAATTTTGGTCATTAATCGTTTTCCTTGTTTTGTTGCAAACTTGAAATTCCTTGTGTTCTACTTAGAACACACACACGTTTCAAAATTGAGGCCCCAAAGTGACCTAAATAAAAATATTTGCCCATATGTGACCTGTATCTGATATTTTCAGAACAGTCTAAACAGCTCAATTCCGATTTTTTTCAAATCGGACCCACGTCGCTTTCATACGTGGTCCTGAATCCAATACATATCTGATTTTTTTTGCAGTGAGACCTCAGTCTGAACACCCAGATCGCATTTATTTGACTGTTATGTCATTGTATGAGGACAGATGTCACATTTCTTGTGCCAGGTAACAAATACAGTTTTTAAGAATGTAATTGAAGGTTTTTTTATGTGTGATGGGGGCTGAAACGGAAGAGGCAGCGTCATCAGTTAAAGGGCCAGACATCAAAACTCTTTGCTTTTTTTTGATTGGACATTTTTTAATTAGGTAAAAAGTTTAATACAACACATTGGCTATTTTAACTGTACCATACTACAAACAATCTATAGATACAATATAATCCATTTAACATTAAAATTTTACCTTTTTTCATCTGTTTCCCAAATAATGTGTAATGTTAATTTCACTCAAAATGTAAAACGGATAATAATAATCAAAACAATCAAGCCTGCAAACACATATGAAAAAAAACATTAACATTATTATTTTGCTTTGAAGATTCAGTAATGTTATCATAAATTATTTGAACTCAGGTCAAAAATACTTTTGCTTGTTGCCAAAGCTGTTTAGATTTGAATAGTTGACATGGTTTCTGCATGAACAAAAATATACTTGATTCCCTCAAGACTTGGATTTAAAAATGAAAATTGTCATTTTCTGAAAATTAATATAAAATACTTATTACATTTTTTCCACAAGAGATTAATACTATTCTACTGTTGGTGTTGGTTACAATTTTAAATAAAAGATTTTATGTTGTCCCAAATCAACTTAATTGATATTAATTAAGGCTAAATTGAAAGAACAGTGTTTCCATGGCTGTTTCTACATTTTGCCAAACATTAGTTCAACTCAAATTGTATATATTGTTGAACAGGGTGATGTGCTTGACCTACCCATGGTCTTTATCTGGTTGGTTACTAATAAACTGAAGGTTACCTTGTGTTTTTTTAATTATATTTTAAACTGACTGACTAGTTACTCCAGAAGACATGCAAAAAAACATACTTTTTTTTTCTTCAAAATGTTCATCCCATATACTCTTTAAATGAAGTTCCTGGAACTAGAATTGGGAGGATCATTACAGATAATTGACGGTCTTAAACAGCTGGTCAGATCATTAGATGCCTCAGTATTTAAGCAGAACTAACCTTTCCTCAGTCGACCAGCACCAGGCAATTTTATTTAATTTTATGTACAGCAATCGCTTTTGTTGCTCAAAATCTAAGTACACAAAGAAACATGCACACAATAAAAAATTTTTGAAAACTAAGAAAAATGCAAATAAAGCAAATCTACCTTCACAGTTGTCTTTAAAGACCACTCTTAAACATCACCCTCCCAAATATTTTCCTAGAAGGGAGTTTAATTTAATTGCTTAGATTTTTAATCACCCTCTAGATCATACTTGCAGAATCTTGCAGTGCAAATGAAAGCTTGATTAGAGAATGTTGAAGGAGTGATGGAGAGATGCAGGAATGGAATGAAACTATCATATAATAATCATGCTATTCACTGATAGCATTATGAAGTTCTGAGCTATGACAAACGGTCACTCCTCTGCATGAGGCCTTTCACTGCAGAGATATTGAATGGAGCGATTGTCGAGGTCTCAGCTATGATGAAGAAGCTCCGGATTACTCACTGGTTTGTTCTCATCAAACAACATGTTATTGTTGTCTTCTCCCAGTCCTATTCTCCGAGGATGGAGGAAGCATCACCTCTCAAAGCTCTGACTAAAGGGAGTTTTCGGTCGCTTGACCTGAGAAACACTTCCTCAAATCAAAAACAATGTAGAGGCATCAAAGGATATATTGTCTATATTGCTTTTAATACTTTATACTTCTCTCTCATTCTCTTTTCTTAAAAAAACAATGTGCTCAACAAAAAAGTGTAAGAGGGATTCACATTTTTTGGTTTTGCCATATTACGTTCTTGAATTGCATTCCCTGTCCCTGACATTTATTTAACCTCATTGATCAATTCCCTTTCACTTGAAATCAAGTCAGCACTCAATTTCCCAAAATCCCTAAAACACATCACTTCCCCACCACTTACTTGTCTAGTCACTGTTTTTCGACATTTACATCCACTTGAGCACAAGTTTCTCTGTGTTATCTGCTCCTTCTTCTCCATCATTTGGTCCTTCATCATCTTAATCTGCTCTTCCATCTCCATAGTTTGCTCATTTATTTTCATCATCTGTTTCTTTGATTCTATTATATGCTTCTTTGTCTCCATCATCAGGTTCTTCACCTCCATTACCTGGTCCTTCATCATCCTCATCTGCTCTTTCATCTCCATCGTCTGCTTGTTTATTTTCATCATCTGTTTCTTTGATTCTATTATATATATCCTTGTTTCCATCATCAGGTCCTTCACCTCCATTACCTGGTCCTTCGTCTCTATCATCTGTACCTTCATCTCCACCATCTGCTCTTTAGTCTCTGTTATCTCCTCCTTCTTCATATCGTAGCTTAAACTACAGATATGAAAAACTAACATCAACAAAAAAAAAACACTCATGCATTCTTCTTCAAAATAATACACCTATTGTTTTAATTAGCAATCCTAATATCTTCTGCAATACATTTATATGTCTTTGCAAAATTTTCTGCAGGCAAAATGTTATCGAGATACATTTTAATAATTGATTAAGCTGTTTTGTGATATTTTAGTTCAAATGTACTGCAAATCTTTGCTCAACCATACACTACACAGATTTGGGAAGTCAGGTTTTTGGTCATAAACCTGTCGCTGACTACGCTTTGAATGTTTTTGATCAGACTGTAGGTGTCTCGGGGAATGACTGCGGGGTTGAAAACTCTTTGATTTTAGGCCTGTGTGTGTTATGCTGGGAAAATCCCTACCAACAAAGCCCTTCCCCCCCTGTTCCTCCAAACATGCCAACCAAACACAGACAAAAATGCACACAACATTCTCACACACAAACAGAAACAGACTACAGATGAGTTCACACAGCTCCTCTATCTAATTATGTCTGTTTTGTTCTGTTATAGATGGGACAATTCATTTATACATATCTACCACGGTATATACTAGCAATATTTATAATATATAACTGATATAATATAATGTCTATAGTATATGTACTATAATTATATAGTATAATTGATTAATATAATATAATGAATTGACATATTTGAGAGTTCATTGCACTTTTGTTTGTTTAAATAGAGAATGGGTTTCCTCAACACTTTTAGTTTACATTTTTTACATTTTCATAGCATCAGTGTCTTTCCATCTTTCACCCTGATACCAGTTACCCGATTGCAGTTTCCTCATTCTTTCCCTATTTATCTTTTCCACCTGTTTTGTTACAAAACAACACCGTTTTTGTATAATTGCTATGACATTTTTTCAATTTCAGTTGAATTTTTACCAAGTTTGCTAAACTCTCAATGCACTAAATCACATAAACCACACAACTGACAAAACAGTTCATTTCATTCTCAAAATTGCAGATTGTAAACAAAACTCCAAAACTAATTCAAAAAAATGCTATTATACACAATAACAATACACTATGTCAATAAAACATGTTGCTTAAAAACAAATAATCTTTCAAAACACTAACACATGTTGTCTTCCAAAGAGAACATTTAGTCAATCATAACACATTGACAAACAAAAACACTATCATCAGTTGAAATGTCTGCCCTCATATTTCAACAGTCTCTAAAATTTTGTTTTGTTGGGTTTAGTAAATGCATGATTTTTTTCTCATTTTGCTGCAAAAATAGGAGTCATGTTCACGTTTTATGTAGACTCTGATATAGAGCTCTCCATGTGACCACTTCTTCAATACAATGACATTTCTTCTTATTATTTCAAATTTTAAGATGACATAAACACAATAACACATAAAGTTGTGGCGTGACATACCATTCATAGAGCTTCACTAATTTTTTTGTAGGTCAGTGTTTTCAAGAAAGTTAGACGTGCTGTTCTTCTATTTGCTGTAACTTTATTTTTAGCCGTTTACGTCGACCCAGTTACAGTGTATTGTTATGCATTTCCCACAATTGTGACGTAGATAAAATCTAATGCTGACACAATGGCAAACATTTCAGACTTTATTCTCAAAACTACTGTGTGAGCCTCTGCTGCTTCTGCAATATTTTGTCATTATGTGTCATCATCAACCCACCGATTTCCTTGTGTACAAGATACACAAATCACGATTGTTAGACCTCATATACCTTGACAACCTTTGACCTGTATTACTACCAACTGGTGCATGAGCGAATGAGAATGTGTTATTGTGTGGCTTTATGGGAGGGGGACTTCCATGATGCATGGTATTAATATCCTCAAGCCTCAGTGCTTGCAGGGTTACTCCTCTGCCAGGAAACCATGAGCTCAGCACACCTCCTGAAGGGACCTTCATCTTCACATGTACTCTGCACACATAAAGAGCACCACAGAATCCGGCCTATAAAACATACAGAGATTTGGTTCTGGATGTAATCTCTGAGATTCTCTGTGCAGCTCAAAAGATGACGATGTGAAAGAGATGTAGGTCAGTGGATGATGGAGTACTTGCTAAGTATATGTCCAGATGACTTCCGAGTCTTGGCTGTAAGGCTTCCTCGTATATAGACGTCACCTTCCACTCAATCTGTCCTTCCTGTTTGTGAACAACAACTTCCTGTGAGCTGTCTCAAGTGCCGTGATGGATGGATGTCCATGTGAGCTGAATCTTTTTTTCTTCATAAGTAGACAAGCATGAAGCTGGAAATCTTGTTGATGCAGAGAATGGAATCACAAAATTAGCATGACATAAATCGACAAAATAACCAACCAGCTCTAAACCACATTAGAATTAAGTAGCAATGCTGCTTGTTTGATGCAGGTTCAGGAGGAAAGCAGAATCAAGAGCTCTTGGGAATAAAGCATGGTCATGTAGCATCAGGATAGGTTGTTATCAAAATCAAGGATGGGCTCTTTTTAAAACCTTCACCTTCAAGCCAGGGCTCTGAGGTTTGCCATGCTGGTGTTTCGGAGCTCTCTCACACTCGAACACAAAGCAAATTGTGTGTTAAAACAATGCTAGCTGTCTGAGTGCCGCAGGGAGGGTGGGCAAAAAAGCCTTGACTGGTCTAGTATAGTACTGGGACAACCCTGAGATGTCTTCAATAGGGGAAAATAAAGCACAATGCTATATAATCTCCAGACATCTGAGATATGGATCTTAAGTTTTAACAATTTCTGAATGATGTGTGGAAATGCAGAAATTTCACATTTCCTTTTCCAACCTTGTCCTAGAAGAAATCTTTCACCATTCATAGAACTTTCTGAAGGCTATGTTAGTTTCATTGGGTAAAAATTTTGAGAACTATTTTTTTCTCGAGGGCCAAATTATGTAGCTAGTGTGTAATCTAACCAAAGTAATCAGTTGTTCACATAGCTTACCTTTTCAGGAGAAATGTTTTTCCAGGTCGGTTAGAAATTCTGCTCTTTCAACAGTCCAGCTCAATAATCTAAGAGCTTTGCTGCTGTAACCGCAGAGATCAGGAAGCTGAGTGTACTGACACAAGCTCAGAGAGGTAGCATGGGATACAATAGTACTTTTGTCCTTGAAACATAGGTCAAACATTTCACCTTTTTGCAAAGTTGATTGTGCACCGCAGCATCACTCTTTAACGTTGTCGGGTTTATTTCGCTCTTTGATCTGCCGCTGCATGTACGGCTGACTGCAGGCCCGGTCGTGGGTGGAGTTGTGCCCCAGTGAAGCCCTCTCCAGCAGAGAGTGGGTGGACATGCATAGGGGAGTATTAAGTTGCTCTCAGCGGACTTGTTAGAGCTTCCAAAACAACTTTTATAGTTTCATTTTTATAAGTGAAGTTTATGCTCCATTTTGGTCTTTCAGGTGTGCTGATTATGCTGTAGTCTTCATTTTAGGTTTGTTTGGTTCATTTTTTTACTGTAAATAATTATCTGGAATAGTTGGTTTTCTTTAAAGCGTTCATTGTATTTGATCTGTTTCTCCAGGAACTGGCATCTCCTGGTTGAGGGAGCCTTTTTTTGTGATCTGGGTGTGTGCCACTACATGGGGTGTGGTGGCTTCTGGATTTCTGGGTATGCGGCGATCCTAGATGTAAATGCAAATGGTGTGTAGTGAGATTTTGTCAACGATGTCCCTGCCACCAATGGGATTCCAGCCCCTGGGGATTTCAGTTGTTTCATTTATTTTTTGTTTTGTATTTTGCCTCTGCCTAAAAACAAAATGAGAGTTATGGAGAAGAACTACAGTGTGTTCTCAATGAATTTTATTGTATGTGTTTTAATGCTAGTATTTAATAAAAGTTTTTGTTCTGTATTTACCTCCTGGCTGCTAATTTTTCTGCCGGCATACTTTGAATACAGAATTGAACCTGTGTGCCTTATAGTTTAGTCTCCAGTAATTTGGAGTGGCGTAGTCACTACAATAAATGTAAAGCAGGAAAATTATAACTGATTAAATACCCTCGCATCACAATAGGTCAAACATTTCGCATTTTTGATTCTCAATACAATGAATAACAGCCATTGAGGTTTCCTGTTCAGCGACGAGCACTGAACCTCTACATGCAGCATGTATTTATGCCAATATCCCAACCATTACCCCAGAAGCTGTTGTTCCCATTATCCTTTCCACTTTACAGTTGCCAGCAAACCTTGTGTTTCTCAGTGCACTGGGTTCATAGCAAAGATCTGACCAGATTTCAGACAGAATTTGAAAGGTATTTCTGAAATATCATGACCCTTTCCCTCTTACGAATGTTCTTACAAACCTACTTTCTTTGCTCACTCGGCCCCTCTCCCTCTCTTGTATTCTAGTCATCCAACAATAACACAACGTGCTGGCTTCCTGTGTGTTTGGGGAACAATTGGAGGATAACTTTGATGGGGTGTGCGAATTTGCTACAGGAGTGCTTTTATCACAGCTTGCAATCTCCTGTAGTTTATTGAGAAGGTATGTGTTCTTGAAGAAAAGAGGAACGGTGCATTTGAGTCATTGAGTAAAGAGAGAATTGTCGCAGTGTTTCAGCTATTGATAAGCGCTACGATCCGATATCTATCCGATGAATCTTTAGCACACTGACAGCTAACATCTACAGCTACTTCTATTACTTTTCTTTATGATAAATCTGGAATTAGAGGTGGCTTGTGGGGATTTTATCAAAATGAGCAACAAACTGGAAGTCAAAACTTGTCAAAAGGAAACCAACTACTACTCATGAGCCCTAAAATCAGAGGATACCTACCTCATCAGGCAGAAAGTAAATACCCTTGAGTAAATAACTACTTGAAGATGTTGATGTTGACATATTTTGGAGATCTTGTTTGCTGCTTTCTTGTTCTTGTCTCTTTTTGACTCCATCAAGTATTTGTTTAATCCACCCACAGTTGCTGGGAGGTGCAAATCGAATCCGAAAATGAAAGTAAACCAACAAGTTGAACTCCATGTCTGCTCCACCATCTCCATCGCCAGCTCCGTTACTTCTTCATTTATTGTGTTCTTCTGTTGCCTCCTGGGTGACCAGTTCCCTGTTTTTGAAGTTTTCATGCATCCCCCAAGCAATTCCAGTATTATTTTATTTGAGTTACAAAACAAGTCTATAGATATATATATATATATACATAGATATAAATGTTTTATTGTCTATTTTCCACATTTTTAAATATATTACACCTAGATACTCACTTACAAACAAACTAAAAACTTAACACAACCTCATTGCAGAACCCAAATGTTTTTAGAAATTAAAATTCAACTAGTAATGTTTTTACTGCATTGTCAAGATCCAAAATCAAAAGACATTTCACACTAATACCTTATATATTATATATATATAGGCTTTAAATATTTAGTTTTTTAACATAAAATGTGTAATATTTAATGTAACTGCAAATTTGAAGGTCTATTTATAGTCTATTTGTCATCAACAACTCTTACTCTGTGTGGCCAACGGTATCTAATGTTACAAAGACATAAATTCCATTACCGCCTCGCCATCTCTCTCTAAAAAGTGAAAATAAAGCTCATATAAAAGAAATCTCAGAAACCATATATAGAAATCTAACAGTGTCTCCTGTGTGAGGGTCCCTCGGTTGATAAATGACGCCTCCATTACCCAGAGGTATGCGTGAAAAACATTTTCTATTGCACCTTATGTTGCTGACAGCACTCTGTTATGATTTGAGGTGCCTTTCATGACTCTCAAGGACACCGTACAACAAATACAATATTGTTTGTTTGCAATCATTTTGTTCTGCCAATCTAACTTGTAATGTCAAATGTTCCATTTTTTGAATGTATTTGTTGTGGTGTTTTCGTTTTAGAATGTCTAATTTATCTTCATACATTCAGCATTCATTTATTTTAGCTCAAAACAACACAAAGTGAGTAACAATGCCGATATGTAGGCCTACTGTAGCAGTGGTGTGCTCTTAACTTTATCTTTGAACAATTTTGACCTTTTCTCAAGTGTTTGTTTTATTAATTTTACTGTTTCCGTTTGGGAAATTGTCTTATTTAGCCGAATCCAGTATTGTTTGGCTGGTTTCGGTTTACAAAAGCATGTTCAGTTTTCACACTGGTCGATGAAGCTTAATGGATGACTTAATGATAAGTGTAAAAGTGCCATTTATTATAACAGTTGTTAATAGACCCTTTACATTTTGTTCTCATTTGTTGAGTAATTTTCTGTTTTGCAAAGGCCTAAAATCTGTTGAAAGCCTCCAAATGTGCCACAACTTCCAGTTAAAAGCACAATCTGTAATGCGGGCAGCTGGAACCCTCCCAATGTGAGCAGATTCTCAGCCCCCGATGGTACACTTAACATTTAAAAGCCCATTGTGAACAACTCGAGCAGTCATTTATTACAGATAACGGCTGAAAAACGTACTCCGAAACACTACAGCTTGTGAGTTTCGTTGAGTGTAGTCTCATGTAAGGCCACACACATTGATCTAAAAGCACTCAATCTTTGTCATCTCTGCACCGAAGTCTCAAACTGCAGACAATGGTGGACTTCAACTCACGCAGTCTTTTAGATGTGTCAGACATAAACTCTGTCTCTATTCCTCTCACTCTTTCTCAATGCCTCCATTTATTCCATTAGACACAGGGTATTCCCTAGGTCCTGGTTGTGTTGGCATCCAGGTTGTCAATGGCAACAGCTCCAACATTTCACCCACATTCTGACACCATGCCTTTTGTCCACACAACGGACTGAGAAGAGACAGCGGTGCTACGTGTAGGCAGTGGAGAGAGTGAAATTAGCCACTCAAAAACCACTGAGTACAAGAGCGCCCCCTGTTGATGGAGTAGAGACTAAAGGCCTGTGGGTGTATCTGTAAGTGAAACAGATTGAGAGAGGAATCTGCAGGTGGATATGAACTCAAACCATGCCAAATTCCTCAGGAAATCACATCTTTCTCCCTAGCTGCCTTTGTTTCATTTGCTGTAAACTCCATGAGGAACAAACAGAAATGTTGGAAACTTTGACCAGAATGTACAGCGTTACATTTAGTAACTGCTTGATCTATGTGCCTTCTTCAAATGTTGTTAAATTCACACTAATACTTTATAACAACTGTCATCATTCAGCAACAAATGGTGTTAATAATGTAATGAGAAATATCCAGGGAATTAAAAAAGTGACAAGTGATTGGTTTACTTGGCCCAACTCTGGCTTATTCAAATCGGGTTACTTGGCCTAAATGTACCACTGATTCTAGACAAGGGCAAAGATGGGCCACACCAAGGCCAAGATCTACCCAAGCTTCAGTCAAGTTAGCCTAACATTTACTCTATACCTTCATGTCTTTTGTGCTTTTGTGTTACATTTAATACAATGCCACCAATTTCAGACTTGGACCATGCTTGGCCAGCATACTCTATGCCAGTGCCAGATAAATGCCAGATTTGACAACTGTATCTGATTGAGGAGTGCAGTAATAGGGCTTGCAAACACATGAACAAATGATAAGTGAGCAATACAATTTTTTATTTAATAACAGTGATAGCTTTGGGTTAAATAAGTTAGCAGACATTGGCTCAAACTAAGATCAGTGTGTCCCTGACCTGTGCAATCAACCTGTTGTCTTCCTTTGGAATCAGAAATGATTTCCTTCATATCAATTATGTTTCCAGATTTCCAACAACCTCAGCATGTCTAGGATCCAGCACCCGACCCGCTGGGTCTTTTTCACACTCGAGCAAAGGAAACTGCAGCACAATGATAACGGCTGTGAACACAATAGACCCTGGGAGCACATTCACACCAGCAGGCCAAGTTTAGATCAGAAAGGTCAGCACAGACAGACCTCTCTTCCGTTATTCTCAACATCGTTCTTAAGTCGATAGTAGCCGACAGGTAAGATTGGACGACGTTTTTAGGTGGAACAAAAATCATGGCTGAAGGTCGCTACACATCTAACCAAACTGAGATTCGCATGAGATTTGCTTGCGGTTGCATTTTGCAAGCTGGTGTTAAACGTGGATGCAGTGATGCTCCTTGCTATTGGTTGATGCTCGTGTGTAACAATGTGTCGTTTGTGAAAAGAACGAATCTGACTATAGTAATAAACAGAGTGAATCGTTTTCTTTGGTGCGAGAGGATTACACTTATAAAGGTCAGAAGACACGATAATCATGTTTATTTACTGAGATTAGTCTATTTTGCTCTATTTTTGTGTTTTTGTCGTAAAGAATGCAATTAGATCAGATTATTTCCTGATATGAACGAACCAATGAATCACTCAAAGGAATCGTTCTTTTAAATGAGCCAGAGTCAAAAGAACGAAGCACCAAGTTTAACTAAACACCAGCAATACAATCTTCTGGATGTTTATATTGTCCTCTTTGGCGGCCTTGGCTGTTCATAGTTCGTAGTTCTTTGGCGATATTTTCTGTCGTGAGATTGAAGCGGGAGTGTGTAGTGAGCGTCATCCAGCGGATCTTTCATGTTCCATTTAAGTCATCGAAACAGCAGCTTTCATTGGTCTTTCTCCTGCGAAAGACCCATCTGTTAAGGCAGAGCTGAACTCTCTTTCGCTCGCACCAATCCCTCGCACAGATGTGTGATATGCCGTCGGCGCCTGTGCTTTTCCAATCGATGTATGTTCACGCACGTAACTTCGCACCGGATGTTCGGATAGATGTGAAGCGGCCTTGAACTGCAAAAACTCTTGCTTTTTTCTTTTTCTTGCCACTATTAACTGAAAGCTTACATAAGGCCACACAATCCCTTTGAATTCTATTCACATCTATGTTATCTTCTATTTTCGTCAGCGGAATGTCTTGCGCATGCGCACCTCACATGGGAGCAGAACTTTCTTTCACATCAAGCAGCAACTGTGTGCTTTCCCTTTCAATGCCTAATAGGAAGTGACTGAACTGCAGTTACTTGACCGGCCAGTTAGCAGGTTCTCATTCACTTCCATGTTAAAACTTCCCAAATTTGGAGTTGAACAAAGCATGTTTAGTATCCTTCATGGATAGTCTGAGGGGTGATGCAACATCCACTCTGAGCCAATGAGTGATGTCACTAACACTACGTTCATGTTTTATAAAGTCTATGCTTCATTCAAAAGACAGATGTGAGTGGCATACTTTCAAAAATGTGAGTAAGCACATTTCATTGAGCATTAAGACCTGCATAGCCTTATGGCTGCTCATGATTATCATGATACTTTTTTATCTGTTTGTGCTTTTGATGTCTGATAAGAATGGTATAATAAGAAAAATGGAATTATTAAATAAACTCAAGCAAAAGACTAACAAAGAAATGGAAAAGACATTAATACATTATGCAGAATCTTCACTTAATGAGACACTAAGAGAAATAATAAACACTATGTAAAAATTGCCCATCTTGACTTTAATTGGCCCTGATGTATGGATTACATTTTCTTGTGAACCTGATGTCCTTCCAGCAGGTTTTGAAAGGCCAACAGGGTAAAAAAAATGATTGTACTTGGATTTCCAGGAACAAGCATTTGGTGTGAACAGAAGGTCAGAGTATTCAAAGAAAAAGGTCTCTAGAAGGTTATCACAAGGAAAGTATCCACACATTAAAGCCATTATTTGGAGTTATGGAATCTGGTCCAAGTTAATTCACCACTGCACTATATGACTGCAGCTTTAAGCGTTGTTGTCTTCTGCCCATGCCCAGAAATGAACATCAGTCCCCATACTAAATTTTCTTTCAGATACAATTTTGGAAATCAAGATTCTTGCATTGTTTCAAGACTGGACTAATGTAAGATGAACTCTTTTTTTTTTTAAGCGCATGGGCACCTATACCTTTGTCTGCCTTGGATCCAGTACAACATGGAATAAAACCACTTTGAACCCCTCCAGATTCTCTTAGAGGGAAATATGCTCATCTTATAGCCTCTGAGATCCTTGTGAACCCACCACCATGCCGCACATCAAACACAATCCCAAAGAGCCTGAGGCAGAGACGTTTCAAAGCACACATGCAGCCTGTGTCTACCAGCAAACAAGAGCCGCATCTCCACAGAGGACTTTGAAGAACCACATGACTGCTTCAGCCGAGCCAGAGAAACCAGGAGCTTCAGATGTTTAAAATGGAAATTTTTACTCTGGTACACCCATATTTTTCCCTCAGTGGGTAATTTCACTTATTCTTAGTTTCTCTTTGTGTTTTTAGAATATCAAGTTACAATATGTATAATTTTATTAAATTGTTTAACTTTTTGTTTACTCCTTTGTAAAGTTTTTCAGAGGTTTCTGAGGATTTAAAGCAGATAGGTTTGGGTTTTAATAGAATACCAACCCAGATAGCATAAGTAAAATGTGACGTGATGTGATTTAATTACATATACATTTTTAGAGATGTTTGATTCAACGAAAATACCTCAACTGTCTTAAACTTCTCCCAGAAAAAACACTTCTCCCAGAAATCAGGATAAATGAAACCAATCAGATCATGACTTCAATATTCTGGAGGTGTTATCTATCAAGTGTATCAAACCCATCAGATGTATAGTCAATGTTTCAGTTTCAGTGGCGTGACGTCTGAGACTGAAGCTAGGCTTGATATATTTTGTCTGGTCAAAAAAATTAGTTTGATTATTTTTGTAAGTGTCTCCTGAGGAACCCTCCTCTTTCCCCAGATCATGGGTTGCCAGATTGACAAGTAAGTTATTAATCATTTCAACATTACAAATTATTTATTTAATTATAACTACATAATATCAAAAAGACTTAAAGTTTGTTTAAAGTTGATCATATAGGTTAGCCCAAGTTAACATCTAATCTGATTTATTTGTTAAGAATGAAAGAAAGCATTCAAAGAGAACGTGGTTTCATACTGGCCACGCTTAATGACATTTAATGAAATATTTAAATTATATTGTTAACAATAGAGATCCGCTGTCAGAATTTACAATTTATTAACAAAAAAATAGACAGTACATTACATAAACATTAAACAACAGTACAGAAATGCTTGTGTCTAGTCTAAACTAATTTACCAGCTTAGTTGTTGAGAAATGTGGCTACATCAGCGTAGCCACATCTCAAATTGTTAATTTTAATTTTCATCTCAGCCTTCATCTTTCAAAAGCCTTATCCTTTGCATATATGACTACATTTTCATATCATGGTGAGGTTAGGAGGCTAAGACTTTCTCAAATATAATAAATTGTTTTTGGTTCAGCACAATCTGGCAACCAGATTCATGCCTCTGAAATTGGAGTATCCAAATGAGGAAATACATCACGTCAACACACAAACTGTAAACACAAACCCAAAGGATGTGTCTCACCATACATTTGTAAATGCAAATTTTTATCTTACCAATTTTTTCAAACTGAACATAACACCTTAATGTCTCTCGACATAATTAACATTTACTTTCTTTCATACTGCACCTTTAACTTACTCGTAAGTTAAACTTACTGTGCCCTCCTTGGTAAACACATGATCTTGAATAGACTTTCATGCCGCATCTATATGACATTTCCTGGTTCAGAACTAGTTAAATTGACGTCCTGTTGACGTCTTCTGCCCATCCCAACTGAGAGATCTGACAGTATGCCAGCATTCAGTGAGGAGTGTGCCAGCTTCAACTGTCTGTGGGCGAACAAAAGGATCTTATCAGTGACTAAGATCATAAATCTCTGTGATTATCTTCCCAAATGCCAACCAGGATAATTATTGCACCGTTATCTCTCACTTTCTCTTCCCACTAGTTCAACAAATCCACTAATTTCTTTCTCTCGCTCACACGCAGCTGAATTTGACCCCCAAAAATCCCCACCTCCCAGTCGAACACAATAGCTCTTCTCTACGGCGTTGAGTTCCCTTGAGCTGGAACGGGTTTTAGTTGGTTTCATGCTGTGAACTGTCTGCTGCCGTTCCTCTGAACAAAATGTACTCTCCTTCATGTCATTCCAAGTTCCAAATGTTTTGTTTGTGAGATGATCTAGACTAAATAATTTGAGATGTAAATGAAATTTCTTGGAGAAAAATTTGAAGCTGGAACAGAACTTTTACCTGGACCTTTTTTTTTTTTATACCAGATTTAGAAATAAAAGATTTTTTTAGATTTAGATTCATGAATAAACCAAGTTAACACTATAATTATTCAAAAACATCTGAACAATCCACCCTGACGTGTAAGAACTCTTTAGGCTGTTCTGTAACGTTAATGTTTTGCTAAAGTGTCCACAAATAAAATGTCTCTCAGATAAAAAAATCAAGAAACGATCAGAACAGCAATGAAGATATTGCCTAAATTGTCCTGGATCTCTTAAAAAAAAACACAGATCTCCTCTCCAGCTGTCTTTTCATTAGTGGAACCTAATATAGAGTAATGGTAATGCTGCATGACTATTTTTCTCCGTTAGGAGTGAGAAGTGGTGAAACGGACACAATTAACTACAGACTGTTTAGTTTTGATTATGTACTACAGAGCAAATATTAATAACATCTTTATACCATTAGCATTGGCCAACGTTAACCTGTTAAACAACATAATCCACTTCAAACATAAAGACATCACAAACTTGGCCACTACTTTATTCTGCATAGTCAAAGCAAAATTGATGAGAATAACATATATATTTATAGCAGTTCAAACACATATGCGTGTGTTTGCAAAGACCGCATAAACAATACATTCAAGGGTTGAGCGTGCATTATTCAGTTTTAATTGTGCTTCATGCTCTTTGCCTTCACATTTAAAACAGAATAATGCACGCTTAAACCTTGCTTATCCCTTACTTGATCGACACTAATCAGATATTAGTGCAGTTGGTAGATGAAATCTTGACACCATTACAGCACAAAAGTATAAGAAAGTTTACATTGGATCAAAGAAAGAGACTAAAAAGATCTTTCTGTTCACCCCCTTGCAGATGAGGGTGGCGGTGCTCTCCTCAAAAAACCCTGCATGTGTGAAAGGTCCGGTCACGTAATTATCCCAACATAAAGTCTCTTCTGATTGTTCAAGAGGAGAAGGCTGAAACGCCATTTAAACGTGCATCTCAGCGATTAGGGACTTTTCAGACTGCGGAGGAATGTGTTGCACTTGGCATTTTTGAGCGAAAGGGCAGCTCTCCACTCGAGCGTGCCAGCGCTACGGGGTGAGATCATGACTGGAGATGCCCACTCACTAGATACATCACCCCTCGCTCTTGCTCTCCCTCTCTTTCTTGGGGAATTCCAGACCTTCCTTATGGATTGGAACAACAATTTTAAACCTGATGAGCAGCCTCTCTGTTCTCCATCCTCACACGTGTTGGAGGCAGGTTGTTTGCTGATAAACACTGTGTGTTCGAGGTGGCACGCAAGGTGTTTGCTTTGCAGATAGCATGGGATAGACCTATTGTTGCTCATGAAGCAGAAGTTGTGAAAGGGATAGGAGTAATCTGAACCAACACAGGCGTGAAGCAAGATTACAGTCTGTAAACCTGGGGCCTGCTGCTGCGCTTTAAAACAAACATATTCTTGATAAACACACAGAGATCTGTTACATAAGAGCTGGCCAGACGTGATGCCCTTTAGCCTAACGCGGTGCTAACCCCACATCGAACACCGTGCCCTTTGGCTCAGGCTCTCAATAAACATCTGTTTGGGTGTGTTAAAAGGTCATAGTGATGGCATGTGTGAACAATCCCTGCATTTTTAGACTTCTTTCTAAGGTTAAAAAATAGATTTATGCATAAAAAAGGAGTACTTTTTACAAACCGGTTAATTTTTTCCTGAGTGGAGAATCCAGGTTAAACTATATTTTGGAACATAACATACACTGCAAAAAAATGAAATCTTAGCAAAGTTGTAAACGCTTACATTTAGATTTGAAAAGCTTGATAGTCTTATTCTAAAAAAAAATATCTAGTTTCGACTTTTAAGATTTTTAAGAAAAACATTTTTTGTTTTGTTTGTTATTTGCTTGAATTAGGGTATTTAGTGAACAAGGAGTTGACTTGGTCACTGATCTTAAAACATTTCCACTCAACACATTCTTACATCAAGAATAATAAGGATATCTTGTTTTAAGAATGTATTAATAAATGCGGATTCAAAAAGCTCTATCTTTAAACAAGAAAGAAAATATTTCATGTAGTTAAAATCTTCCTAGATCAAGATAAATATCAAGATTACTGATGAAGCCCCAGATGAAAGCAAACTGATTTTACAGAATGTCTATAAGTTACTACTTTGATTTCAAGATACAGAGATGCATCTGCTATATTCTGCAGCATTTCTGTGATTGGAAAAAGTTGACAAAACTGGCTGCTTTATATTAAAATTAAAATAAAATAAAAATTGGTTTAGCTTCCTTTCTGCAAGTTTGTGTGTTAAAAACACCTCAACACCAACCACTTTATAGGGTGTGCAATACTGCCACCTAGTGTCCATCGCCACCACTACAACTAACCAACTGAGGCTGATGTAAAGGCTGATGTTTTTAAATTCACCTCATTCAGCTCGAATGAACAATAAACCATTCATTAAATCTGTCAATTTCTATTTTAGGTGAATTACAGCCAAAACACACCCCAACCGTTTTCCAATAAATATCACCAGTTCATTAAGTGTGCACTTCCTTTAATTCAACTTCTTTACCAAATAAACGACTTCTTCAAATGTATTTAAAGCACAAAACAGATTTTTCTGCATATTTTAATGTATTACATATTAGGGGGGGAAAAAGGATAATAAATATCCATTCAGTTCAGGACTTCTCCAAACATATACGCTTATATGGGTAGTATAAAAAAATGGAGTGTTACAAAGGAGCACCTTAAGAAATTCACCAATTTGGTGTGCATTGTTTATCCGGCTGGCATTCTCACACATTCCCAGCTCCTCCTCAGTGGATCTCTTGAATTGTCCAGACACTGGCAGTGTGACTGGGAACCTTTAAACCCTCCCTCTGTACGGTGAGTCTGTGAAAGTCAACATGTCTGAATTCTGCTGCGAAAACTCCAAACAGCCCAAAAAAGCACATGACCAGAGCCCACTCGCACATGGCAGCTTCAGAGCGAAAGCCTGTGCTGTGCAGAACAAACACTGAGGACACAGGGTCAAGAACAACAACAGAGGTGGGTAGTAACTAGTTACATTTACTTAGTTACATTTACTTGACTACTTTTGGGAGAAAAAGTACTTTTTGAGTACTTTTGACAATGTGTACTTTTACTTTCACTCAAGTAACTTTTACTTGCATCTGAGTTAAATTTTAGCTGCTTTCTCCCATGACTGATACCATGCAATTAAATCTAAACACAATCTATTTTGACATTAGTGAGTCTCGTGAGATGTTGAAGAGGCTGATGCACGAGAGTTTGCAGCTACTGGAGGCAACGGTGGCAGATGGAGTGCGTCCTCGCTGCAGATTGTAGCACGCTGATGTCATGCATGCACAGACATCATGCATGCGAACAGAAGAGCCCTGCGCATATAAATGTGGATTTCACAGCTCACGTAGTCTGTAAAATGTGATTGTAGAGATGCAAAACGTCTTTCTGTTGCATCACCTTTGTAATGTTTGATTATAGTGTGCAATCGACTATACATTATTTTCCCCTTAGGAAAAAAACTGAAGTAATCTATAGGAAATACTCTGTAATAGCTAACGTTTTTGCTTCATATCGTTCAGATCAGAAGTAACAATTAACTAAGTTTTTACGTACATTTTTTCATGTTTACTTTTTTTACTCTTACTTTTTTGGATACTCTACCCATCTCTGGACAAGTGGGCACAGTTAGAGAAATAAAAACACTTTAGTATACTTTATACTGACATGTTTTTATCTCTCAAAGGATACTGCAGATGACCAAGCAGGTGCACGAGCTGCAGAGGATGACTCTCACGGTTACCAACCATCTTCTCTCACGTGATGGTGGGCTGAAATATGTGATCCAGGCCTGGACCCAGAAGTACACCAGTCCCAGGAAGAAGGCCAAAAGTGCCCCGAGCAGATGCACCTCGCTTATGACCGTTTGCTGAAGGAACACGGACACAAAAGAAGACAAGTCAAACTCTTAGAAGATGACCGTACTTAGAATTCTTAACCGTAGAAGATGGACTCAAACGTAACATTAGATAGATGTGTTCAGTATAAAGAGAAACATTACTTTTTGGACTAAAGAAGTAGTGTAACATGTTCCTCTTATCATTTTCTGTAATAAGTAACAAGTTACTTCGTCAGTAAGGCATAAGGTGCAGGGCAGTGTTTGGAGAAAAATGTGAAATGCGCTATAAAATTATTGTTACAAAAAGATTTGAGGGGGTACAAAGAAGTGTTTCATGCCTGATCATGATCAACATTGTCAGGTTGGTTTTACTCACATTACTTTAAGTTGTTTGATTGAGGGGACAGGAAGAGTGTGATAGTCAAGTGTAATATTTGTACTAATCCCAAATACGTAAAAAAATAGCGTTTATGCAACTTAAACACTGCTAACTGGGAAGAGAAAGATAACAGAGGAGGAGAGTTAAAAACAACTAATCAATCTAATTTAGAATTTTAGAGAAAAATACTGTTGTAATTTAATGTATTTATTTTTTAATAAGTGTATTTGCTGTATTTATTCATTTTGCTTTACACTGCTGTCAGACTTATCACTTTACCTGTAAAAGCTTATTTTTCTTCATTGTCACAGCCTCAAATGTATGAAATAAATAACAAATACTTACAATTTCAAAAGAAAAAAAGCTGTTTATCTACTTATTCTTAGATCTAGTTGACCAGTGAGGGTGAAGTCATATTCATAGACAAATTGATGCATTCCCTGGAAGTTTCTGTTTTCTTATTTTTCTCACTGTTTGGACTTTTAAAATAAAGAAGCACAAACAATCTGCTTTATTTACAGCAATAACGATTTAAATTGCACTTGTCTTCAGTCATTTTTGCTTCTTTTTTTTGTTGTTGCTTTTTTTGGACTTTTTAAACTTAAAAAAAGTACAAAAAATCTGTTTTATCTGCAGCTGCAATGAGTTAAACTGCACTTGTTTTTGCTAATTCTTACTTTTTCTTTTCTTTTTTCCTTTTTTGGACTTTTAAAAGAGTAAAATTGTGGATTATAAATGTCTGAGGAAATGTTTAATCCAACCTGGCTATAATTGATCAGCATCATTTTCTCAAACGTGCTAATTGACATTAACCATACTTCATCTACTGTGTAAAGCAAGCAAGGACACCACCACAGTAACCCAATCAAACCTGGAAGTTTCCTAGAATGGAGATGCCAATGCTAGAGATGAAGCCAAGCACCAGCCCAGCAGTGTTTAAAGAAGACGCGCGCCCAAAATCCTGGACTTGTTGGAATCTGATCACCACAATCCACAGAGCTAAGCAAAGAGAGTTATCCATGAATTAATTATAAGGTGATGTTTGACACAGTGTTAAGAAGAGATAAGAGTACTCACACAACACACAGCAGATGTTACAGATCTGAGCAAACAGGCAGCTCTGAGGAGTGTAGGCGCCACATGTGCTGCATGGAAAACACAGTACACGTTGACTTCAGATATATACTTTCACAATCATACTATTTCATGCAAGCCGGCGTCACGGTGGTGCAGTGGGTAGCACGGTCATCTCACAGCAAGAAGGTCGCTGGTTCGAGCCTCAGCTGGCATTTCTAAGTAGAGTTTACATGTTCTCCTAGTGATCGCGTGGGTTTACTCCGGATGCTCTGGTTTCCCCCACAAGTTCAAACACATGCGGTATAAGTGAATTGGGTAAAAACGATTGTCTATAGTGTTTGAGTGTGAATGAGTGTGTGTGAATGTTTCCCAGCAATGGGTTCTGGCTCGAAGGGCATCTGCCGCATAAAACATATGCCAGAAGAGTTGGTGGTTCATTCTCTTTCATACACTTTATCCACATTATACTTTAAAGATGGCACTTACATTATAACTTTATTAGGCACTTCCACATTATAACTTTAAAGATGGCACTTCCTTAAATATATGACACTTCTGGAGCCTCATGATAGCGCAGTGATCGTGATCGCCTCACTGTAAGAAGGTCTCTGGGTCATTTGGCATTTCTGTGTGGAGTTTGCATGGGTTTTCTCCAACTGCTCTGGTTTCCCCCTCAAAAACACAAGTGCATGGTACAAGTGAATTGGGTAAACTATTATTGTCCGTAGTGTATGGGTGTGTATGGAAGTTTCCCAGGGATGGGTTACAGCTGAAAGGGCATCCACTGCATAATACATATGCTGGAAATGTTTGCGGTTCATTTCGCTGTGGCGACTCCCAGATAAAGGCATTAACGGTTGGAACAAAAACCTGCAGGGTCTACGGCCCTCCAGGAATTGAGTTTGACACCCATGAGGTAAGGGATAAATATGATTATATCTTCTATACCATCTGACTGTTTGCCTGACATGACAATTAACCAATCACATGTTGTTTTGCATAGAGTCTTGTTTCTGAGTGAGGAAATGATACCACAACAATAGACTGGTGTAGTAGGTGAAGCCAATGTTGAGGTTTTCTTTAAAATTACACATTTTCAAAACACAAGATATATATTCTATATTCTCGATTATACACCTCTACGTTGTTTTCTTGCGGAACAAAAATAAACATGACACTCGCTACCAAAAATAAGGATTAGTTTAACAAAACAAAACACTAGTTCAGGATTTATGAAGTGTTTTCAAATTTCCATACCACACTCATCAGACATTTAGCTAGCGTTCCACTACTTACGGGGACCAGCAGGTATTAGAGAATATACGACACCAAATTCATTTTCTGCCAATCTTACACTTCCAGAATGAGCTGCATTAGCAACTCATCTGATTGGTCAGTTGGCAGTTACAACAATGGGCTGTGTTATGATCATCAAGCTGTTTTGAGCTCTAAGCAAATTAAAATACAAATACACATGAACACATATAAACAAATTTTAATACATGTTGAGGTAAATTTATGATGAATGATCAACACAATCATAATAGGGATTTACATGATAGAGCACATTTAACAAATTTTTTATTTAATGATCGACACTTAACTCATTTTAGACTTAAGAAAGGATAGAAGAGATACCCTCTTCAACCAAAATGATACTTAGATTGGTTTAATGCTTTTTTTATCATTGTGTTGCTGCTTTTAACAAATGAACCCCCTTTTATCTGGTACAAACCTGATGTAAGGGAATTCCACAGAGATATTTACGGAGTTATTTGACACTGCGATTGCATACCTGTGTGGGAACAAACACAAAATCAGTCAAGCATAAGGGAAGTGAAATGTGGATATTTCAAGGACTCACACAGCCCAAAGGCCGACTGTGCCGAACACGGCCAGGGAAATAGGAAGGAATGACCACGCCCACATGACGGCCCTTTCAGATCACCTGTCTATAAAGGTACGCATGTTAAGAGTCTACATTTGAGGTTATCTCTTTCAACATATGCAGTCAGCTTAAAATAAAAGGCCAAAAATAAAGAGCAATCAAATTTACAACTAAAGACCTCTCGCATTAAGGGCATTTATATTAAATATTCATTTGTGATTAATAAAAAAATTTACTTTAATATTTTTTCTACCAAGCTCTCTTTTTGATCATTTCAATGACTTTCAACCATAGAGAAATTGAGTAATGTAAGAAAAACTGATACCCCACAATAAACAAGTGACAAGTCCATCATTTTAAATCATTTACATTGCATTTTTGCATTTAGCAGATGATTTTATTAAAAGTGATTTAATCTATCAATAAGGACAATATGCAATTAGTTAGAAAAGTCTAACTTAGTTCACTATAGAGCATAGAAGGAAGGGGGGGGGGATAAAAGTCAAATTCAACACTCAAATAAATGTTTCAGCTAAATTCAAGGATAACAGGAAGAGTGCTGGCTTTTATTCATCATTGGAGCATTAAAAGACTACGGTGTGAGACACCTAGCATGTATAGGGTTAATATGACGTTGGGTAAACACTGCAATTTGGTTGAATCATAAAAAATATATATATAAAAAGTGAGAAAACATATTTAGCCTCTTGTACCCCTTTGGTGTGTAATGTTCTGATTTGTTTTAGTTATTAGTTGCTTAATTACTTTAATCAGGTCCAGAAATTTAACTTGTACAACCTATAATGTAACAGTTGTTCTAAAAACCAAGATGAATTGAATCAGGAAATATCAGCCTTATTTAAAGCTTCCAAATGGGCAGATTGGGTGGGATTCCAGATAAAATTGTAGACATGAGTCAATGATAAAGTTACAAATTAGCTAATGAGGCACGCAACCTGGTGAGAAAATTTAAACTTTTTTATTTCCTGATTCAAGAACCTCTATAAATGTATAGAACTTCATCCAATCTCCTCTCAGCTCTGAAAATCTGTGCTTGCTAATAATTATTTTTGTTGCATTTTGCTGATGGCCAATAAAATTGTAATTTTAGCAAACATATTGGAGAATTTAGGGAGGTTATAATTTTCAGCAGAGACAAAAATTGCAGTTTTGTTTCAATCGTGTTTTTTAGGTACTTTATCTGAAACACAAGCTTTAAAATCCAACATTGCTGTTAAGAACCTTTTAACCCATTTTTACACATCAGTTACTATGAAGTTAATACTTTGTTTTTGATTTGCATACAAGTAGACACACCACCCAAATGTATTTGTACATATATGTACACAAACAGGACATGCATATTACACTAATAAAAATCCATTTTTCCTTTGATTTTAGGATAAGTCTCAAAATAAATCAATCATTTAATTCCTCTCCTGTTAATCAAAAAGAAGAAGTCTCACCTTGGGTGAAGAGAGCAGGCTACCTGTGAACAAAGGAATCCTCCTAAGCGAATAAAAGGAGCATGTTGAGAAGAGAAAGCGTTCGGGTTGACAGCTTGGCTTGCAGGCATGTGCCAAACATGGACTTTGAGCCCCAGTCTTATCACCGAGACCTCGATTGAGGACATTTCCTCTCTAAAAAATGTTTAAAGCTTTCAACACAGATTTTAACCACACTCTGACTGTATTTAAGGCAAGGAGGTTTAACATCGTTTCAAACGATTACTATGACACTTCCAATTCCAGGTCCATTTGCTTCATACAAGATTTGGAAAAGTCCGTTGACGCACGTGACTTTCACACACGTCAATAATCATTTGCTGTACACCCTATTAGTTTTACTGCACCCATAAATGCATAACATGGTCAGAAAGCCCTTTATGCTACAGAGTTGCTGAGTCATGAGATCAGATCAACTGCAAACATTATTAAAAATGGCTAAAACTGTAAAGATAAAATGATGGATTGTTTTACGTTAAGTACCTCTACCAGCACAGCTCAAGCTGTGCACACTACTGTTGGTTATTATGCTGCCCGTGGCACGACAAGCCTATGAATTTGTTTGTGTCAACAGCTAACTTTGGGTGCTCGTGATCAAGTAGAGTGAATAGATGTGAGGCATGGTTCAGAAAAAGATGAAATTCCTAATGGAAAAGACAACCGTGCTGCAGACGATGGCTCTCTCTGATCATCTGTCTATGCTGTTATGTAACTAAAAGGTCTACAGTTTCAGATCCTAATGGAACACATGGAGAAATTCATATAAATCCATTTTTCATTTAAAGACAACCGATCTGGCTGTCGATGGAGGAGGTCGAGCGTCAATGAAAGAGCTTTTAGATCCTTCTCACTCTGTTTAGGGGTTCAATGAACGTCCAGAGCACAAATTTATTTTCCATTCTTCTTAAAACCCACATCACAACTTCTCCATCATTGTGATGGCTTCTTTGTTAATCTTTTTTGAGCACTGAATTCACATAAACTCTTTCCAATATATCAGGAGCTTGATCAAACTAAAGGGGTTGTTTTTCTAGCAGTGATGTGGATAAAATCAATCTGGTGAAATTCTAGCGGCTGCGTTCCCATTGAATGAGAGCTGCTGTGACATCACTGAAAATAAAATGTTAAATATATACTTTATATTGGTTCCTGTGTTGTTGTTCATGGGTTAAAAGTCTTTACATGATTCATGTGTTGTGATGAAAGAGTGTTTTACATTAAGTGCACTTACTATGGTCACTAGATTTAGAGACTTTTCAAACCCCAAAGCAAATTTTTTTTATCTAGCCATTTCTAGCTTTTCAATGTCATCATTCTGGCCCTTTTCATGGAGTAGCGGGAGCAGTTTACACACGTATTTACAAGAATGTACTAAAAACAAAGGGGTTTCATAGGCTTTGCGCATTCTCTAAAACGCTTACAACTGCAACGTTTTTAGGCTGTACACAGTCTCTCTTCTTTTTTTTTGCAAGACTTAGACAATTTTGAGAAAAAAGAAGGGTATGGAGTTATGTAATGTTGCTGTCCACTTGTCTTGTTTTAATTCCACATTAAAAGCAAAAAAGGAGCTTAAAATTTACTAAATTCATCTGTTTTCATTCATGCAAATACAAATACTTCACATTGAGGAGACTGTTCTGGAGTTTTAATTTGTTAGTGGTCGTTTTAAAAGTGTAACTTGTTTCAGAGTGAGATTGCTCTCCTTCTCAAAATTGTCTTTCAGATAACAATCAAAGAAACAATCAGAAGCGCCTTTATTGCATAAATTGTCCTGGACCTATTTCAAATAACAATTTTATTACCAGATGTCTTTTCATGATTGGACTATTTTTCTCTGTCAAGAGTGAGAAGTGGGGAAATGGACACAATTAACCACCAACTGTTTAATGTTGGTTATTTACTGCACCGCAAATATTAATAATATTTTTGATATGCTAACGTTGCCAAATTTATTGCACCCCAGATATGAATAATTACTTAAATATGCCAATGTTGGCAAAAGACCATGACATGAACGGTCCATTCGTCGCCTCCATGTCGTGCGTTTCAACTGAATAATTCATGCTTACCCATTGTATTTCCCTTACTTAAAGAAATATAATAAAATTGTGAATTCATTAAAAAAATTCAGCATTCAGTCACATCACATAGTCATTTTGCAAATGAGATGATAAGATGTCATTAATGTAATTGCTAACAGATTTATCTACACTGCTTGACAGACACAATTTTAATATATAAAATTGAAATGGAGCTTCTGGGAAATTAGTGCACAACTGCAGCTTAAAGACAGGCGCTGACTACATATGAACAAAAAAATTCTTTCTGAAGTGGCCCACGGCAGCTTGTTATCAGGTGCAACCTATAGTCGCAAGTATATGTAACATTTGATTTTAATACTGTATAGGCATCAATAAAACTAAATTTGCTTTTGTTACCACACAAAACTGCTGTGCGAGAGTTCGCAACATATAACTTGCTACATATTTTATGAAAGTTAGCTTGAATAAACCAGCTCAAAACATTTAATTAAAAAGCTGCGTCACGTCAGGTTTAACCTGGGAAATTACCGTTTTGGCTTTCAGAATGAGAAATTTCAAAAAACACATAAAACAGAAAATATACAGAAAACTTCAACTGACAATTTTTTTATTTCGATTTGAGCCCTGATTTTTCAATCGCAGAGTCAGTCGTCTCAAAGCTCGAGTTCAATCCTCACGTCCATCTTACTTTTGTATGGCTCGAGAACAGGCTTCACCTCCTCTGACAGAAACCTCATGACCTGAAGGGAATTAAAAAAAAAAAAAAAGGGTCGAAGTGAACTACAGAACTCCACTTTCTTTCAACATGACGTGCACTATTGGTGAGAAGTCATACCTGCTTAGGGGCTCGTCCAACGAAGGTTTTAGGGTCCAGCACAGCATCGAGCTCTCCTAGTATGGGAGTGAAATATGGATCAGCCTGAACGCGAGCAAGGAGGTCGTTATCTCCCCCTTCTTGTTTGACTACGGCTGCAGCTTGCTGGGACAGCACTCTGATCTTCTCATGGCAGTCCTTAGTGAGTTACAAAAGCAGGTTCAGGGCATGTTAGTTTCCCAGACAACACAGTGCAAGCCACTTCTGTGACCGGTGCAGCTGAAACGAAGACATTTATGGTCTCCCTTCTAAATCAATATATATAAAGGTGCAGCTCTTCCAGGATGCTGGAGCAAGACTGATTACGATAACCCCATCACAGAAAATACCACTCCAATACTTATCCGTCTTCACTGGCTGTTCATTGACACTCAAATTTAAGTTCTATTCACTCTTCAAACTCTCACCTCAATCTATCATTTTGTTCTTTTTTTGTCATCATTACTAGTCTAAGCTATAATTAAACTATTACAATTATTCCAGCCTTCTGGAATAAATCACCAGCTGATATGAAGAACAGTACAGATCTGGAAAGCTTTAAGTCAAAATTTGTTTTTTATTCAGACAGGCATTCCCTAAAACAAAAAGAAATTTCACGAAACATGACGCCATGCGATACAACATAATGAGTGAGTCTTAACTAAAAAAGCTGCCAAAACCATTAACTGTATATAAAATGGACAGAGTGTCCGTGACGTCAGCCATAGGCTTCTGGCAAACTCAAATGAAGCTTAAAATGGGCGGAGCCAGAACAGAAAAACATGTCCACGAAGGCAAGACATTGCCGCCGTGAAGACGTCTGATAGGCTAAAAGGCTTACATTTTATAAATCTTAAACAAATAAATGTAAAAACAATTCCTCCCCAGAGAGTGTTCATGAAGATCAAAACTAGTGATCTAAAATCAACAAAACATTTGGAGTCATGGATGGAAACATGCTTTTTTTCAGCTCCAAAGTTGCCAGTTTTAAGTGAGTGAATGAGAAAATGCTCATTTTGGAGTCAGCATCAAGCAGCTGCTCAGAGAACTGCAGTTCAGTCACTTCCTATCACGCTTTGAGAGGTAAAGGAGGAAGTTGCCCTTCCTTGAAGGTCTAGCTATGTGAGAGTCTTAACGAGGAACAACTCAAATTACAACAAAGCTTCTTGCTAGAACATAGTTAGAAGTGCTTCACGAACAGAGAAGTAGGTTGAATTGAACCTTTATGTTTAAGTTTTTCTGACCTGTCTGTTTCCTCCGGCTTTCACCATGGCCATGATGATGTTCTCTGTAGCCATGAAGGGCAACTCCTGACGGATGTGTCTCTCAATCACCTTGAAAACAGAAGTGTTTTAGCACAAAATTAGCTGCTTACAGCAGGTGCATCAGGGCCAGCGTCTCAATCTGCAAAACAAGTTGTTTCAGTTGCTGATAAATAAATATCAAGAAATGAGCTTAGGGGGGCTGGAAGCTAGTGCCTGTGATGGAGATGTGTTTTGTCCTTCTTAACCTTTTGTCAATTTTGGCTGTGCTCTGAATGTTTGGAGGCCACTCAGAGTCAGGTGTACTTTGCTCATAGATTTCTTTTGTTGCTGAACTAGAGCCATTCTCCTCTTTATTAAAATATATATATACGCATGCAGAAATCATATTCATCAGCTCCAAAATTACACGTTCCGAATCTAACAGTCATAATGGATTGTATTCCCATCATTGATTCAACCTTGTCATTTGAGGCCCATAATAAAGAAATGTAATTATATATATATATATATATATATATATATATATATATATTTTTTTTTTTTTTTTCTTCTTTTTTTTTACATTCGTGAAATGAGTCATCTTGCTTAGGAGCCTCAGAAAATGTTATTTTCATTTAACATTTTATGAATAGTTAATATTTGTTCATTTGTTATTAGTAGGCCATTGAAGACATTTGTACATTTTCAACGCACACACCTTAGGATACACCACAAGTCCTTCCGTGATGTTCTGCAGAGTGCTGAGGATGATGTCAGCTGTGAGGAAGGCCTCTGGCAATGAGATCCTCCTAATTCAAACAATAGGAATGATAAGTGAGGAATGCTATTGTTGGGAAATCCCCCATGTATTTTTTTAGCTGAACTCCATACCTGTTAGCGCTGTCGTCCAGGGTTCTCTCCAGCCACTGCACTGCAGCTGTCTGCAGCGGGTCAGAGACCAGCGCCATCAGGTGGCGAGCCAGACTACAGCAGCGCTCTGCTCGCATTGGGTTCCTCTTATACGGCATGGCGCTCGAGCCTGCGAAGAGCACACAGATGAGCAGAGGTTAAATGGTTAACAGGTTGCCAAGCACAAGAATCTTACAAAATCAATTTCAACGCAAGGGATGTGATAAAATCTGTAAAAACATTGCGATAGTTAATTTAGCGACAGGTGAATCAATTCCAACAGGGCTGAATCGATTCTTTAAGTAGGTATTTATTTATAAATAAATGCACCTAAACTCCCAACCGCTAATTGCAATCTGAATCCAGGTATATAAACGATAATATTATCAGTTTACTAACAATTTGATTAGTGACAAAATAAATCCTACCTTAAAGGTGCCACGTCATGAAAACATGACTTTTCTGACGCAGTAAGTTTTTTTTTTTTACTCATGCTAGGCTTAAATACATGAATGAAATACAACATTTTAACTCTTCATACATCAAGCCGAGCGCACACTACATGACTTTTATAACCCTATAAGGAATACGCCGCTTTTCCTCAGGTTTCTGTTTGATTCTGTGGACTCTAGTCAGACTCTAGTTCACACATATAGCCGATGCATGTCGATTGTAATGTTTTAAAACAATAACATGTGTTTTAAGCGTCGCTAGTTGTGTATGGTTTTGTTCAAACAGGACGCGCTTGAACACGCTGGTCAGTAGGGGGCGTGCCGAAAGCCCGTCTGTGGGAGGGACCGGTGTAAACAGCGCATTTTGCCAGGCCAAAAGTACGAGGTGATTTTACGAAAAATATTGCATTTTCAACAGTGCAGCGCTAGTATAGAGGGCTCACATACTGATTCTAATTGCTATAACATGAGCATAACATGAGACCTTTAACAAAAACTTATTTTGAGGTAAACTTTAGTTTCTAAGAAAATTAAACTCTTCAACATAATCATAACACACTGTAATAAAAACCTCTACACAGTTATAATTTTTGTGCGCTTTTAGTGTAATATAAGCAGGATGTTCTCTCAGTTTCAACTCACCGATCTGCTCTTTCTCAAAGGGCTCCTCGATCTCTTTCAGATTCGCCAGCAGACGGATATCTGTGCAGATCTGTAACATCACAAAAACATGTTTGCATCCAGCTTTTACCGTGTGGTTGTATTGGAATCCAAGCCAAGTCTTCTCGACAGACCTTGTGTACTGTGGCTCCGAGGCTGGCGAGCACGCAGAGCGAGTCGATGTCTACCTTGCGACTGTACGTCTGACCCGTCACCAGGTATGATCTGAGCATAAAGATGAGGCATTAACACTCTTAATGACTCTCTAACTAATATCAGTTAATAAATAAAGTTAATAATAAAGTTCTAACCAGAAAATAGCAAAATAAAAACAAAGCCTACTTTTTGAACCCAGCCATCTCAGTGACCATCCTGTCCAACTCCTCCACCTTAAACAAGAGTTGTTTTCTTTAGACATTGCGCCATGAATCCTGTTTAAGTCCCATTTTAGCACCATCCTCACCTTGTCATGCTCACCCTGGAAGAGCTGTAGGAAGCTGGCCTGAGTCCCTGTAGTACCTTTGACACCCCGGAAGCGCAGGTCCTCTCTGGCCCGGTGGAGGTTTCGCAGGTCCATGACCAGATCCTGCAGCCACAGGCACGCTCTCTTCCCCACGGTGGTCAGCTGAGCTGGCCTGAGAGGAAGACAGGCACCAGGAGAGGGAAAATAAACTCAAAACCAGCCTATTATAGTGTTCGTATTCAGAAGAGTATATTATTGGATTAAAAAGAAGGAAATGGACAATGCCATTAAAGGTTAGTGAGGTTAGGAAGTTAGTGAAAGGTGTTGGATCAGAAAGGAAGGTGAATAAATAAACAGACAAGAGACATGCATAAACAAGATTTTCTAGCAAACACTTGATTGTGAAGCCTGGGTTACTCACTGGTAGTGGGTGAAGCCTAGAGTCGGGAGGTCTGAGTACTTCTCTGCAAACTTTGACAGCCTGTCAATGACACGCGCCAGCTACAGGAGAAACCATGTAAAGAAACATAAAGCAACTGTTGATAGAGATTGAGAAGAATTTCATCAGCTTAAATTAACAAACCTTAATGCCAGACATTTAGAAGAAATACCTGTCGGCTGATGTTTTTGTAAGGAGCCAAGCACTAAAGTTAGATGTTGCAAATTAAATGGCAAGTAACACCAATGTTTTATTTAACTGTTGCCAGTTGGCTCATGTAACTAGTTGGAGAGAAAAAATGAAGGACTTTAAATTATAAAATTGTTTAAATATACACATTCACCTTTTGATTTTAACCCTTAGTTTGGGAGTTTGTTCTGGTAAAATTATGTTATTCAACAGAAATGAAGGAAAGGAAAGTAATCGAAAGGACGGAAGAAATGGAGAAAGAAAAAATTTATACATTTAATAGAGAAAGACTGAAAGAAGACAGAAAAAGAGAGGCAAAGGAAAAAAGAAAGAAAATAAGAGATGGAAAGAGATAAAAATTAAAAGGGGAAAAATAAAGAGAAAAAAGGAAACAAAGAAACAAGAGAAAAAAGATAAAGAGATATTATACAACAGAAACAAAGGAGAGGAGAGGAAAAAAATAGAGAGAAATAAGAATAAATAGAACAAGAAAAAATAAAGAAAGAGAGAATGAAGAGAGAAAATGAAAGAAAGAGAAAGAGAGGAAAAAGATGAAGAAAAATTTGTGAGGTGGAAAAGGAATGAATTGGGAAAAAAAGGTATTAACATTATTTTTCAAGAACTTTTGTTAGAACACATTAAGAATATCTTTTTATATCAGAAACAAATGATCACAGTCTTAATTTTTTTTTAAGAAAAACATAAATAGGAAAAAAAGTCAAACCTTGGGCAACAGAATGTCGAACCCATCACGCAACATGATAAGATCCTGTAAAACAGAACACACTTTTAAAATATTTTACATTTTTCCCAAATACGACTTTAAGATCTTTTAATATAAATATTCTCTTTTAATTATACATTATAGCCAGACTTTAAATTATCAGGCAGCGCTTTGGCCTTACTGTGTTGTCTCCCACGTAACAGGAAGTGGCCCCTAAATGGATGATTGGAGCAGCGGTGGGGCAGCAGTGAGCAAAGGTGTGCACGTGAGCCATGACGTCATGCCTGAGTCTCTTCTCCTCCTCTGCAGCCATGGCGAAATCAATCTGGTCTGCGTGAGCCTCCATTTCGCTGACCTGAACTTCGGTGATGGGGAGACCCAGCGCCTATACAGAAGATAAGAGCGACGAGATGCCGAAGCGATTCGGTCATTAAATAGTATTTCATGTTCAGCTTAATGAGTAACAAATGCAGTTCTATTCACAACATTCCAGAGGTTTTCGATTAATTGGAACTTATATTATATGATGAATAATATTTTCTTAAACTGAGGAATCAAGGTTTTAAATTAAAGTATTAGATGTGTTGCTAAGTAACCAAAATTTAGAAGAATAAAGGCGACCACATGAAATGGTTTACCGGAACTCACATGTTCATGTGTGAGAGTGCACTCTGAAAGCAAACAAAGCATGTTTGCCTTTCATCATGGACACGGATAGTTTCCTCAGGAAGTTAGTAGAGTTTCCTCAGTAGTTTACAAATGACTTGAAATCCAGAGGAGTTTATCGAGCGCAACCCAGAGTCTCTTTTATGTGTTAATAGGACTCTGAACACATCCTCAAAAGGTATTTTCATTGGTCGACAACTAGATTTTGAATTGCGAAAAACAAACTTGATAAGGTAGAGTTAAACTTTATTCGTTCGTGCCCATTGTTTTTGGTCAGATGTGCGAGTTCAGATTGACGGCTATAGTTTGGCTCAAGACCGGTTTGAGCTCGCATGGCTATGCGGCAGCAAAGACCCCACACACCAGCCAGCACATTTAATCAAAGATAAAATTCAGCTGAACTTTCAGCTCATAGGCGAGAACTTCGGTTTCACACTGTTATATCCTTTACACTAGCTAAACTTTATTTTTTTTACTGAAACTCACGGATTTGTTATTACTTTTAACTTCTATGATTGATGTCCTTGTGTGATATATCCTTGCTACCTAGCTAAAAACTAGATCAGACATTTATTAATTTTAGACTTTGAATCACTGATTCAAGTCTTTGGAGTCGGCTCACATTTGGTCTGCTAACTCTAGTAGTAATACCTACCTATGTCTGCTAAATTCTAGAGATCCCTACTTATTTATGTATAAATTATAAGTAAGTCATTCCCCATACAATGGCTTAGGAGCTGATGTTGGTTATGCATATGAATTTTTATGGTGGTTTAATATCTCTGATTTAGTTAATTTGGTCAGGAACAAAAGACAACAACTGACCACGATCACCTACAGGCCACCGACTGCATACTTTGATAGCTTGCCTAGTACGCTTCTCCATTACTAGCCGTTGGCATTAGCAATCATAAGGCTATTTAAGAATCCTCCTTTTCTGGAGGTTTTTATTAATTTCTTTGAAGAGTTATAGGAAAATTCTGCACAAGGGTTTTACTGATATTATTTCAAGGGCTTATAGTAGAACAGTGAGTGATAACATAATAAACACTCAAATTCTTCTGATTTCAAAACTTGAACAACACTGTATTTTATATTTGTACTATGAGTACCTCAATCCGCAGAATTCTGGTGAGTGATCTGTGGAAATGCACAGCCGCAAATTCCACCTAGGCCAGCTCATAATTAACATAAAATTTGATAAAAAAATTTGTGACACAAAAACACCTCTGAAGCCAGGGATATAAACATGTTTTTCAGTTCTGAAGTTTACATTTTGGCAGCTTTAACACAATATTTGCTCTTCTTATAATATTTCTTCTTATTCATGATCACTCACTTGCTCAAACATGCTTAGGCAAATAAAACTGGTTGCCATTTTTAATCACATTTGGTCTTTTCCACTTCTACTGACACTTAATAAATAATTCAATACACACTAAAAAAAACTTTCAGTGTAAGTGGAATTCAGTTTCTATATGTGCAGTACCAATTCTTTTCATTTTCATGCTAGACTCTAGTCAACAGCCTCAAGCCGAACAGTTTTCTTATTGGGTTCAAGGGGCTCTGTGGGAGGTTGCTGCTTGAGATGGGACCAGTGAAGAAGCAGCCAGTACTCCCCAATAACAGAGGGCTAATTCACAGTATGCTCTCATGAGTCGCTCTCGTGTTACCCTGACATTTACACAAGTTATTTTAGAGACTCCCACACTTACCTAGGGCTTGGTCTTGGATGGTTTTAACCCCGGTGAATTACAAGACCAAAACGAGCAAACTTGAGCAGCATGACTTTATTAACGGTTCAAGAATGAACAGAAAGCAGTCTGTCTGATTAGTGAAGGGCTGATCATGTGACTTAACTTATTCATCAGCAGCCAAGAGCTTATCAGCGCACAAAGGTTAGAGGCTGATGGTGAAAACTGCATATCACTTGTGGATTTGGTTATAAAAATCAAACAATCAATATGTCCCGGCCAACAAAATTCCACAGGTCTGCAGACAACAATGGCTACTGTTTCACAAGTTTATAATACTTATCATTGCCTAGCATCTCAAGTAGAGGATGCAATGTCCATATAAATCCCGATACTAAGTTCGTACCTGTACTCATAAATACATGCAGATACCAAATTCTAATTTTATTTGTCACATACACGGTCATACACAGTACCATATGCAGAGACAGATACCTTGTGACATCAACAACAGAAGTTTCAGGACAGCAGGAACAGAATTTTGGGTTCAGCAGATAAAAATACTTTCATGATAATACTTTAATTAAAATTCGCTACATATACATATACATAAATAGGAAGTGCGGTTACAATCCAAGAACAACAACAAAAAATGTAAAGCTTAAACACTCAAGGGTGAACTGAGAATTTTTCACTAGGAGTTAACAACACCAGCTGTTCATAAATACAGAGAAGCTGTGCCAAATTATTAGTCTCACTGTGTCATTACTTGTAAAAAAATAAACAAAATGCTACTTCTCCAAAACAGGGATTGTTATTAGTGTCGTATAAGTATCGGTGAGTAACTGGAAAAACGTATGAGTAATCACACTTTAAAAATTGATACCGGTGCCCATGAGGCGCTTTGACTGACATGATAAATAGCTAATCCCATATTGTTTCTTATAGGGTCATGTTTTGGAGTGTCACTACATCAATTGACCAACATGGAACAAGTAAGCCATGTAAAAAACAGCACAGAAGACAAGAGATATTAGTTACAAGAATAAAACAACATACTTCTATAGTGGAATCGAGGGGGGCACACAGCAAGTAAAATCAACTTTTCTCAACCGAAACTTAGTTTCCAACAGAACAAAAACAAATGCGAAATTTGCTAAATCTAATTTTCTCCTGGAAATCCAGACAAATCCAACTAATCAGATCATGACTTCAGAATTCTTGAAGCACCTGCCATAAAAATTCTGCAAACCCATCATACCTTTAGCCAAGGTCCAGTCTAGTGCCGCCCTAATCTAAAGCAAAGTGAAGCGTACTGTGATTCCAAGTAAGGGATCTTTTTCCAGGAATGACCTGGGCCTAGGACCTACATTCAGTGTCATTAAGTGGTGGCCGGTGGATAGCTTGCTTAAATGTTGACAACAGCCATTTGGTTTCTGTTTATGTAGTTTAGTAATGAGCTAAAGTGGAAGCACCTGATCTATGGTAATTTACAAGCACACACTGCTGACAGTAGCTCTACATCTCATCCAAGCCCTCCAGCTCTCTCCCTCTACTTTCTGTGAGTTCATGCCTGGATAGCTTCTAAGTTTCTGCAACTCAATAGTGATAAACCTGAAGTCACTCTGATTGGTTTGAGAATCACCATTAATAAACTCTCCACCTTAACAGTCTTGCTTGATGCTTCGCCTTTTAATGTTTTGAAGCTAGTTATGAGCCTCGGAGTTGTAATCAACCACAATTTCTGCTTTGAGGCTCTCCTCCACTCTGTAGCTTGATCTGCTTTCCATAAGCTCAGGAGCATACATAGACTTCATCTATCTCTATCATCCATCATTTTGCACTGGATTCATTAATGAACAAACTTGCAAGCTTTAACTCATACAAACTACAGCAGCAAGGGTTATCAGACCATATTACCCCAGTTCTGCAAGAGCTACATTAGCTCCCTGTGTAACAGCACATAGACTTTAATGCACTGACCCATATCTACAAAGCCTTCAATAATCTAGACTCTCCATTCCTAGCCTTGCGTGGCCAGACCATCAGAGATGGAGACCCGCCCAGGAAGCCATTTGAATGACGTGTCAAACAACCAATCCCATTTCACTCTACAAAAAAATTGACCAACAGGCAACAAGTTATTCAATTTTTTCCAGTTCTTCATAACCACACATTCTCAGTACGCACTATAGCTCTGTGTCTCGACCCTACAGCTGGAGTTTCTCAGCAGAACGAAAATAAATTTAAAACTCGCTTCTCCCAAGAATTCCAGGAGAAGCACTTTTATCCTACCTTTCTGCAAAAACTAAACCAAAAAAAAAAAGATATTCGGATGTCTGTAGTCAAGTCACAGGACACAGTTGAATGGAAGACCAATCAGACAAACTCTTTCTTCTGATTGGTTTAATTAGTTGACTGACTTCATTGCCAAGCAATAGACAGTGGTAACAGCTTCATAGTTTATTTGAAATCAAAAAGCGTGTTTAGCACTACAGCCAATTATATTGAGCTCAGATACAGTTCTTTCACATCATGAAGATGCTCTTTAAATCTCTTGTTTAAAGAGATTAAAGTTGAGCTAGAATTGGAAAAAGGATGACTTTAAGAAGTTCAAAATGTTTCAATGTAGACACTCTTTAGACAGGCCTCCTTCCTAAATGTGCTTTATGCTGAATTACTTTTTCTTCTTCTAATTTGCTGCTTAATACTGTGATTTTCTGTGTATTGTTTCTTTTACAGTTCTGTTTGATTTTCTTGAATGCCATGAAAAAGGAATACCTGAGCTCCAAGCTATTGTATGGTAATTCAGTAAAAAATATCTAAATCATTTGAGGTACAGGTTTTATAGTAATTACTACTCCCTGCCTGTTAAGTGCTCCCTTAAGAAAGTGGGGGAAATAATTGATTGGCAAAACATTGACACATGGATGAATCTGCCTGATCTGGATTTAACACAATTTGTTAAATACACAGTGGCATCGCCTTATTAAAATACCATGCTATAACAATATTCATCCTCTCTCATGATCTATGTGATGGTTTATTCACAGAAAGACCTAAATAACATTCTAAACGTGAATAACATATAATAAAGTGTGCAACAAAAAAAATAGTTTTCACACTTCATTTACTTCTGGGGTATAAACAGCACCCTTAATTTTTAACTAGGGTTTTAAACCAAGTGTACTATGATTATCATATGTTAGTTATTTAACAACATGGTTTGAGAACAAAAAATCCAAATATAAAATAATAGATTTTACATTCTGCATCCAGCTCTGTTTTAATTTCTAAGGAGCTCTTTGAAGCTATATTTAGACTTAAGTTAGCAACTTGAGATCGCTGCTCCCCGCAAGGTCAAAAGCTGAAGGCAGAGCTACTCTTGTAATTTAGAGAAGTCCACAAAACAGCTACAGTATATTACAAAACTGACCTTTTCGGCCTTGGCCAGATAAATCCAGAGTTTTCTCCATGTGGTGAACTTCTTGCCGTCACTGAAGTTGTACGCCATCTCTTTGCTGGCGTACCGTGACACCAGCGGCGAGCGGTACTTCATGAACTCGTCCCCGGGTCCCTCCATGCTAGTCGCGGGCAGGAGAGCGCTCAAAACACAGACTACAGCCCGCTACACGCGCGGTGACGCGGGTAGACGAAACTCCCCCTCTTCTTCTTCTTCTTCTTCTTCTTCTTCTTCTTCTTCTTCGTCGTCGTCGTTGCTGTTGTTTTATCGTAGTAATTGATGGCGAATTAGCGCCACTTGCAGGAATGGAGTGTAGCACTTTAGGGTTACAGTCAGTATTAACATTTTCTTTACTTTAATACTTACTTTATTTTAACAAATTAAATACACACTCGCCGTTGCCTCAACTATAATTTTACGGCGTTTTTACAAGCAAATAGTAGTGTGTAAGTGCTATATCATATGTGTACAGAGTGTATTTTGATAGTTTAAAATATTGTTTATGTTTTTTTATTATTATTATTATTATTTTGTTCTGTTGAGAATGTATCAATTTTAGAAGAGAGTAAAAGAGGCTCCAGGTTATGCAAACTACATTTTCTCATGAAATGTAAAGTTCTCTTCTTTAATTGAAGCCATTCCCTTAGGACTAATTAACATGATGAAAAGATTGATAACAAATATTATAATTTAAATAAATTAACTCATGATAAAAATATTTAGATAAAGAAACATACAAATAAAGACATTATACATTATTTTAGCTAGAAAAGGAACTTTATTCCAAGAGGAAAATTTTATTGGAGCTCTATGTATATATATATATATGTGTGTGTGTGTGCGAGTGTGTATGCGTGTGTGTGTGTGTGTGTTTACTACTAGAAAATGAGGGAAATACACTTAAAGATTTATAAACATATACAACCTAATAACTTATTCTTTCCTAACTTTAAAAATATTGGCTAAGATTTGTCTTTGTATGATGAATAATTAACTAATTTATTCTCAAGATGTGAAATCTTGTAATGATCGCAAACAATCTGGGCATCCAACAACATTTAATACTAAAGATATCAACTGTTATTATGAAAAAGAAAAAGTAAATTTTATCATATTAACTGGAAAATCTTTAATAACATTTTCTTATTTTCATTCTCTATTTCACAAAATCACCAACTTTTTCCCTTAATAAGGTCTCTTAAAAGTTTATATTTATAAAAAAGGTGTAGTGCCATTGTCAGCCAACTTTGTATATATTTACAGTTTCATATGAATGTTATGTAATTTAATCATTTTCATTTCCCCGTGTTCTTCCTTTCTTTCTTTTTTCTCATCTAATTATTTATGTAACTCATTTGATTATAAAAAGTAAAGCAAGATTTTACCTTGTTTAAGAAACATTTTATTTAAAGACCTCTATGTTATCTCAACACATCCTAACACAGACAGAAAAAAAAAACATTTTTAGTATTTTGTGGTCTGAACTTCACAAGTATTATGTAAACTCGACAATTCATGCATGTTTGTGTAATACTGTTTTCATTTCCATGGAGCTCAAAACAACTCGATAGCAATAGCGACGCCCACTGGCTATATCACCGCCCATTAACCAATCAAATCAACTGCTAATGCAGCTCATTTCAATGAAGAACGCACTGTAGGCCCTGAAGTGAACCGTAGTAGAACCGCATCGGTAAACAATGAAAAGAAAGGGTGTTGTGGGATATCCCTGGCTGAAAGTGTGTTTGGCTTACTAAAAATTGAACGTATTAATCAGAAATGGTTTGGTTTACTGTTTTCCAACAAGAAAAACCCAGCAGGGGGCATGGGTGAAGCACGGTAGTGGGAGAAACAGGAGGTACAGGGCTCATTTTGTAGGGCTCGTTTACCATTTGAGGTGATTAAAAGAGATTGTTTATGATAAATACTGCCTTTTGAAGGTTAAGATTGCAGTGATGGTCTAAAGGGGTCAAATATTCATTATCAATGATTCAATGATAATAAATGAATGAATCATTGATAAAATTTATTATCAATGATAATGATGAAAGGGCATACTGATTGAAATCAGATTTCTAGTAAGTTTGTTTGTTTTTGCATATTTTCTGGTTAAAGCCACACAATAGATTTGTTTTGCCATTGCATGAAACATTTCCAAATTAAACAAACCATTTGGTTGATTAAATGCAATTGATTCGCATCTCACATCAATGTTGAGAACAAGGAGTTACTGATATACTAGCTAGGGTTTTCAACCGAAAGACCACTGTTTTGATCAATAATCAGGAATGTTTTTTAAAAATTACCTTGTACATTTGATAATGTACAAGGTGTTGTGATCTATCATGCAGTTAAAGTGGATAACAGGTTTTGCATTTACAAATCTTACATATTATTCCTTTAAAATTCACTATACTCCTTTAATGTATACTATTATAATCCCATATAGATCTCCTAATTATCCTTAAAGTGCTTGGAATGTCAAATTCTAGGGCATTACAGTGCACAGTGTTATCTTTGCGGTGTTGTCTTGTACTCCCTCTAGTGTTTCACTGCTGCAGGGTTGATGTCATACTGCAGAAATAAGTAGGAGGAGCTGTGTTTGATATATGCAAGCTTTCATTGAACTAATGACAGTAAAAACCCCTCCCCACAGCTCCCCAAACTAACCTGTGTAAAGCCCTGTGAGAGAGGTTATATTTCCACAAAATTCATCCCACTCTCATATGTACAGTCTCAAACCAGATGTTTTTCAATCCCTCCTCTCTCATCGGTTTCCTGTCTAACCCAGCCCCTTCCAATTATTTTTCTGTGCTTGAATCGTTTCATGAAAGAAGGAGAATAAAATAAGCAGGGAATAAGATTTGGAATCCAAGAATCCAAGGGGAGGGATCCTAAGAGGAGAGAAAGCCATGTTTTGAGAACACACAACTTTGCCACTGGGGCAAAACGACACAAAAGAAAGAAGACGAAAGACAACTGGACAAGGACTAGACACAGGACTAGCTAAACACAAGATGGCTGCAGTCACTTCTGAACCGAATACTGGTAAGTGATGCTAAATATATGTTTGTATATCAGACAGTCTCTCTCTCTTTTCATTCCAACCAACCCACACAGCTGACTCACTTCCCCTCTGCATAACATGCGTCTCTGGGGCTTTCTAATGCAGACTAGTCTCATGTAGACCCCATAGCATCATACGTCCACACATGGACACACGCATTTTTATTTTGGATCTGCAGGGGGAATTTGACTTGAATTTGGAAAAATGTACACGAAGGTTTAAAGTGTGCTGCTGCTGAAACTGACCCAGCTTCACCAAATACAGTTGTAAAAAGTGAAGGGGAACCATTAATAATGACTACTAAGCAAGTGAAATAACTTAAAGTTTAGTTGTGACCATGACAGTCTATATAAATAATGTTGCTTTTGCATTTGACGAAGGACTAGACCACGCTGGAATAGATTTTTTCTTACAAAAACCTTTTATTCCAATAGATCTCAAAGGGTTGCGTTGGTTAGATTGTTTGCCTTCGCTACGTTTACTGCAGATGCTATCATATTGCTCAGCAGCATCATATGGATGAAGAATGAAATGTTTATTTCCATTTGCAAACCACAAGTATAATTAATTGTTATGTTTTGAATATGGGAACTAATCAGAAAACCACCTTTTGGAGGAAACTACAATAGCATAACAAATCAGTATATGTACAGTAGAGAAAGACATGCCTGGGAATATCACAACAACAAACTTCATCTCCTTTTTCTTTCTTTTTTACACTAACCGAGGTAAACATGAAATAGAATCTGGATCAGGCCATAAACAGGTCTGATAACAGTGGTAAAATGACAGGTGTGGTGGACGAGCCACAACCTGAGCTTTTTATGAGCAATTGAGCAAGGATTTGACCATATATATTTAAGTTATGGGTTCTGCTGGAGTCTGTTATACCACTTTTCCTCTGAACTCGTACACTCGTCTTGGAGTACAGTTCAAGGCTTTCCACCAAGTTCTGTTTTTTTAAGGATTTTTTTTAAGGATTGCTGAGATGAGTTTTTTTTTTTCAGAAAGGCATGATGTGATGTGACATTCTCCGATCACTGATTGGTCAATAGCTCAGCTCATCAATTGGCCTAAAAGAGTGTAGCAAACTTCTCCACTGTTCTTCATGTCTCTGCCATCATCTTATAAACATAGCCCTTTGTTTGAATGTAAAGAACACCATTTCTTCCTTACTTCGTCATTACTCTGTATTGTGTGCGATCAACTTTTAGCATTTTTTATATCACAAAATCGCTATTCATCTACCAAGCAGAACTAAACTGACTTGATACTTAACCATCTTGCGCAGTTGCTAAAATTCAATGAAAAACTGTCATTATACAAGATGTGGTATATAAACCCTAGATCCCATAAATTCAACTTAAAATAAATAGTGAAAAATATTTGCAACAACAAAAGCTAGATTTAGAATGTGCACAAGTAAACCTTGTCAATATGAAGGCTTTATCAGGGCCTTCCTCCTCTAAAGTTCCAAAAAATACTTTATATTTTAGAATAGTTTTACAAACAACGTTTGAGTTCAAATTCTTCTCAGATGAAGTCATAAGCTTTAATGATTTGGACGGTACATTGTGAGTGTTGCATAACATCACATGATCAGACTGTGTGAACAGTGTTTGGTCAGATGATCTAATAACTGGGCAACAGTGGCAAAAACAAAAGCAGTGCATGTGTCTGGAGGAAACATTGGTTTAAGGTACAGTGTCTTATAATCGATTCACTTGAACACATATATTTTAACGTTTATCTTTTTAATATTATGTCATTGACTGCTGAAACAAAAATTATCTTACCTAAAACTGATATGAATGTAGGTAGCCTGACTATTTACATATAACAGACGTTCACATTCAGACGAGATTAGATATCTCAAACGAACTCAGAGTCTGAGAATCTCTAAGGACCTCCTGTGAAACAAGTCCCATCCAAAAAGGTCTTTAGTTGCTAGCATGCTATGCTTTTGTAAAAACAAATGTGTTCTACAATTCATTTGCAATTCAGTTTTAATGCAATTTTCCTGGGTTACTTTTTTCTGCTTATCAGGAAAACCTGAGGGAACTTCTCCACATAATCGACGCCTGCTTTTGCTGGGGTTCCAAGGATCTGGTAAAACCTCAACACTGAATAGCATCTTGACTCTAGAGAAAAATCCCTCAGAGAATTCCCAAAAGGACTGGCAACAATGGGTTGAAGTACTCAACTGGCAACTGCAGATCATTGACACCCCTGGATGGAGATTGGACTCAGCTGAACAGACAGACACCGAAAGCCAGCTATCTATAATTCATAAATGTTCTCCTGGTCCCCACGCCCTGCTACTGGTGGTACAGATTGGAGTTCCTTTCACTGAGCACCATTGGCAAGTTCTTTGGACTCATGTTAGGGCTCTGGGAGCTGGAGTTTGGAGGCACACCTTAGTTTTGTTCACCTGCGCTGACCAGCTACAGAAAGACAAGGGAGTGGAGGACTTTATTGTAGATGGCGGGGCACCACTGCAGAGGCTGGTGGAGAGATGTGGCAGCAGGTACCACACGTTGGATAACATCTGTTCGGATAAAAGAGCACAAGTTGCAGAGCTTTTACAGAAGGTAGAAGACATGGTGCAGGAAAATCAGGGCTGGTACTTTGAAATGGTGAGGCCAAGCATTGACTTTGAAGATGAAGATACTGACATGGAAGGAGAAGAGAAGAGAGTTACCGATGTGGAGAGGCCGGCTGTGATGTTTAGATCCCCACCCCGAGGTGAGTTCTCATCTTAAGTCACAATATGGAGAGTCAAATTGCCCATGTTTTCCTTTTCACCAAATCTCACCTTTGAACAGAGTTACGAATCCTGCTTGTTGGCTGGCGTGGTGCTGGTAAAAGCTCAGCCGGGAATCTTCTACTTGGCAGTAATGCTTTTGAATCAGGGCGCCCCACTGATGTATCCATACGTCGTCAAACTTTGGTTGCTGGTCGGCGCCTCACAATCGTCGATACTCCAGGTTGGGATTGGTTCTCGGTCCAGCGCACACCAAGCAACACAAGAAAAGAAATCAAACAAGGAGCTGGGCTTCTCCATCCCGGTCCTCATGCAATTTTATTGGTGATCCCTGTGGTCTCCAGTCTCACTACAAAAAAGAGACAAGCCCTTAAAAGTCACTTGGAGATGTTTGGGGAAGAGGCTTGTCGACACACACTGGTTCTGTTTTCCTGTGGTGATTGGCTGAATGGGTCATCGATTGAGGAACACATCCAGCAGGATGGAGGTGAGCTCTTAAAGCTGATGCATCATTGCTGGAACTGCTATCATGTTCTGGACTGTACCAACGCTAGTAAAGACAAAAAACAGGTGACTGACCTACTGAGGAAAATAGAGGAGATGGTTGAAGAGAACGGAGAGAATCCGTTCTTACCAGTCAAATGTGAGTTTTGGCTATTCTCATTGTGAGAATTGTTTTTCATCAAATTGAGTTCTCATGCATTTTATACTGATTACTTCTCCCTTTTTCTACAGTGAACCAAGAATTAGACGAGGAGGAAACAAGCGGAAAATGCAATCTGCAGTAAAGCGGCATAAGTTGGAGATCTATGGAACTCTGCGGCCTTACCTGTGACTGTATCACTATAATTTCAGTATAATCAAATATGAGATATTTTTTTATTAATTGTGCATCTTACAAGTTTACAAGATTTATATATAGCTACTAAAATACACGACCAGCTGCTGTATATAGTTATCAGTCCTTATTTTAAAAAGGGGAAAATAAATGGATGTTCTAAGCTAGCATTAGCAGGCTATTTGTTTTTCTTGTGGCCCAAAATCGATAAAATGAACCCTTCAGTCACATACTTAACTTTTTAACACAGTAGCTTCATTACATGGACAGTGGAGTATTTGTTTGGACTATTCAAAGGAAACACTTAAAGCTTCCCAAAACCACTGAAGTCACTGAAAGCATAAACATCAATTTCAGGCTTTGTGTGACATGATAGATGACTTATGTAATTAATCTAAACATATGAATTGATCATTCTGAAAATATTGAAGAAATATTTTCATATTCTGATATGCACACACAAAATGATTTAAGCACAATAATTATGCTAAAACTGCTTCTATAGCATACTAAATGTCCATCCATTAATTTTTTAACTAAAATAAATACATGAACTTTGACTCCTGAGATTTAAAGTGCAAGACTCAAACTAAAAAATATTTAAATAGAAAGCATTTTAAGTAAATTGAGTTAATAATGGATCTTTTTCTTACGTAACAATGCATTTATTGAGACTTTGCATAAGAGTTGAGAATCACATTAACTTAAACAAATATATATATATATATATATATATATATACCAAATGGATGGAAACATTGTGTGGGAAGAAATGTATCCCACAAATATGTTAGCGCAAGTATGTTAGAATAAATAACCCTTACTTAATAATTCAAGTACAGGCCAAAATGTGTTCTACAATTGAACAGGCAACCCTAATTTCTTTTTTCTATAGCCTAATACATCAAAGATTAAGTTATCTTGTTATTATATTTACTATAATTTATGCAGCACTTAGTTTCCAGATAAACATTTAACTGCCTAGTTTTAGGAACAGACCAGCGATGCAATCTATAATAATTAACAGGACAAAAATGTGTTTCTAATGAACATTTAATAGACAAATAATCTGTAATCTACATGATCTGCAGTGAGAAGTCATACAGTAGCAAAATAGTAAATTGAATCTACAATGTAGGGATACATTAAACAATAACCAGTGAAAATGTCTAAAAACCAAGCCTTTATACAGCACAACACATCACTACAATACACAACAGCAGTACATCTAAAACGAAGGTCAGTCATGCTTGAGTGATAACGTGGATGCAGAGGAAGAATCAAGTTTTAAACTCTAGACAAAATACTTTCTTTAGGACCAACACCACTTGTAAGCGTTACTTCAGCATGTGCTGCCAGTCTTTATTCTCTCAGCTTCTGAGTCCATTTCATTCTATGCCCTCACACTTCGGTTCCCTCTTGCCCTGCGGACTTCTTCCATGAGCTCTTTCAGGTACTGGATCTCCTTTGTGAGAGAAGCGGCTTTTTCTGCCAGCTCTTGGTTTCTCTCCTCGAGGGCTGTACACTCTGACACGATCGCCTCTTGCTCCGCGCGCTTCTTCTGCCGATAACGGGTCGCTGCCGTCTTGTTCTGCTCCATTTTCTTCAGCTTTTTCTTCTCAACAACCCTGGAGCCGCTGGTCGTCTTCACTCGTCCTGTGAGGGTTGGGGCTTCGGAGAGTTGACTTTCTGAGGGTTTCACCTCCGAGGAGAGGTACGGCTTGGGTCTAGACTGGGGAGATGCTGGGCTTTGTGGGTCTGAGAAGGTTGAACTGGTTGAATTTTCCTCATCTGGGTGAGAAACCATCATATTAACCTCCTCTTTGGGAGCAAGTACCAGAACAATGCGGGTTGGGGAAAGCGACAGGACAAATTTGGGCACCCGGACCTCAAGAGGTGGTGCAATCTGATCTTCTGCTATGTCGACCTCACAACCAAGCTCGAGGGTGTCAGTGGGAGACTCGGGTGGGAGGACAGATGGAGATGGTACTGGAGAGGCAGGTTCGGACTTGATCTCAAACTCAGCTAGGGGTTCAGGAACCTCTGAGGAGTCTGAGAAGTCACTGTGTGATGAATCGAATGGAGATGTAATAAGTGTATTCTGTGAAGATGAAATGTCATCTGGTTGATTTATTTGAGAGATTGGAACTATTGGAAAAGTTGAACTATCAGTGGGCACAGGCTGGGACTCGAGGTCTATCTGGGACTCCAGAGAAGCAATGAGCTCTTCTGGAGAACTTGGTGGGTCGTCAGAATCATAAGAGCTTATGAAGGACTCTAGATCAAACTCGCTCAGATCAATTCGCTCCGTCATCCAGTCCATTTCACCAAAGGAATGATCTGGAATGTGCAAAAAGAACAATCACTAAACTGAAAGGAGAGAAAATCTCATTGAAGGATTATTTACACATGGATTTCCTTTACCTTCACCACTTACTGTGCCACGATTATCTAGGCACAGCTCATCCGAAGGGAGCCAGGACGTGGAAAGCGGATTGAGGCCAGCCTTCTCCCCCCTCCGAGGGGAGGGAGGAGTGCATGGGGGGGAAAGAGAGGGAAGTGAAGAGGAAGAAAAAGATGAGAGGGGCGATTCAGCACCGCCGAGAGGAAGAACCTCCTCATCTCTATCTAAGAAGGACCGCAGAGGGTCAGCCATCGGTGATGATGGGTCCCAAAGCAGGACCTCCATATCGTCCGGGCCAAACCGTGAGCTCATCAAAGACATGACTGTCTATTTCAAGTGGAATCAAGGAGTCTTCTACTGAGAATTCAGAGAATTTGGTGCTGTCAGGTACAGCAAGGGTGAGAGTTGTCACAAAGGACCTGAAAAATAAAATAAACATTTTAATTTTAAATTCAACAACACAAGATGTATCCATGATACACAGGTTTAGGTGGAACGTGAAGAAGATAATTGGATAGTCCAGACTCTTGACGTCATTTTCTCCAACTCATTAATACTACCAAAAAAGGGCATTGGACACGTGTCAGCCTACGTCACTGGCAGTCATGAGACTCGGCTCTATTTATAACTTGAAAGCTAAGATCCAGACGTAATTATATAAAAAAATTATATAAAATTATATAAAAATATTATATTGTACAGAGCGGATACAGCTGGAATCTTCAAAAATGTAAACTAGGTTATGTTTCAGAATCGGAACAACAAAAAACCTCCGCCATTTCAGTGAGACGCCGCTCCCTCTTTCAGGAATGTGCGCCATTTTGAGACGACCACGCGATCACTTTATTAAGTAAAACGGACAAAAACCTTTCAGTAATCCACATTTATACTTAATCGGTTCGTCTGACTAATAGATCGCATATAAACAACAAACATTGCTGTAACCTCTACTTGTTAATTCACAAACAAATCGTCGACTGCTTATTGTTGCTTGGCGTGACATGGCGCGGTAACGTCAGTCACACACAAAGAACCGATCATAACTAAACGTCCTAATGTTCACATATTGAAATAAACAAAAAATCAAATCATAGAAGCTATGACTCACACAAACATTTGTCTAATAAAATGTTTCCGTTAATACCAAGTCCCCCCTACTCCACCCGTGTATAACTTTAGAAAGTAATAAAGGTATACTTACGCCATTTTGCTATAAATGTAGTGAGCCAGTGCACTTTGCTGATGCACTGAGGAGTTTGCGCGCTGTCTACCGGCTGCAGTTCACACGGCCATTTCGGCGGAGAGCAGAATCGCTCGACAAACAATAACACTGTTGGCGAAGAAGAAGAAGAACAAGCGATCTGCCGGTGATGACGTCGACTTTATGTTTATATAGCGCCGCAGTACCGCACAGACATATCCTTCCGCGGGATGGATTCGCTTTGTATTACGCACCATGGACAACATAGATCCATCCGTTTGGAGGTGCAAAAATGTATAATTGTAAGAGAGAATGAAACGTAAACACGTTACATTTCTGGACGTTAACGTAAAAAAAAAAATATATATATATATATATATATATATATATTAATATCTTATTTAACTCAAACGCATACTAGTACGTTTGAGGCGACAGTGAACAATATGGCCTACATATGTCGTGGCCTCAAAGTTCACCAAACAAACATTTAAACGTACATTTGAACTAGAATCAAACAACAACCACGAAGGCAGCGTGTGAGTCATTTCTGGGACGTGCCATTTAGGTCATTTCAGGGAAGATGACATGTCCGGAAGTGGTTTGGTGTTTATTGCCCTCTTCTGGGGGAAAATGATACTACACGTGAGGCTTTTGGGTTACAGACAAAACAGTTGTCGAAATATACCAAGTAAATAAGCACAAAAATGTCAAAGTATTAGTAAAAAAGCTTTAATAGCAACAACTTAATATTATCAAAGCCAGAAAGATATGATGCTAACTCATTTAGCTTTAAATATGTTCCTGTATATATATATATATATATATATATATATATATATATATATATATATATATATATATATATATATATATATATATATATATATATATATATATATATATATATATATATATATATATATATTATTTATTTATTACCTGGCACATTTTGGATTTAATGAAAGTGAGCACTTTTTTTGTTTAGACTTTCTTCTAGATGCAAACAGCACCTCATAACATTATTTCTACTTGCAATGGAAAGTCGATTGATTGTTCACGTTGTTCATGTTTTTTTTATTTCCAAGAGTACAAATAACTGACAAACAATTTATCTCTCAGCAAGTTGAATACATAGATTTATTTCCTGCAGAAAATCAACACATTATAATCACATAACAAGCGATTAAATAAGCATCGTGGAACAATGACAACATCTTTCAATATAAAAATGGAAAACCCTCCATCTAAAATTTCAAAATGAGGTCAAAATTAAAACAGTGTTTAAGGTCAGAGCCACCTAATCAAAACAGATTTTGGTTTTATAGCTGGTTTATAAACCATACACTTAAATAAACATATAGACACCCATCTTCACATACTAATCTGGAATAAAAATGTTGAAATATACGTATAGCAGTTATTATTTCTGTACAATACATTTAAACTGCTACATAACAAGTGCTACAGCTACATATTATCACCAGGAAACATTAGAAAGTCCAATAATTATACAATAATATGATCACTATCTGTGTGCTGGTGTATGATTGATCTGAATCCGTCTCTTCGCTGAGCATGTGGCTCTCTAGTTACATGCCCACAACAGTGCAGTGAGGATCCCTGTGAAGAAACCTGATCTTTGGGTTTGTGGCTGTCTTTGTTCCCAAACGTTAGTAGCTATAGATCAGTCACTAATTCAGCGACCTTGTTCTTGCTTCAGGCCCAGCCACAGGCCTTTGTTAACAGCTACAATGGAAGAGAGCTTGGCCTCTTGAGCTGCTTTACAAACACACTCTAGTGTGTTGTTTACTCTGTGCCTTTATTTCCCAGTTTTATTGTTCCCAGTAGCCGTGGGTTCTGCCTCAGGAAAGAGCTCGGGGTTTTCTGCAAGCGTGGAGCGGATTCTCTTCTTCTCTTTAAAACGACCTGAGTGTGAGACTTTCACATGGCGTCCCTTTGTAGCATTTTTGTCCACGATGCGCTCCAACCGTGCATTAAACTGGCTGTCTGTGGCAGTGTCCGGCATCCCGGACGTCTCCCCCCCATTGCTGCTGTGCTCCCCGGGGATTTCGTACAACACTTTGGGCTCTGATTTCTTTTTTCGGAGAAAAGTCAGTTTCCACCATGATGGTGCAGGTTCTGCCGTCGCCATTGAAAAGCAGGAGCGTCCTGTGAGGACAACAGAAGTGTTACAGCTGTCATTAAACAGTGCAAAAATATAAATATTAACCATACAGAAGTTATTTTTTTGTGTTTGATCATAGGTCATAATGAAGCTGAGCACCGTTAGCTGTTGCTAATAGAAGATGTGGTTCTTATAATAGAAGGGAGGGTCGCTGATGAATTTTTTAGTGTAATTCAGTAAGGACCATATGGTAGAAGTATTCTAGGTTTAGCCTGAAGCGATACAATTACAGGCTTCAAATTCCACACACTGCACTGGAGCTATGTGTGCTTGCAGGTTAAAGATCTGCAAGCAAACTCATGAAGAGAGTTAAGCATGATGTACATAAAAAGTAACATTTTAACTGACAAATCGTAAGGTACTTATAGCTGCTAATTCAAAACAAGCATTAAAATCAAAATGGAGGTTTAGTGGAAATTTCGGTAACACCTTATTTTAAGCTTTATTTGTAAAGCATTCATTAATGTGAACTCATTCACAAGTAATGTTTAGTACAAGCTTGCAATTAAGAACCTGTAAAAAATCATAACTGCTTATAATGTAATAAATTCAGCATGCATCTTTTTCTCAATTAACAAACTGTTATAGCGGTATATTAACAATCCCCACAGCTTAATTATTGTAGATTCAACATTAAACTTTAAAATAGAGATCAAACTGCCTTTATTTGCAGAGTATCAATACTTGAGGATTAACAATTAGCTTATTTTTATCAATAAACCTAAAGATTGAAGTACGATTGAGAAAGGTTTTTGTTTTGTACAGTACTTGGACAGCTTACTTTAGATAAATAAAAAGCTGGTGTCGAGTGAATTCCTGGGTCTGAACCAGCTCCCCAGAAGGAGGGATCTGTCCACAGTTAATGATCTCACAATTCTGTGTTTGGAATGTGATTAAGGGTGCCGTGTTAGTATAGAGCAGGGGTGTTCAAAGTCGGTCCTGGAGGGCCAGAGATGGTTGAACCAGATGGTTTTGGCTCAACCATCATGAAACACATCTGTGGCACTAATTATGGTCCTCTGATTGGCTGAAGTAGAGTAGTATGCATACTGCAGCAGGGTTGCAACTAAAGTGTGCAGAACAGTGGCCCTCCAGGACCGACTCAGGACACCCCTGGTATAGAGGGTCAACTAAATATTCTAAATTCTTTTAAAAAGGTGTGATGTGGCACCTGAATTTTAATACGTATTTTGCACAGAACATTTTTATGTTAGATCTGACATAATCAGATGCAACACATAGCCTTTAAAAGATACTAAATATTAAAAATAGAATCATATATTAGTTAAGTTGTGTCGGTCAAGTAAAACAATCCATTTTAATTATTTCTAAATTAACTAAATATTTCCTCTCCTTCCTTTACAAAACACTGGGACAAAAATAAGTTGTAAAAATGGAAAGAAAAAAGGGTTAAATAGCAGATGTTTTTAACATGGTTTTGCTAAATTATTTTTAACATAAAGAAGTGAAGATGTATTTGTAAATGCTATTATGGTATTCGTAATCTATACGGCACCATTTTTTACTTGATTAAAGTATGCTTCATTTAAATGCTTGATAGAACTTGTGTCTACAGAGTGTCATAATTCGTGTCATATTTATAAAAGTCACTTTAGTCACCTGTCATGAAATAATGAAGCGACTAATGCTATTGCACTAGTGAGTACTCTATATCTATTGAAACAAGAGCTTTCTTTTTTGTTAAACAAGTCAAATCCAGGACGTGCATTTCATAACACCCAATGTTCCCTTACTATATAGAATAGCTATATAGAATGGAATATACAAAAAACAAAAACAAATAAAAGAACATGAATCAAGTCCAAATCTCTTAAGAACTCAAACTTAGTTTATAGAACAAAACAAAACAAAAAAAAAACATTCAGTGAGTCTAATGTTTATATTTGCTCACAATAAGAATATATTTCAGAAGATCCATTCATTGATATTTAACTCAGTCCATTCAGAGGCTGAGCGTTCATGCTCCGGAGTGTGTAATGTTCATCCACGCCTAGAAAGGCTACTTTGATGTAAACCATTACAATAAACGTCAGCACGCCTTCGACACACACTGTCCAAACGATCATCTCATTACGTGAGGTTAACCGCACATTTTCCTCACAAAAACAACAACACACAGAAACTTAGAGCTGCATTGTGACCCCTCATACAATTTCATAACTCTTCTGTTCCTCGATCATATCTCGAAACCAGAGCAGCCTGTGTGGACGCAGAATAAACTCCTACACGTCTCTTGCGTGAGGCAGGCAAGGCTTGGCTCGGTTGCTAAGCAACAAAGTGGTCATTTTCATACAGTATGCTAATTTGTGCTGGCTCTCCCAGGGCTTTAACTCTTGCTCCTGCTTTTATGTTTACGAGAGCAAACAGAGATCAGGTGGAGCCGAGCTGCTCCCTTTCACAGCCCTGTGTTTTTACTGCTTGCGGCCTTATAAAACAGCCTTTAATCCCTGTGCTTTCAACAACGACCTATATTGAGTTACCTCTGTTTTAAAGGCTACGAGCCGGCCTACTGTAAATGTTTTTGTCTTTACGGTGTAGTGCTACTCATGCCTTGCAATTAAAGAGCACTTTTGGAGTAAAATCACTATCATTTTACATTAAGAATAATAGTATGGAGGTCTGGGTATGGCTGTCACTTAGACAATGACATGAATAAATAATTGCTGTATGATTAAATTAATTATGCATTAACTCAACTAACATTGAACCTAACAGTTTTAAGTGAAAATTCTGTTGCTTTACAGTGGTTCCAGGTTTATTTCTTTCAGTTTAAAGCAGAAAGAAATGGCTTTTACCAAATCAATGGCTTTTACTTTTTTGGCTATCTTTGTAATAAAATTGAAATGAATTTAAAGAGGTCCTATTTTCCTTTTTCAAAGTATTCTTAGCAAAGGCCCATCCATCTTCTTGTCTGCTTTGTCTGGCATATGCTCTCTGGCATATGTTTTATGCAGTGGATGCCCTTCCAGCCGCAACCCATCGCTGGGAAACATCCACACACACTCATACTCTTATCGACAATTGTGTTTGTCCCGGAGTAAACCCCTCAGCATCCGGAGTAAACCCACGTGATCACGGGGAGAACATGCAAACTCCACACAGAAATGCCAACTGACCCAGCCGAGGCTTGAACCAGCGACGTTCTTGCTGTGAGACCTTTAGCAACGGTATACAGACCTATCTTGAAGACCAAATTATTTACTTTTAAAATTTCGCACCAGCTTCTCTGCAGGGGGCTTTCACACCTCTTCTGGTGCAAAGACACTCCTTGCCCTTGGATGGCGTTCAGGGGAACTACAGTGACATGGCAAAGTTCAAGACAAAAAAAAAACTCACCTAACCCTAACCTAACCTACAGCAATGCCACACCAGATTTCTTCCCTTTTGTCCATGCTTTTGTAGTCTTTATGGGACTTATTGAACAACTCTGTTCACTGGGACACCATCATGATGAGCTTTTCACTATCCATTCTCTCCCGATACTACTTCTTCTCTATTTCCTGTTGTGAGTCGACGTAAAAGTATGTATTGAGGGCCACCCAGTGGCCATTTTATGTTTTGAAAGTACACATGATCACGATTGGTCGATTACAATTGATCAACCATGAGATCACGCACTGCGACAAACCAAGATGACATGGCAGAGAGGGATTTGTTTGAGAATTTCACATGTGAGTCAATGCCGCAAGTGTCTACCCAGTCATGGAGCACATATTCGGTTAGCTGATTTCCCACTTTGTATGAACCCTGCATAAAAGCCGAACTATAGACCAGCAATGTGTTTTTATAACTTTCAAAATCCAATATTGATAAAAAAAATCTTTGAATTGCTTAAAAGTCTTCGGAACATACTCCATTTACCTCCGTCCTGTCCACAGCAATGCTCCTGCCACACCCATTTTAGAGCAACCCTTATGAATGGGTTAATGATATAAAGTGAAAGTGACCAGATATGGAGTGACCCATACCTGGAATTTAGACAAATATGCAAAGCCATTGTGTTACTTACTGCTATGTACAGTCAGTGGCCGGTACGTGAAATACAGATTTCAAATGTCGAAACTAATTCACATGTTCAGAAAGAGGAAAGGAACGTACCAAATCCAGCATTAACTCTGAAGTGAACACATGCTTCAGTAAAGTTAACCGCAGATTCAAGGATTAGCTTTTCTGGGTTCAATAATCTCTCTTGCTAAACAAAGAAGACCTCTTTTAATCGGTATCAAAGTCAGAAGTGCCACTCACATATGATGTTTATGCTGGATGACAAACACAAAATCTACTAATTTCTAATGCTTCCTGTGGTAAACCAAGTAAAACCTTTATCTCTGGAAACCTTTATCTTACATGGTGTAAGACCACGATGGGAATTGTGTAGTTAGCGTTGGATTTACGTGTTAAGTCAATGGCTAGCAGCGATTTGAAATCTGTGCGGAAAAGGCGTAGACACAGGTACTGTGTTGTGTTCCACGCAATGCGGCTGCACAGACAGCACGACATCGCCCTACACGCCAAAGAATTTCGAATTAAAATGTTTTAACTTTTTATGCCATTTCACTGCCTCGTAACCAATCAGGGGTTTCTTAGAGTAGTCACGTGAGGGAAAACACGCAATGATGGCAGGTAGAGTTCACCTAAAGCAAAGCAAGTGAGTTTTTAGCGTTCATTCCTTAACATTTGGCACATATTCATATTTGGTAGGAAAATTACATTCTGGATCAGTACTTTCTTTTGAACTCTACGACAGTGCTTTTGACCTGCCTGGAAATGGCATTGCAAAGCAAATGCTTGGAGTCTTTGAACAGAAAGGGGGGAATGGCAGTCCAAATCCCCTCCTGAAAGGGCCTCACCTCACTGCAGTAACACACGACACCCATCTAATACTCGCTCATAATGATGGATGCTCAAGAGACTGGTACGATAAAACACAGTCATCCTTCTGAGAGAAAAGAAAGAAATAATAAGAGGAAGCCAGACTGTGGTGAGTGAAGCTGTTATTTTTTGCTTAGTGTGCTGTCTCTTATGTAACAGCCTCAGACACATTGTGTTGAAAGCAATGTCTATTTGTTAGCCTGCAGGGGAAAAATTACACAAATTATAATTTTCCTTCAGTTTGCAAAGGAAAGCGGTTTCAAGCTAACTTGCATGCTATCTTTGTGGGCAGCTAATCTGTACTGCTAATAGAAGTAATTGTGTACTCTCTGTCAGCAAGCGGTGAATGCAGTATCTGCATTTGAGATATACAAGATAATATGGTAATTTATTAGTTCCATAAAATTGTATAATAATGAAAAATGTATGTTTGTTTTATTAAATACATGTAATACTTGAGAGATACAGTTTAACCTTCTGCATTGCAGTGACAAGTAATGAAATAAAAACATGTAAATATGAACAAAGTATTTTAACATGACGTTAATAACAACGGTTTTACGTTGAATCAAAATGAATTATGATATGAAGAGAGATGCATGCTAGTTTGAGAGCCCTTGTGATTTTAGTTTAGAGCCCAAATTAAGTGTAGAATGCTTCTGGCTTCTCTTACTCTTACTCTGATTGGTTAGTGGGCGAGGTTATGTATCATGGATGGAGAAAAGTTCCTTGAGCAGTTTGAGCTCCCAGAAAATTAATAAACTATTACACAAATATCAATGAATGGATCTCAGTAAAACATCTCAGGAAAGTAATTTTGCATAATAGGGCCCCTTTAAGTAAAAGTTACCAAATTCAATGTAATTTTCAAATCCAGAGATCAGTAGCTCTAGGGTGTTCTTTTATATTAAACAAACCCAAATTGCTCTTTTAATGCTAAACATTGTTGACCCCTTGATTTAGAGGGAGACATTTTTTCCAGTTTTGCATGCAATGTAAATTTCTACACAATGCACATGATGCACAATGCTGTTATGCATGTGGTTTTCATACGATATGATAAAAGTCAGGGAAATCACAGGGAAGAGCTGGTACTTTCCGGGAACATATCAATGGCAAGGAAGAACATCTTGACTTCTGATAAGATCAAACAATGATCAGGATAGTGTAGGAAACAAATTAAAACCCCTGCCAAATCCATATCTAATGAGGCCGCAAAGCTCCTTCTCAGAAGAAATGGAAATCTCTCTAGTCATCTGGTTTAATTAATTATTTCAGTCGCTGCACGGCTGGAAAAAAAACATCAGGTGTGTGAAATGCAGGTCTACAGAGATATCACACCAGCAACTGTTGCACTCCGAGGGACAGACGTGTCTCAACGCAGCTTTAATGACAGGAATGTGGTTCACAAAGATACACAGGAAAATCATACATTGTTATCAAACCTTTGTAATTTATTATTATGATATAAGAACGTTTTGGGTCTTTTGCAATATATGAGCTACTATAGACATCAGTGTACCCTCAAACTAGAAATTAAAAAGCAAGTGAAGAAGATTACGAGTTTACAACAGGGATGACCAAATATGGTCCTTGAGGTCTGAAGCACAGCACAGTTTACTTTTTAGAATGCATACTATAGCTTCAGAAAAGCCAAGAGGAATTTCAATAGTGCAACGAGTGGGTTTCATGAGGATTGAACCCAAAATGTGCCGGGCTCCGGACCTCCAGGAACAGATTGGGTGATCCGTGGTTTACAAGAAGATTTAGGTGTTATTTTGAGCTGGTGTATAATTGCAGTCAGAGACTTACAAAGTGAATGTTCCTTTGTAAGAACACTGAAAATAGCTTGGATTACAGCAGGGGTCCTCAAATCGGTCCTGCAGGGGCAGAACCCTGCACATCTTAGTTGTAACCTTGCACTAGTATGCATGCTACTCTAGCTTTAGACAATCAGAGAGCACCTTAATTAGTGTTTCCATTAGCAACAGGTTTGTTTCATGATGATCGAACCAAAAATGTGTAGGTCTCCGGCACGACAGGACCGGATTTGGGGACCCCTGGTTTATATCTATTCTCTCAACTAATTTTTGTGCATTAAAATCGCTGATTAATCAAAAGTTTAAAAATCTAAAGTTCAGAGCAGTCAAATGTTTATCAAAATCACAAAACCTTCACCACAAGGTAAAACAAAATAAACCCAGGCTCACGTTAGACTTGCTGCCTTCTTTCCACGTAATTTCTCTAAAAAGAGCTTGGCCTTCAAGCACAAAGAGTTCTATAGTCCCCAGACATGCATTTCCTGTTACTTTTCTATATTATGTAGTAAAGTAATTGAATTTCGTGTTTAGTTTTGTGTGAAAATCAGTCTTGAAGTCTCAAGTTAGTCCTTATCAATAATACTCAACCATAGTGGCTTGCAAGCAATTCAGCCACTGAGTGTGATAGAGCTGGTTTTGGTAATAATACTACTTAAGTAATAATTTCATTCCACTTTGTTGTATCAACAATATTTTGTGTAAAGTGTAAAATATCATCTTACCTTTTTTTTAATCTTTTTTTCATCTTACCAAGTTTTAAACTTGCAGAGTTTTATTAACGAGTTGTTTTATAGAACATACCTTTCCTTTAGGACGATATTGGAAAAGGTTAAAAGAAACCTTTAACGTGATTAAACACACGTTTTTTTTTTATAAACATCTAAATGTAAACTTCATATTTTGTTTGATCACTAATTTGGTCATGGTAGCTCATAATGTACTTAAACTAGATAAACTAGAGTGGGGACAAAATCTAAACAGTGCCATTTAACAACATGGCTATAAATCAAACCTTGTAGAGTGAGTGTCCTTTAAATAACAAAAAAAGGTTTATTAAAAGTTTAAATGTAAACTTAAGTTTAAATGTTAACAATAGTTAAATGCAAAAAATAATTCAGATAAACCTAAACTTTATTATGAGTGCATTTAAACATAAGTTCAGTATTCAGTCTCAGTGTTTTTAAAAAATATTCTAAAAAAAGTTTTGAAAAACCGAATCTACAGATCAAGATTATAAGATGTCAATCAGACTTTGATCGAGGGCTATAAAAACAGTATAGTAATGAATGAAACCAATTTTCAACTGCAAAGAACTTCAGAAAAACTGTTGAAAAACCTACAATCTTATATAGATCACGTTTCCTTTGTGTTAAAGTCAGCTGAGCTCTTTTGTTATGAAGAAATACACCTATAAAAAAGGAAATAAACTCTAGAAAGGGATCAAAAGCTGTCAGATAATTGTGGCGCTGATGTCTGAAGAGTTCAGAGTTGAAACAAGAGTGAATTGATATACAAGTGAAAATAACCCATGCAGAACTTTGAGCAAACAAAAAAACAATAGATGAGAGAGTGATACGCTCAAATTAAACACGAGAAATTTGGAATTTAGAGAAGTAAATAATGACATATTTTAAGAAAATAAAATTGTGAAGAAGATGAAGCTTCACTTCAAACTGGATGTTAGTGTACAAGCTCAAAACTCATAAAAAAAACACAAAATGTGACGTCTGTTTCTTTTTATTTACAGTGATTTGTGTCTTCTTGCATTGAAAGAATCCTTCTTTTTTGTTTCTTCTATTTTATTCCTTTCCTTCTATGGTTGATTGATCAGCTGATAGAACTTCTATCGTGAGCTACCCGAGTTAAACTTTGGCTTTGTAACAAATTGCAAAATGTCTCTACTCTACTGTAAGTCACTTTGGATAAAATCATCTGCAAAATGCATAAATGTAAATTGAATTGAGGTTTCAAGCTTATTTCCTGGGGTTGCCTTTTTAAAACAGGCCCTCTGGTTTCCTAATTTACAAAGTAAAAAAAAAAACCCATCTTAAATGAATTGAATAACACTGTTCATTCTACTGACATTCTTCTTTTACGTAAAACCAGTAACCTTCCCCTTCGGCTCACCTCTTGATTTCAGGGAACGAGACTCGAACATGCATGGGATTTAAAAAAAATCTAATTTCAGCGACTTTTGAGGTCAAAACTCGATATTTAAAACCTGACCTCAAACACAATAAAAGAAGGCTTCATCCTTCCTGCTGAACTTTTACTGCTGGCAGACTGAAGGAATGATTTGCATTACAAAGTGCTCTCTTGATTGCAATAACTCCCTCCACATTCACACACACATACTCACTGGGATAAAGGTTCACTGTTTGCTATAAATGTGTAGCCAAATGTGGCTCTGTCCAAAGGTCACTCAAATTCAGGAGAGCACTATTGTCTTTCTGCTCAAAAACATGAAATTGTATCCAAAACTGTATTTTTATTATATATGTTGATTTCTAATAACAAGAAGCTTTGTTCTTTAACAGAGCTGAAATCGTGAATTCAGGTTTCCAACGTCTCTCACCTGTTCAGGGGATCGTATGACAGCCGAGAAGGATGCTTTCTGGCGTGTGGTTCGCTCTCTTTTATCTCAGTTCTCTGTTGAATCAAGCACATCAGCTCATCTCCTCCCAGACGCTTCTTCTGGAGGTTTAATTTTGACGTTAACTTTGGCTCTGCTGCGCTTCTGCCTCCCTGAGCTCTGCTTCTCTGTGACAAACAGGTGTAGGTTCACAGGTGTGTTACTCCTCCTTCCCTCCGTGTGCCCCTCCCTCTGCTGCTGGAACACACAAGAGCATGTGACAGCAGCATCAGGACAATAGCATCGGACAATGTTGGACTGGGTGTAGATGAGAAATGAAGGGATGGGCTTTTGATGTTCCATTAGATAACATTCAGTGTCTTCCAGGCAGCGATGGCTGCTGAGAATCGTGTGTTCACCATTGTTCCAATGAATCCAGAGATTCTTTTTATATAGATTTAGTGAGCTGCATATAGGTGCCATATTATGTCAACTCAACTTTTTAGATATTTCTTGTATGTTTTAGTATTGTTCTCTCATCAAAAACATGCCTCAAGTCATATTCAGATTGATTGATGTATGTTTGCGTAATCCTGTTTTCTTTTCTGGGAGCTCAAAATACCTCGATGGCTGTAGCACTGCTCACTAGCCAATCAGATGAACCCTTAATGCATCTCAACGGCTGACTGACCCGGAGAAAAGTGTTTTTGGATGTCAAGAGCCAAAAACTGTCTTTTAGGCTTACAAAAGATGAACGCATTTGTCGTAAATGAGTAGATTTTCAGTGGCAACAAAAAAGCCTCAGCAGGAGGTGTGGCAGGAGTGTGACAGTGGGAGGAACATGGCATACATGACTCACTTGGTGGAGCACAAACATTTGAGATGATTCAAAGACATTGTTTACGATAAATACTGCTTTCTGAAGCTTATTTATGGTGCAGTGATAGTCTAGAGAATATTTAATACACATGATTTAAAGGGGAATAAAATGGCACCTTTTAAGAGGAAACACCTCTCCGGGTGTTTACAGCTTTGAAGTATTTAATTAAAGCACCACACATGCACTGTAGATGGACATTTCAAGCTTTTCTAGCAACATAAGGACATAAAATATTGAATGCATGTTTTAACAAATATTCATTTCCACTGTTAAGCTCCTTAGAAATTAGAGTATGAACAGATTTGTGTCGCACATACATGATCCATTCTGTGCATTTCAATGCTTTTAGTTTATTCTCAAAATAAGAACATTATATTCATCGTTTTAACATTTTTAATCGAGTATTTGCCAGTCTCTTAATGCGCGGGTCACGATCTCTGATCCAGTCAAATGTTACGCAAAAGTACCAAAAACTTTGTTCAATCAAATTGTGAGCCTTTCTCTTCGAGGCTTGGCTTTTCTTCTCAGTTTTTTGTAAAGCTGCAAAAGAAAACACCTGAGTATCGAAAGCTTTGCCATTTGAATATTTTTGTGACAAAGGGTGCAAGGCTGCTGACATTTTTGCCCAACAAATGTCAATATTCTCATTTATTTATGTTCAAAATGTAGTTTTGCTGCTGAATGTGTTAAAATAACTATTGCTGAAGCAAATAAAGTCTTTCACAGGTGGAGATTTGGGTTTCAAGGATTAATGCTAAAATATGTGAACAAATGTTTGTTTATTTTTTATGCATTTGAGTTTATATTACATTAAATTTATTAAATAGGTAAGAAGAATATTAATTAAAAAAAAGAAAATATATAGTAATGTAAACTTCTTTTGCAGATATTTCACTTTTAAGTACTTCTATATACTTAAATATATTCATACTCAAGCAAAATTAAAGCCAGTCTGTCCTTTTACTTAAGTACCACTTTCAAGTACTTTCAAGTACAATAAAACATTGTTTGGTTTCCAGAAAAAACTACTTTATTGTAGATGCACAAGCAAGTGAAAATTGTCATGAAATTGAAAGAAAAGAAAATCAACAACATAGGTAAATATATATATGCAACAAATTAATTTTGTTGTTATATGAATACAACAATAAAATATTTTGTTTAACTATTGATTTCAATTAAATGGTAAAAATAATAAAAGAGCTTGATTATAACGAATCAGCAGTAGAAGGTTTTAGAAAGTTCCTTGCCCTGTCTTCCCTATTTCCTTTTTCAAACAAAATAATCCGACCAGCATGGATTCAGACTGGTTCGACAGATTTAAAACATTAACTTTTATTTACACAATTAAAGCAATATAATACTTTGGTGTTTTTAATTTACAACCATCTCAAGATTAGCATGCCCTTCTGAAATAATTACTGTTCTTATATGTCTTGATATAATGTTCTATATTTAAGAAGAGAAAAAGGACAAAAAGAAAGAAAGAAAAAAGATGGAGAGAAAGAAATGAGGAAGGAAGGGAATTAAAAGAAAAAGAGAGAAAAAGAGAAAAAAATAAAAAAGATGTAAGGAAGAAAAAGGAAAAAGAAAAAAGAGAGAAAGAAAGAGATGTAGAAAGAAAGAAAAAAACAGAGAGCGAGAAAGAAAACATAGAAAGAAAGAAAGAAAGAATGAAAGAGATGTAGAAAGAAAGAAAAAAACAGAGAGCGAGAAAGAAAACATAGAAAGAAGGAAAGAAAGAAAGAAAGAAAGGGGAAAGAAAAAAAGAAAGAAAGAGATGTAGAAAGAAAGAAAAAAACAGAGAGCGAGAAAGAAAGAAAGAAAGAAAGGAGAAAGAAAGAAAGAGGGAAGAAAGAATGAAAAAAGAAAGAATGAAAGAAAGGTAGAACGAAAGAAAGAATGAAAGAAAGGGGAAAAAAGAAAAAAGAGAGAAAGAAAGAGATGTAGAAAGAAAGAAAGAGAGAGTGAGAAAGAAAAAGAGAAAAAGAATGACAGAGAGAGAAAGGCAGGGAGGAAAAAAGAACAAAAAAGCGAACGAAAGTAAGAAAGAAAAAAGAGAGTAAGAAAAATTTTTAAAAACAAAAAATAATAGAAAGAAAGAAAGAATGAAACAGAGAAAGTATGAAAGAAAAAACAGAGAGCCCGAAAGAAAAAGAAAGAGAAAAAGAATGACAGAAGGAGAGAAAGAAAGAAAGAATATGTAACACCCCTTATCACCACCAGAGGTCTCTCAGACTCTCACAGTTGAGCTCAGACTCACCAGGGCTGGCTCCAGCATCAGTTGGAACAGGGTCAACGATGGATCGATGGTGCCCACAGCAGCACACAGTGCCAGGATGCTGCCCTCTCCGGGTGTGTTAAGCAGGACTTGCCCTCTGGGGGTCTGTCTGGTTGATGCGGTGCCCTGGCGGTAGGACAGTGTGTGTGTGGTGTTCAGAACAAGTACAAGCCAGATTTCGAGGTCCGTTTGAGAAGCGTGCGGCTGAGGGCTGTTTAGCACCAGCTGGGCTCTGGCGCTGGTGCTTTAACCATGGCAGCCAGGATCTGCAGGACACACACTCCATTAATCATTATCTTACAGCTTGAGCGCAATGGGAAGCTTCATTTGGCCTGACGCGAGGCCTTTCTATCTGAAGGGAAATTCTGGGCACAGCCAGCAGTGTTTCTTACATCCCACATCTGATCTTCTATTCGATGCAAAGCTGTTGAGAGAAACAAGAATCTACAACAAATTGAGGATTCTTCATTAAAGTTTGAAGAGCTCCTAAGAAGCAAAATGTTTTTTTTTCTATTTCTATTTTTTCTGGTTTCAGATATTTGAACATCGCTTTTTGAGTGTTAAATTAACACCTCTGGTGTTAAATGGTAGATCTGTATAAACACTAAAACTGGTGTTAAATTTAGAGGTGAGTTATATTAAAAAAACTATGAGAGTTTGTTAGATCAACACTTCTGTTAAATGTTAGACATGAAAAAACACTTACACTAGTGTTAAATATATAGGTGAGTTATATAATAATAATAATAATGCCTTCAATTTATATAGTGCTTTTCAAGACGCTCAAAGACGCTTTACAATTATCAGAGCATTATTCATTCACTCCACGTTCACACTCTGGTGGTGATAAGCTACCATGGTAGCCCTCAGCTGCCCTGGTGCAGTCTAACAGGACGTGGCTGCCATTCTGCATCTACGGCCTCCTGCCCACCACCAAACACACACCACCAGTCACACACATCCACCAAACACCCTTCACCAGTCACACACACATCCATACTGGGCAATGTGGGTGAAGTGGCTTGCCCAGGGCCACAATGGCAGAATGGCCCTAGCGGGGATCGAACCACCAACCTTCCAGTTACAGAACAACCAACTCCACCACTGCGTCATCTTTCCGCACAAATATGAACCTTCATATTAACACTATGAAGTTAGACCTGAAACAACACTAATGCTAGTGTTAAATAAATATTTGAGTTAAATTAAGACTATCAGAGTTATATGACCAACGATGAGAGTTTAAGTATTATTTAGTGTTAAATCAACACTTCTGTTGTTAAATGTTACACCTGAATAAACCCTTACACTGGTGTTAAATATATGGGTGAAATATATTAAGACTGTGAGATTTAAATTAACAAAATGAGGTTAAGTAAATTGTTTTAGTGTTAAATCAACACTTCTGGTTTTAAATGTTAGACCTGAATGAACACTAACAATTGTGTTAAATATAAATTAAGATTAAGAGAGTTATATAAGCGCTGCGCATTTAAGTAATTTTAGTGATAATTCAACACTTATGGTGTTAAATGTTAGACCTGAATAAACACTAACACTAGTGTTAAGTATATAGATGAGTTAAATTAAGACTAAGAGAGTTATATAAACACTGATCATTTGAGTAATTTTTAGTGTTGATTCAACACTTCTGGTGTTACATTTTAGACCTGACAAAAATTCTAACATTAGCGTTAAATATATAGGTGAGTTATTTTAAGACTGTGGGAGTTATACTAACATTACGAGAGTTTGAGTCATTTTTAGTGTTAATTCAACACTTCTGGTGTTAAATGTTGGCTCTGTATAGACACTGACTATAGTTATATTAACACTATGAGAGTTTAACTTAACACCACAACCTTGTTACATTTTGATTAAGGTCTTAATTCACTTCACACCATGTTAATCCAACTCTCATTCTGTGTAAAACAATTATGAGTTCACCAAATAACTATTTTACATTTTTAAGTTATTAGAAACTTTAATTTCTTCCTTCAAGTTACTGGCTGAAGGGAAGTTGCCCTCTTGCGGTTACATTCACTCATTACACGCCTGCAACATCTGTCCACCAGATGGCAGTAGCACCCATCAGTCTTCATTACAACATGAAACCACAACAAATTGACAATCAAGTTACTGTCGATCTCTAGAGAATGAAGACATTTCATTTCAAGTGAGAGAAAGAAGTGGAGTGAATGAATTCTGACTCAGGGGGGAAAGAGATGACTTACGAGTTATTTCTAAGTCTTTGCTTTATACCGCTGGATTAAATCCCTCTCGGTTGGGCCCTTTTTTTCTTTTATTAAGAATTCCTCTGAGAGAGAAACATCTTTGCTGGTTCGCGTGCTGTAAAAAAGACATTATAATTTTTATTTCGTAACATCTATGAGTCGTGAGGTGCATAGAGTACTCCACAGCTAACCAAATAAATAAACTAATATTATACAATACAATACAATTTTATTTATATAGCAACCAAAAGTGCTGAACACAAAAATGAGGGAGTTGCTCCGCTACATAAAAACACTGACCAAGAAACTAATAAACAATAAAACATATCAAGGGAAAAATAATTAAAAAAACAAGTAAAATTATTATTATCAACAGTAAAATCAACACCTCAAATTGAGTTAAAAGTAAAGGAGTGAAAATGTGTTTTAAGTACAGATTTGAAAAGCAACAGCAATTCTGCGTGTCTGTTGTGCAAAGGCAGCTTATTCCACAGTTTATGAGCAGAGACTGAAAAGGTGTAATCACCTCTTCCTCTTTATCGTTGGGAAAACTAATAGCGAAACCTCTGCTGACCTGAGAGAGCGCGAAGGAGAATACAGCTGAAGTAGGTCAGCAAGACGCTAATGAGTAAGTCCATGAAGGCATCTAAAAACAAAAAAAAACTATTTTTAAATTAATTTGGAAATGAACCGGGAGCCAATGAAATGACGCTAAAATAGTTATGTGCTCATGTTTAAAAGTCTAGCAGCAGCATTTTGAACTAGTAAAAGTAGGGCAATCAACTTCTGGCTAGGCCCAGCATAAAGTTCATTACAGTAATCTAAACGAACAGTAATAAAAGCATGGACTAACATCTCAAAATGATGCCGAGAGACAAGTGGTTTGACCTTCACCAGCTGTAAACTGAAAAAAAAAAACTGGATGTGCCTTAAATTTAGAAGTCATATCCAATTTCACCCCATATTAGTTGCTGTAGTAAACCCAAATCAACCTCCATTCTGGAGGAATCCCTAGCCCCAAACAACATATGTCTTCTAAACATAACCAATTCAAAGACATCCTGTAAGGACTCAAATCCTCCGTCCCACCAGGGGGCGCTTCTGCCATGCGCCGCCTCTCCCAGACTAGTGGTGGTGCCCTTACCCTCAGTGTCGCTAAGAGCGCAGACAATCAGCCTCATTGCAAACACCTGTGTTTTGCCCTATATAAAGACTGTGCTTTCAATGATCTGTGTTCAGTCCAGAACATTCCTGCCTTGTTGATCAGAATCCCATGGATCTGTGTTTAGCATAAGTGCTGATCTTATTTTTTTGGAAGTTCATTTTAAGACCCTCGAGTCTGATTTGCTTTGTGCTCAAGTCTTTTGTACCTTTTATATTTTATTTTGGTACTCAAGTTGAAAGAGTTAAAACCTTTTGTGTTGGTGTTTTTTGTTACTGGAAGTAAAGATTTTTTTAGTTTAACCTGTGGACTCCTCCTTGTCTTCCTCCTCTGCATTTGGGTTCACTTGAGCAGGGTTGCTCACTCTGAAACAACGGTTACCAGATCCCAGCTCAAGCTGGATCGTTACACATCCATGCCTTCATTTTTTGATCACTCTAAAAGGTGATCAACAGAATAAGCGTTTCCATTCTTTAATGGCAAATAAATAATGATCACCTTACAAATGAAAAGAAATGCAATGGTTTCTAAAAATTGAGCTGAGAGAAAGTAAATACAGGGAAAAGTAGAGAGGCCCTAGAAAAGAACCCTGTGGTACTCTGCACATGAGAGGCACTGCAAAAGCAGTTTTAATACGGAAACAAAAATTGCTCTCTGTGAGATAGGACCTAAACGATTCTAAAACTGTACCCTGAATTTCCCTGAGTTCAATCTCCCGATGAGAGTCTATCGGTCCACTGTGTCCACTAGCAGCAAGGTCCAGCAGAACCAAAACAACACAGAGTCTGTGGATAAAAAAACATGGACAAAAGCCTTCAACAGTGAAGGCTCAGCATGTGACAGGTTTTAAAAACAGTCTGAAAGATTTCAAGAATGTTGCAAATTATAACATTACTAAAAATAAAATGTTTGCTGGAATCTTGTTTACAAGGTTTGTGGCTAGTAGAGCTTATCTTTGCTTGATGTGAACAAACACTCACTCTTGACGTTTCGGAGAAGAAGGAATGATGGAGCCCATCAATCAAAACCCCTCTGCGGCCATCGCTTTTATATCACCACCTCCTCCTCCTCCTGACATGTACACATGTAATGTTAAAGGAACAGTTACAAAAAACTTAAATCGGCGGAAAATGTATACAGGCTTCAGACATATTCACTACAGACACAACCTTCTTCTTTGGTAATTTTTAAAAATATTTTAGCTGTTTACTATGGAGTTACACACCTTTTCTAGAGTTTGAATGTCTGATGGCTCATTGACAATGGAGTTTTGATTATTATTAGATATTAATGGAATATCACATTCAGAGCCATAATTAAAGTTAGCGTTCAGGTTAATCATTATGGCAAATGTTTTATTTTAATTTAGTCAAGAGGGTCTTTGTTGCGGACTGGCTATGTCATGATAATAATGATGTCCTGTTATAAACTCTACTAACTTAAAAAAAACTGCTTGTGGACCTTTCATGAAGGTCTCAGTGGAAATTAGGATTGATGCCATCATGGTGAAATCAGAGCAATAACATGAAGTGGAACCTCTGGTTTTCTTTTTCAAAACATAATAGGCAGTGATGGATCTGCAGTTTTCTCAAGATTGACTCCAGAGTGAGCAGATACTCATTGGCAGCAATGTTAAAAATGCCAAACTTTAGAGTAAAACAACAAGTAAAATGACCAAGTACTGACGACTATCCATGTATCTTTAACTGGATATTAGTATAAGTCTGTCTTCCATTTGTATTTCACTTAAACCTAACCCTTGCCATTGAAACAAGAGTGTTCTATGAATTCTATGAATTTGGACACCACTCTGAAGTTGTTAAAATATTATAATAAAATTATTCTGATATGCAATGTCACTTACGACATGAAATCTAACATAAACTCCTGCTTTTTCTAGTTTTACAATTTAAAACAAAATTGTGTTTAATTTTTAATGTCTAATAAGAAAATCTACAGTGTATTGTAACTGTTGAAATGAAAAGAAGTTTGTGGCTCTCTTTCATCACATTGACAGCCATCTTTGGTAAATTACATTGTACCGGCATCGCACAGCGCATGATGGGAAATCATTTCCAATCCCTCGTTCTAAAAAATGCAGGTCCGATCCAAGGGGCAAAAGTGAAACTGGCAGTACCTGGCAGCAAGGGCAGTGGGGTCAGAAGTGAGCAGGCTCTCATTCACTCCAATAGAAAAAAATGTGTTTACACCCCTGTTGCTGCAATGTTTTTATTCAGATTGCTAGTTTTGATCTTCGTCTGAGGGGGGTGAATTATTTTTACATTTGTTTCTTTAAGATATATTAAGATTTTTAAACCATCAGTCAGTCAGACGTCTCTGCTACACAAATGTCCCATGTCCTGCCTCAGTGGACCCCTTTTTGGTTTGTGAAGTGATGCACTTTGATAATGGTTGACCAAACCTTCCGAGACTCTGTTAACATATGTAACATCACACAAGCTACGTCCATGTTATATACAGTCAGTGGTCTGGCAACACTTTCACTGTGGATTGCACCCCTTTGCAATTTATTACACCCCTTCCCCATTATTCAAAGTAAAACTGGGACACCCTTTCCCCTAAGATAAATGCACAAAACAGTGGGTTAGGGCTAAGGGGAAGAAAGGAATGCAGCAACAGTGGTTTGAGGACATGGGAGAATTGTTTAGATTTTGTATACAACAAAATTATTCTACCCTTTATCATTAAAAATAGAATATTTTCAATTGGCTTCCATACTCACTCTAAATAGTATGGTGACATATCAATACCCTTTATTACTATAATGGACAAATTTCATATTCACAAATGTAAGCTCTCTAGCTGGAAGCCATGGTTTTCTGCTATTTTCAACTAAATATATTAACTTAAAGTGAAAATAAGATATCACTTAAGCTTAACCAAACCCTAGACCCACTTTTTCTTAACTTTTTCTCAATTTCTTCCCTCTTTTTTTCTCCTAAGCCTCCAAACTTTGTTAGAATAACTCAGACATCACTTTGTTATGTTTTCCTCGCCTCTTTTTTCAAACCACCATGTTCTTGTTATGGCCTCTGTATGTCAGTTCTATGAAAATACAGTATTCAATGGCAAAAATCAATTAGACTAAACAAACAAACAAAAACATTTTCCCCAGAATAACACTGTTAAAAAAACAACAACTAAAAATAACAAATTCAACCCAATACTAATGTCCGGTGTAGTGTGCAGTGACCCGGAAGTTCTCCCCTCCCCTTTTTAATCGTTATTTAAATCAACACACACTTGGGAAAAAGTTCCTCTCCAAACTGCTGATTCTGTTTGGAAGTGAGTCGCCTATCTCAACTTAGCGTGTTTATTTACCCGAATAGACAGTCCATCTTCCACAAGCCTGCAGCCAAGCTCCCTCGCATCCGCAATGAGCTGCTTTTTTGGCGGGCAAAAGGGTTAAAACCGATCGGCAGGCATCAGTTTAATCATAATCAACCGAGCTAAAGAGGAGTAATGGAACCTGCGAGCCGGGCGCGCCTGTGTTCCGCCACAGATTAGCCGCTAATTTGCATAGCGCTTTCGTTCATCCACATCGGCCCGACGACAGGCCGTCCTCCCCGGACACAGCCATGCGTGGCCCCCGGGGCCGCTTTGACAAATGGCTGCCCGTGCTGCGCTGTCTCTGCGCCCGAGACGGGGCAGCGAGAGCGACAGTGATTGATAGTCTGACGGGATAAATAGTGCAGAACTTCTTCTTCTTCTGCTTCTTTTTTCTCTAATAGGAGTACAAGAGGTGTTTAAAAACCTGCGTAATGGAGAAATATGAAGCGAGCAAAGCAACGAAGGGAGTGTGTTTGTGAGGAAAAACCGAGGCAAACATGAAGTGGACTTACCCGACTCCCTAACTAGTGTTCACTTCACTAGTGAATATACATTTTCAGAGAGCACTTTGTGCACATCTTGTGAGTCCAACAAAACAAGAAACACAAAAAGGGTTGTTGTTTACTATGTCAAAAACAGCACACAAGGTGATATGGCAAAGTGCTAATTGGAAGAAAACTGTGGTTGGCAGAATCTGTCTGTTGAAATGTTTATGCTTTCACAGAGACTACTACATAAGTTCCAACTACTTTCAGCTCAAAAGAATCAGTGAAAAGTATCAGCGTCCATCTCTGGATTGAGTACAAAACCATTCAAAAAATATAAAAACTTAATGTCATTTTTTTTACTGAATAGCTTAAATCTTTGTATTTTATATACATTGCTCTCAAGCTTTCTTTCTGAGTGTAACGAAATGTTTAACTTAATCATTTAATTAAATATAGAGACGTACCAAATAGACTCATAACAGAGTAAATTCAACTGTAGATTTTGCTGTGTGTGTGCTCAGCCCTTATCTATATTTGATTAATTATGAAATCTATTCTGGCTATTATTATGCTTTTTGGCTATGCTTACATTTTAACATCTATTTTAAAGGACTTTTATTATTTAAAATAAACTTTTGGAAGATGTTTGGATGTAAACAAAAAGGTGCATTCACAAGTGGTTTAAATTGAGCCAACTTTTTTTTGTTAATTTATAAAGACTGAAATAGCTTTAAAAATAGTTTCATAATTAGTGTTTAATAATTTGGGAAGGTCCACCCCTAACCATCGAGAGGCAGATTAAAGTTCACGTTATAGTTAATATATATCTTTAAAGTGCCTTGTTAATTAGTAGGATAAATTTGAAGAGAACACTAGAGGTGACAGGGAGCCAGTGCAAGTGATGCAGGACTGGTGTGATGTCTTCAGATCAGGGGTTTTGGTAATTACTCTAGCATACAAGACTATTTTATTTGTATAGCACATTTTTGTACACATTAGCAATAGAGTGCTTTACATAAGACCTAAAACAGCATAAATAAAACTGACAATAAAACAGATATATGGCTTAGAATGGTGAAATTTTGAGATAAAAAGTCAAAATTATGATGTAGAAAGTAAATAAAATACATAAAAAAGTATTTTTAAGATAAGAAAAGTCTAGATTTTAAGACAAAAATCTCAAACACATGCTCAATTTGTCACGTGATATAGCACTGATTCTTGCTTAAAATCCTGTCAATAGAAAGTTTGCTTAGATAAATTCCATGCTGTTCCGCTGACAATGCAAGGATTTCATCATTAGTGAAGCCACATTTAAAATGTTATTTGTTCACAGTTCATCACATTTTGTGTGCATTTGGTCATGGAAGACATTGATAAAGTCAGTACAAACATTATCTCAAAATTTTGACTTTCTAAGCCATTATTTTTAAAGTGCAGTGTGAACTTATACTGTATCTAGAGTAACTACAGTGAAGTCTGTTAAACATAGTTAACAATTAGCTATTAAGGAACATCACAAAAGGCTAATAAGGAGGCTAATAAAGAACATCACAAAAATGACAGCCTATCAAAATTAGAGTTTGCATAAATAAACTAAACAACATTTTGAACTGAAACTTTACTTGTCACATTTGAGATATAAGCAAAGAAAAAGAAAGTTTTGCTGAGATCATTAGCGTGCTTGGATAAGTGATGGGGGTTTTTTTGTGCCTTTTTTCTTTTTAACAGAAGGGTTTGCTTAAATTAAGATCATGGTCTGGAGAGGATCAGATGTAATAGAACGAGAAAACCCTGCTCATGCTGGCCACTAATGTAGAGAACTGATGGGATTTGTTTCCATCAATGAGGGTTATTACTTTCATGTAGTGCATGCCATGCAATACTCCATTGACCTTCATTTCCACTGGGAAAACTCTTTCCCCCATTGTCTTCACCAGTGTAATTATATCAGATGAAATATTTGATGTAAAATGTAGTACATAGGTTTGTTGGAACAGTGTAATCTAAACCTCTATATTTCTAGTGATGAAACTGAATCAGAATATTTATCTGAAAGTCTTTTCTGAGGTAAAACATTGTTTTCTTGTGTTTCATGCTAAAGTTTTGAACACTTGCGCTGTCTGATCTCACCCATCATTTAAAAAAAGACATCAAAAACATTTCCTGAAGGAAACCAGTCTGAAAATCAAGTTTGTTGTTTTTTGTCTGAATGTATTATTATAAAGGAATGTAATATCTGTGTTGTACTATAACCATGTTATTTTCTCTATAAAATAACCGACTGTATAACCTCATCATTATCCCCTTATAGGACCAATAATGCCCTGTAATATTTTTTCAAATAACCTTGCATGCATAAACACAGAGGTACAGTATGTCCCTGGGCGCATGTCTGTTTGCAGATGAGGGTGCAATAAAGCAGTATAATGAATTCATTACATGGTATCTGACACCATTACCATAAGAATGCCAAACACATACATCAGCAAAGCCCAATTTACACACCTCACCTCGCTCTGCTGCTAGCACACACACATGCAGAGAGAGAGAGTAGAAAATAAAGAGGTAGGGAGAGAGAGAGAAGGAAATAAAGAGGGTGAGAGAGAAGATGAAGTAGACGTAAATATGAAGAGTGCTGAGTAAAAATAATAGACGCATAAAATTTGACTATCAAATTAAACATATTCACTAATTAAAACAAACATACAACAATAGGCTACTCTTGTTAGAACCAGACAACCAGAAGGTTCAGTTAGCATAAGTATTGTTTATTGAATCAGCCCAGCGATGTAGGAAACACTTGAGTTAAAGCCTGACTCAAGTCAAGCTTGATCCCTTTAACTTGCCACACAGTGAATATGACTTCCACACACTTCACATAAATGGTAATGGCCACTTAACATAAAACACTATTTCAACACAGGCAAGAAAACTTCAATCATCAGCAATACCCACAAGGAACCAATATAATGCAAAAAATTAAGCATTTTATTTTGAGTGATGACATCACAGCAGCTCTCCTCCAATAGCCTAGAAATCCACCTTCTTGACTTGGACCACATCAAGTGGTGAAGTAAGTATTCTGTCCTGTGCGCAGTGTCCAGTGGCATCCGAGCAAGCTCCTGATTGATCATGATGGCTGGATAATTGCAGCAACTGGGTTTTAAGAAGAATGAACACATTTGAAGTTCCTAGTGTGGTCTGGATATACATCAACCACCTACATTGAGTCAGGAGGATTTCCAAGAACCCACATTTAATAATAGCTGGTACACAGCAGTCTTCCGAGTTTAAAGGTAAAACTAGCTCTCCTAGTCTCTCTTTCGTTAATGTTTTAATGATCTTTCTGGCCAATTGGTAAGCTCAACGATTCAATTAATCAGAGATCAGCAGCATGTCACATCACACCTTTCTTACCAATCAGTAAAATAATTGCTTTGGCTCAACTTAGTTCATTTCACGGAATCTCATCTTAATGGTTATGGGGGAAATACCAGTACAAGGGCTTGGTGGAAAAGTCTTTAAAACCCCACAGAGATGATCTGTAGCAGTTTGATAGAAAAGTGGCAGAAATAAACTATTGTGGTTGCTCTGTTTTAATTTTGTTTGTCTTCTTGCATCAAAAGTAGAGATGTGTTTGGAATATTTCCATTTACCATAAAAGTCACTGATGAATACAATTAATATAGCTTGAGATTCCTGACATGCAGTTATTTTTTGACTTCTGGTGAGAACTTTTGAAATGGTTTGTAATCGATATGCTACAAATACAAAAAAAGTGACTTTAATGGTGCAAAGTGAAGATAGGAACCAGGAGATTTCGGAGGATTATATGCTCAAAGACACAGCGACAAAAACTGAGCTCAATACTGAAAACAGTTCAATATGAAAGGGTAACGATACCTTTTACACGATAGATTAAACTGAACGAATTTAACCCAAACATACCAAATTTCTGATGTCACGAGTGCAAGAGGACATGTTAAGGTTACAAAGTTTAAATAGAAACAACAGACAAAGTCTTCCAATCCCATTATTATTTACTTTAAAAATTGTGAATAATGCATGTGACAGAATCCTGGATCTTCGAGATTTCGCCACTGAGACATGCTCTTGTCTCCCCTGGGGACTTCATGCTGAAGAACTTTTGTCCAAAAGAAAGACACGCATACAGCTTAAAAGCAAAACCTAAAATATATTAACTAACACACTCGCATTACTAATAAAACACAATCAATTCATTCAAGAAAATAACTCTTACGTAAAGAATAAATAAAATGATGATGTATTATCTAAATTACCTCAACAATACACTACTTTATCGTCATCGCAGGTCACATGACCATGAGGTTGGCATTACATTAGCTGGGATTGTTTTTATTATTTACAACTAAAATATGGCTTCACATTGGCTTGACTAACCCCACACATGCAGATGTTGAGAGCCCTTAAACACTTTTATGAATATTATAATAAAGATGTTCCTCCAGTTACTTTGTTGCTAATGTTCACCATAAAAAACAGATTTCTTTGTATTTGTGCTTTATTGAGCAAATAAAGAAAATCTGAGATTCTTGGTAGAACCCTCTGTGGATGCACTAAATGTGCACCAGTGACACAAACAAATGAAAATAATAAACAGCTTCATTAAAAACAACAAAAACATGATTCTCAATGCATTATCGGTTCTAATAAGCCTGCGACCAGTAAAATGTTGAGCTTTATACACAAATGTAATTATTTCAATACATATTTTAATTTTATTTATTCATCATTGTAAACCAATATTACAATTTCCTTCATTTATTTGCATTAACCACACGATTGCAGAACCCATGCGGGGTGGAATCCTCTGCGGAAGCATTAAAGCTCAGAGATGGATCGCCGGCATTAGGAAAAATAATGGTGTGGATTTTGCCAGCTCTCATCTCTGGTCAGAGCGCTTTAATAAAGTGTGTAATAAAGTGACGTGCGCTTTGAATTATCTCCGGTAAGAGCTGAAGATCTGTCTGGCTTGTAAAAACACAGCATCACTCATTCACAACAAAACCTTTCAAAGCAACAGAGGCTTACAGCTGTCAGACTCCACACACAGTTGATATTATTACGCAGGTGCTACATTAAAACATTACAACATTATATTGTGTTCATTTACAAAGAAGGCTTTGGGTAATTAGTCCATAATTCAGGGCAGATGGTGGTTAAAGATGCTTTATTGCATTAGAGCTCTCGGGACCCAAACCGCAGAGAGATGGTCACATATTAATGAAACTCATCTGGCTACTAACAATAATAAGATTTCCAGAAGTCTCATGTGAGTTTGGGACTCAATTCAATCAATTACACCTGGAAAGAGAGGTTTTAAAGCATCGGCGAGAAGCAGGACTCAATGTTGCATGAACTCCGGTTTGGAATGATTTGATGGCAGAGGGAACTGGACCGAGACTCTAACAGCTGTATTAATTAATACGTCTAATTAAAATGCGGCTTCCCTTATGGCTGTCCAATGAGATGTGATTGAAGATGGCAGTAATCAAGATGTGGAAAATGACGTTTTTTAGCTTTCGATTCAGGTAATTCAGTGCGTTTGAGAGAGAATTGGTCGCTAAACGTGCAGTGCAGAAATTCCAGACACACATGCACGCACACACACACACACACACACACATGTTCAGGCCTGTGTAACATCACGGTGGTTGGCTGCTGCCAGAGCCGTGTGTTCACACACTCTTCATGAAGCTCAATTTAACGTCTTGTGTGTAATAAATAGTGTTGCCAGATCATTTGGGCCATATGTGCTGTATCAGACTCAAACACACACAGACGGAGTGTTTCGCTTAGAGCTCTCTGTGTTGACTGGCAGCGTTGTGGGACTGGGTGGGGAAACGTGATACAGCCCAGCACCTGGGCGTCCTGCAGGAGACAGGATGTGTGCTTGGGCTCTGCTCGACTCCTGCTTGTTTCTCCTCTGTATATTATCATGCACTATTGCCCTGCGGCCTGTAAGGCCCCGGGATCCTTCAGAGCCTGCCAGTCAATCAAGAGCAAAGTCCACAAGTCTGACGGCAGAATTAAACTCGGGAGAAATATATATTATTTGCATAAAAGTCAAAGTCTTTTTTTATTCACTAATTTGTTGTAAAACAACACCAGAGATGAAGTAACAAACTGCATGCTTTTAAAAGGAAACAAATGAAATTCAGGTTTCCTTGCTTTCTTGTTTTTGGATAAAGTCTGCCAGCACCACTAAAGTTATTAGTATGTTTAAATCTTGCATGCACTAATATGTTAACATAGGTTTGAGACCAAAAGGCCACATTTGAAAGCCAACTTTTCAAAGCTCATATAGTCTCTTAAATATCTTAAAGATGTACTTTTTATGTTTGCTGTAGTATTATTTCTGCAGCGAAACTAATGAATAATGGTGCCTTAGATTTATAGCGATTTCTAGTGTGTCATGCATTAATTGTATTTTGAAACAAAAAATTTTTATGAAATTTGAAAAATGGTAAAATTGTGATTACAATCATACCACTTTCTTTGGAAAAGAAAGTTACCCGTTAAAGATACTATTTTCTTACTACTACTACTACTACTACTACAACTACTACAACTACTACTACATATGCTAATTACTACCACTACTACTACTATTTTTTCATACCACCATATAAAAATTTTGAACTGAACATTATGAATTTTCAGCAAACCAATTTCTTACAAAAAATATACAATTAAAACATGATTTTCACAATACCCCTTTTCTTACGAAAAAAAGAATACTTTTCTTACAAAATGGAAAATTTTACTTACAAAATGGAATATTATGGTTATGATTTCTCCGCAAACCTTTTTTGTACAGAAAATTGGAACAGAAAATTATGAACAGATCATTGTGATTTCCTTCATACTACTTTTGTACCAAAAATTGTTAATGTTTAGAAAAGAAAAGTGTGACTTTCATCAAACCACCTTCTTTCAAAAAAAAGATAAAGAAAATTGGAACAGAAAATTGTGATTTTATTGTGATAAAATAGTTTTTTTTATCATTCAACCTCATCTTAGAACTTTCCTACCAAAAGAATGAAAAGCAAACCACTTTCTTACAGAACATTTGAAAAGGAAATTGTGACTTACATAACACCACTTTAATACAAAAATGTTAAATGTTACACATATTTGTTATTATATCACCTTCTTACAAAAGATAGAACAAAAAATGAAGGCTTCCATCAGACCACTTTTGTATTTTGTACTGTATTTTTTTGTCCCATTTTTGTACCATTTAGATTTCAAAGATATCAATTTTGCTCTGAAAAATGTTTACAAAGCCACATTGATATTTTTAACCATACCACCTTGTTACAAAAAGCTAATCAAAATGTATTTTTAGCATTTTTTAATCAAACTCATCATTTCAAAGCTGCATCAATCTAAAGACAAATGTAACTTTAGATCGACCCACTCAGAGCAAAAAGTCAAACATGATAAAAAAGAAGAGTGTTTGTTCGACTGTGCTTTGTGTGGATTGCAACAGGTTTATGAAAGATGTGTGATGGTGAAGGTGGTTATGATGACATCTGACTGCCTTTCAATGCAACTGTCTACATGCATGTTCAAGAATCTAGATATAAAACCCTACAAACTCAAATCAATTTATAAATAAAGCGTATTTATGCTTCCCAGTCATGCGTAATAAAAGTTTGGTTGCTCATGGGGCCACAGTCAGTTTCTGCCTTGCCTCTGTTCTTCCCTGTCTTGTTTGGATGAAGTCTGTCTCATGCTTGTCTTCCTCTGCGACTGTGACTAAATACAATCTGCTAGACTTGAGATGCTCTTCACTTCCTGCACAACAGACTGCAAGCTATCGATTAAAAGCAATTAACAACAATGACAATGTTTCTACAGATGAGGCAAATTCATTCATTATGACATTTATCCGAGGACAAATCATTCATGTATAAGTGATACATGCAAATCTCTTTTAACAGTAAAATTGATCTTCTCAACAACAAAAAAGTCTTTCATAGGAATTAAAAAATAACAGAGAAATCAAATAACTCTGATTTCTCAAAAGGCCATAGTCTTACCTATTTTTTCTTTCTTCTTATGTAAGTTTAAAACACAACAAAATCAGTGTTTAGCTTCAATGAAAATGCAAAAGTGACATTCACAAAAGTCATTGTCATAAGAATGCCAATACAACAGTTGATGACCTAATACTTACCAAAAGGTCTTTTGGGTCTTTATCTTCTACATGATGTTAGTCAAACTAAATGTTATTTTAGATAAATTGATCAGTTTCAGTGACATGGAGGGATCTTTCACACAGTTATCTGTGTCATTTACATTTATTTAGCTCAGTAGATGCCTACTCCACCTATTGGCAACACTTAATTTAAATAATAGATTGAAAAAACAAAACTGTTCCGATCACTTGAGCGAAGGATCAATTTCCTGGTGAAAGAAACAGGAATTTCTTAGCATTTTAATGTTATGTATATTTATTTTCTCATTAACTTTTACTGAAAATCTAACCCAGAACGTATCCCCAGTGGAAAATAAATGCACTAAGTATACTTAAATGTAACATACTTTTGTGTAATTGAAGCTACACTAATCATATTTATATTTCAAGTGTTTTCATGAAGAGTTAACTTGAAGCGTGTGATTTTTGAACAACTCATTTAGTGCTAAGTATATTTTAAATTTAAAGAAATTGTAGAAAAGCTCAATTTTAAATGTGTTTAGTGTACTTTTATATACTAAAGTTGAACAATATATGTATTTTAATGAGAATGAATAATTTAACTTCATGATTAGACTCAAATGTAACTTGAAATACACAAAAAGCAACATTACAGCATTGATTCTAAAATGTTTACTTTTAAATAAACCTTCAGTGTGTTACAGTAACGATTTTGAGCATATCATTCAAAGTATATAAAAATATGTAATGAACGAAGATAAAACAAGTACACTTTACAAAGTACACATCTTTCACTTAAAGTATATTTTATTATAATACATAATTATGAAGTGTAATGTGGTACAATTATTTCAAAGTGTGTTAAAAGTGTTAGCATTAAAGAGTGATGCAAGCATGCTTAAATATGCTTTAAAAAGTACAATTTGTGTAATTATATTTTAAACATACTATCGGACATATACATTTACACAATTCTTTATGTACAATGAAGTAGTTTTTAAAGTACAACAAAGTAAAGTAGGTGGAGCAAGTACCTATTGGCTCATTTTAGCGGTTAAATAACAAATCTATCACACCTCCAAGAGTGGTTTAATAATGTTTAATAAAAAGATATCAGTGCTATGTCAAAATGTGACAAAAGTCACCGCATTAAAGTGAGTATTTGTTTTATGTACAGGCCCTAATGAGAACCGTCTTTATTTCTTCAAATAACTTTATTTCTTCAAAGAGGCTATGAAACATTTATCTAACGATGTGCAAATCCTAGATTTTTTCTTTATCCTTGGGAATGTTTAGGCACTAAACAACTTTAAGATGACTCGAACTTGAACAAGAATTTTTTTTTACAACAAGTTTTAAAGGCCACTAACACTTTTTCTATCAATGATGCAACATTACTTCAACATTAAATACAATTTAGCTGTCATTACTCTCCAGTCTTTTGTGTCACATGATACTTAGAAATCATGAGTGAGAGTGAGAGAGAGAGAAGAGAGAGGGAGCTAGAGAGAAGGAATAAAACAGAGGGAGAGAGAGAGAGAGAATAGAGAGAGGAGAGACAGACAGAAGCAAAGAGAAAGAAATAGAAAAAGAAAGAGAGAGGGAAAGAGAGAAAAATAGAGTGAGAGTGAGAGGGGGATACAGAGAGAGAACGGGAGAGAGAGAAAGAAAGAGGGGAAAGAGAGAGAGAGAGAGGCAGAGACAAAGGAGAGAAAATCAAAAGAGAGAGAGGGAGAGAGAGAGAAAGATAGAGAGAAGGCGGGGTTAGGAATGTCCAATAGAATTAAAGAGTAATAAAGGTGGAGATACATGCATTAAAAACGTAGGCGTTGTAGACAAGAGAGAGTGGGTGAGAGAGAGAGAGAGAGAGAGAGAGAGAGAGAGAGAGAGAGAGAGAGGTCAAGTCTTGTGTATGGAATGATTACGAAAAGAAACAGTGAGCGAGTACAAAAGAAATAGTGTTGTGATCGACTTTTCCTCCCAATATAAACCGGTTTGTCAAATCAGAGAAATGAAGACAAGCTACATCTTAATATTATCCTCTTCTATCATTAGCTCACCATTGAAAATGCAATCCTCCCCCGCTCTATCATTGTAAATGTCCAAACGGGGCTTCCGCGTCAGGAGGGGTCCATTATCCCCCGTCCTTCTCCTGACACACACATGCTCGCATCGCCAGATGTCTTTCTCTCCGCTTGTCACTGAGGAGTTTCTCTGTACAAACAGCAGGGGTCATTTATTGACCTTTGCAGAGGTCAAAGGTCGGGTTCCCAGCCTGATGTAGCCATGGCAATGGCATCTGGAGATTTGTAACAAAGTGGGACTCTCTCAGCTCTTCAAAGTTTCCACACATTCTGGTTTCTGCTTGGCTTTTTTAGTCGATTGAATCGTCTCAGAGACTGTTTCAATTACACTTGCTGTAATCTCGTTGCCTTGTGCACTAAGGAGGCTGCTGTGCGAGAATTATCACAGACAGGATCACCAGCCACCCACATTACCCACTAAACTCCTCATCCTGTTACCTGGGAAACAGCTGTGCAGTTCCAGAAGAAGCCTGGAGGACACAGTGTCTCTGGTCGTGTGAAGCCTGGCCGCCTGCAGGCTGGCATTTCCACGGGGTCAAAGGTCAGCGCTGGCTGGGTGGCTGCTCTGGTTTCATTCTGCAAAGAGTCACGATGCAAAAACAGCCAATGAGAGATGGTTCTCGTCAGCCCGGCGAGGACTGTGATGAATTCAACATTCAGAATAGGACAACGATGTCTAAAGCTGGACTACTTAGGAATTTATTATTTTTGATCATTTGTGAATTCGTTTTTCTTCGCTTTAAAAGGATTTAGAGGTTTATGATTTAAGTTTATTTAAAAGAAAATCATTAGCATTTGCTTATGAAAGAAGACTTTTGGGGAACTACTTCTGATCTGTGAAGCTTATGACAGCAAAATAAACTTCCTCCAGATTAGGTTTTTATTGGATTTTATCGACAATTTAAATAAACTAAAACAACAGGGAAAGAATATAAAGAAGGAAAAAAAATCTTATTTTAGTACTACAATAATGGTTTATCAAGGCAAGCTTTAACACATTCAGATCATTAGCTCTATAACACATACTAGCACTTGTTTTATATTTTGGAAAATGTCTGTATTTGCATTTATTGTTCAACAACAGAACTAGTAAGCTACAAAAATATATTTGATTGAAAATACAGTTGTTAATCAAAAAGTTCCACAGAAATGTGTTGTCTTCCAACAATTGACTTAATTAACATTTGTTAATTGGCTAATTGGCTCAACACATCACTCTGACATAGATTGACTAAAAGTTCCTTTTTTAATTCAGTCAACACCAACCAACAGCCAAAAACTCTTCAACAAAAAGTCAACAAACTTTTTTATGCTCAGTCAACATTTCCTTAGCTGTTTTTTTAGTTATTTTTCTTAGTTGCATATTTTCTCAAAGAACTGATGTCCATGGGAAAAAAACTATTTTTAAATAATGAAAGTTAATTACACAAGAATTGAGGGCAAGAAACATTTCATTCTACATTATTTTCTGATTCCAAGAATGAATTCAGGTTTGAAGGGGTTAATGGTTGGGAAAACAACAATAAAAGTTAGTTCACCACAATACCAAATGTTTAAAAAAAAGGATTACTAAAGGTGCAGAATGCAACAAGAATTTATAGTAAATTATTACTTACATTTTTTCCTTGATAATGATCTTTCATAAAAGGGTTTAGATAAAATAAGACTGTATTCTGCTTCTGAAAAATGACCAAAATCAAACTCTCTTTTCTGAGCTGTACATTTCTTTCCAATGTAAACTATTAGTTTAGCCTTTTTGAATTACGAGAATGCATAGTTCAAAACAATACCCAGTGTATAAAATGTATCGTTTAGAGTCAGAAAGATTATTCTACTTTAACATTACACATGTTTAAAAGTGATAAATCACTTCTCTGCGCTCCAGTGAAGCATCAAATACTATTCGAAACTGATATTAAATGGAAGAACATTTGGTTAGCATCACCAAATTAGCAAAATTATGTTCATGAGGTTACAAATGATTTCAAAAAATTTGAAAAATTATCCTAGAACTATATGCAACAAATTAAAAGTGTAATTTACAATATATTCCATGTATGTCATTTTACTGTGTATGTTTCATTAATTGAATCAGCCCATGCTCCATCCACATGCACGTGTGGAGTATCAGGTGACAGGTACAAGGCGAGCAAGGGAGACAGCTGTCTGAGGGGGCGTTTGATGTCCCTGTTGTAAATTCAGAGAGGAGCCTTGCATCTGACAGACCCGCGTCCATGTGTGTCAGAGTGTGTACATGTACACGCATGACTCAGAGACCTGCGATTGCTGTAACCCAAGTGCTAGACACAGTGCGATCAGATAACATCGTCACACCAGTCTCTGAGCTGTCTGTGAGAGCTCTGGGTCCATGAATGAGACTCGCACAACCATTCTCCCACGGACTGAGACACAGACAACAGTCAGAGGCGCTGACATTCCAGCATGGCAGATGATCTGACTTGTCCAGCCTGCTTTTCAGCTCTGTCCATCACACGGCTGAGTTATGGCCTGATCGGGACGCCATAATCCTACAGGCTGGAATATCTCCCTCTCAATCATATGTCTAGCAAATTATGTGTGTGCGATAGAGCGAGACAGAAAGAGAAAGAGAGTGGAACTCCTTTTCTTGATGTTGTTCGCAGAGATTGACCCCTGTGGCCACAAAATGTTCTCTACAGACAAAAAGGCAAACAAAATCATTACTTGATTGCATTTGGCATGCAATTAAAAAGTTTGTGGACTAAATTGTGCTTTATCAATTAACTCTTATGTATAGAACAATATAAAACCTCTGAAAACTTCAGAACTTGACACTGAATTTTTTCACATAAATATTGTATGAAACAGTTCCTGAAAACCACTCCATGCATGACTCCACTTGTACGCTGATTGACATTCATGTTTAATATGAAGGAACATGAATGTAGCCAACACTCAGGTATATGCTTCTAAAGAGAGTTGAGACATTAATCAGGAGACACTGAAAGCTACTCAAGCAGCTTGGTAGAAACTGCGGACTGTTTCAGATTGTAATAACTGTTTGTACTGTATGAAAGAACACAAATGTAGCTAACACTCAGGTATCTGCTTCTAAAGATGGTTGGGATGATAATCAGCATACACTGTAGGTTACTTTACCAACTTTGCTCAGATTGACAGAAACGGTGACTGTTTTAAAATGTAATACCTGTTTGTACTGTAAGAAAGAACACAAATGTAGCTAACACTCCGTTATATACTTCTAAAGATAGTTGTGTGTTTACATTTTCAACAACATGCATTTAGTTGGATGAATGTGACATTTTTAACTAAACGCTAGCTCATTTCTGTATGGAAAATTAGCTGAATAGCCCAATTATTTTGAGGCATAGAAATTTGGCACGTTATCATGGCTTTGACTAATCAGAGGAGTGTTCAGGTTCGTGAGAGACTTTTTTGGGAGAGAGAGGGTTTGTGGGAATATTGTTATGGGGTTTACTGAGGAGCAGTGAGTGAAAAAAGTTGAATCTCCGGGTCTGATAGAATTCTCTCAAGCCATGCATGATGTGAGTAGGTTCAGCTTTTGCAACTAGATGAACAGCAGAATGTAATCAGAGATTTCTAAACAATCACACAAACTACCCGCATAATGCTATTAAACCTCTGTGAATCTCATATTGATTTGTCTCTGCTTATTGCTGTGGATTCTGCAATGCATCAGAAAATCATATTTGCCTGTTTATATGACAGTCGCAGGTTCATAATTTTGTTTCCACATATGAATGAGGCTTGAACCCAATATCAAAATATCAGAATGTATGTGTTTTTTCGTTTTACAGTATCAATGTAATGACTGGCAATGTAACCTGGGCCTTAGAATACAGTTTTAATGAGATTCTAAATTCTGTCTCAACAGAATTCAGCCCAAAACAACTTATTTAAAAGCCAGAGTCGGGGCTATAAATGAGTGCATGCCCTCGGCTTTTAGCCTTTATACATGTTTATAAGTGTCTCATCTCCTTCATGTCAACTTTCTTGTCTCTCATGCCATTCTAAGCATAAAACATCACCGGCTCTTTTACCTGACCCAATTCGTCACATCTGGGATCGTCAGCTCTAACTTAAACTACCTGTGAGTTTAAATCAAATGTAATCAACACCTGTCAGCCAACCAGAGTTGAGAATTCAGACAGACCATGGAATAAGTGCAAAGATATGATTGATCTGTCACTCAACGGCAAAAGCTCTTGTCAGCAGCTCCACTAACCTTTAACACATGGCTCAAGTCCAGAGGAGCACTGCTGATTACTGGTCATGTCTCCGCCGGACACTTCTGATCCCGTTACCATGGTTACAGCCACCATGCCAGCTTCATTTGTGCCCAAACTAAAAGAAAATACAACAAATGAATGAAACAGATCAGATACACCGATCATCTTTCCTGCGTATGTGTATTTGGGAACTAATAGCGATGGAAATATGAGAGTGATTGGAATATAGAGAATGCAAGGGTGCTCCCTATAGTCTGGAGCGGCTGGCAGCAGAACAGATATCATTATGGAGCTGTTTGATATGCATACTGACACACACACACACACTCATGCAGAAGCACCTGACACTCCATCATGATGTCGTCCCGGTGCCTCCCAGGAGGCTGCAGGCTCTCTCTGGCATCAGAAACACATTAGAGCCGCGAGATTGAGGAGCCAGAGGCCATTATCTCCCCTCTACAGCACACACAGCACCAAACACGCTCGTCCTGAAGAGATACAGCAGGAGTGTGTGTGGAGGCTTGTGCGAGAGGAGGGAGGAAAAAGAGAGATATTGCTAATAAAAACAGCTGAGATTTTAATGTGGCTCCTGGAAACAGATGTCGAAAAGGAAGACGTTGACGTGGGAAAAAAGACTGTTTATCATTTCAGAATCTGTAATTGAAAAGAATCGAGATGAATTGATGTTTTAAAAGCATGGAAACAATGACAGGATTGGGGAGCCGTAATCTGTCATTGTTTGGAGCCATTGACGTTTTGTCAAAGATATTGATCTGAGTTTTGACAAATTGGCATTTTTCTCAGGATCATGTTTTTTTAATCACTAGGAGATTTCCACTGCAGAGTAGAACTGAGGGAAGGTTTATATTTAAGGGAAAATGAGTTAAAATTAAATATATATATTTATTTGAACACAACTGGGCCAAGGCAATTTTATTTGTATAGAACATTTACATACACAAGGACAATAAAAAGATCTTCATAGAGGAATAAAATCAAATCAGAGATGAAACAGACAATAAAGCATATCAGATATAAAAAAGCAAAAGATAAAACATTAAAAGAATTCAAAGTCATGGAGTCAAAGAAAACAAAAGTACAAAACTGTTTGGACATCTGTAAACACTCACATTACGGTCACTCCAAATCTGGAAAAATACTTGATTTTACTTCTATCTCAGGCTGTGTTTATGGATGGATGATTGAGAACTTCCTTCGCCTGAGCAAAGACAAACTGAAGCTTGATTGCTTCCACCATCACGTTTAAAAACAGGGGCCTTGAGTTGTCTCTTGATGGTTCACCATTAGAGACAAAGAGCAGAACGAAGAAGTAAGTAATAAAAACAACAGCCCTTCAAAACAGTTAATAAACAACATATTTATAATACAATACTCAAAGCACAGAAAACTAGTGACATTCAATCCGTGCATGACTTTTGAGCAGTTTTTCCAAACCACTTTCAAGTCTTCATTTTAGCACCTGAGAAATGTGGCTAGACTGCGTCCTATACTGCAGTCTCCTCAGCTGAAAGGCTCATCGATGTATTTGGTAAATGTTATAGCAGCCACCCTAGATACCTAGGTTGGTACATATTGGATTGTTAGGAACGTTTAGGACTCTTAAATGAAAGAAAAGTTCATTTAATAGGATCCAAAAATAAAATGCCATATCTACAAACAGAAATACAAAGCAAATTGTCAAAATTTGACATTTTTAACATTGCTGTCAATGGGGATCTGCTCACTTGGCATTACCTTTAATGAAGGGATTGCTGATAGAAAGTGCATGTAAAGAAGTTGATACAAGGCATTATGGGTACACCCTGAGAGAGAACGTCAGAGGTTACTCCTCGGTTTCCAGGCATAGTCAACAGATTTCAACTCAATCAGAGGAAACAAGAGACAAAAATCAGAATCAGAAGCTAACCCTTGCAGGACGCCCCACACAAACTCACAGAATAAAAGTCCTTATTTAGGTTTATCGTGTGTGGTTAAGAGGGTTCAGATCCAGGACAGATGCTCTTAGGAGCATGATTGCATCTGAAGCACTCGATTCAGTTTTATTAAAAGAAAATAGTCTGGAACGAGAGGGACGGAAAAAAAATCCCAGAGACAAAATGTAAGAAAGACAGAGAGCAGTTGTGAGCGGTGGACTGATAAAAGGCCTCTTTATGGGTTATTACAAGCAGCTCTTTCATTTTCTGGCTGACACAGTGAAGAATTAGGCTGAGGCTCCTTCGCTCCGACTCCAGCAGCGAGGAATCACAGAGAAAAGCTGGAAACCGTCGCACCGACACACAACATTCATCCAGCACCAATTAACTCCCTCTGACTGCAGGGCCAACCGGGTGTGTTTGGAAATGCAAGGTTTTTAGGGAAACAACATTCATTTGATTCTGAGCTTTTTAAAGAACTTTTGGGACTTTGTCTTCAAAGGATCTTCTTCAAATATTTTCATAAAGAAAATAAAATGACAGCATGAGAGGGTTTTTTATTACTTGAACTCATTTAAATTGTTTATTTTAAATATTAAATTAAAAAGGAAATATAAGGGTTCTATCTTCATTCAGAGGGGTTTCAGGTATCTGGCTTCAAAATGTTTGCACTGTATCTAGCAAATGAAGATTTTAATAAATAATTTAAATAATTGTCAAAACAAGATGATGCCAAAGAAAATGAGTATTTAAAAATGTCAGAACCTTCAAATTACAGGAGATGATTTGTTAAATGTGAAAAAAATAATTTAAATAAAAAACAATAAAGTGTAATTTTAATAAAAAAAAAACAAATGTATAAATAATATTATTTTAAAGAAAACATTTCTAATTATATTACATTTTTATAAAACAAATGACAATAAACGTACTTACAATTTTATTATATAATACATAAAAATAAATAAATGAATAAATAAATACAAGTAATTCACCATCAAATAAAAAAACCTATTTAATTAAATACAAAACAAACCTATAGTAAAATTGGAAAAAAAACATACACATATATGTTCAATTTGAAATATTTACATTTATTATTAATACTAAAGCAATTAATAAAAAAAGACATCACAAATGTTCAAATAAAAATCAAATACGATTTCAAAATAAATGTAAATAACATCTATTATACTAATTCATTGACTAAATATGCATGTGCTTCACAATTAAATATAAAATTAAAAAATTACATTGTAACTATTAGATAAAATAAAAATATCTAATTTGAGAAAATAAAACACAAAAAAATATTGTAAATATTTAAAATGAAAAACAAGGTTATTTTACTTAATTAAAATTAAAGTAAAAGTGAAAAGATCACATTCACTTTATAACATTTACATGAATCAAATGCTTAAAAACAATTTTTTCCACAAAACAGAACTTAAGTAAACCAATAAAAAAGTATTAAAGGAACTGGAACGGTTAATTCCAAAGGCAGTCCTTCAGGGAGAAAGACCATTTATGAAACCTGACGTGCAGCAGTCTTTCGCTGAGATGTTATCTCACCACTCAAGCGTCACCTGCTAAAACTCAACTTGATCCAGAGCTACTGACTCTCACTGCCTCACTGCAATAAAAGCACAAACAGAACACGGAACTGTCACAACATCTCAGCAGCTTTCGGTCACGGCTGACTTGAGCTGTTTGCACCGGTCACTTGATAAAGATCATTCATCTCCCACCAAAACATGCTCCCACTGTAACAGAACCAGCGGCTGACACAGACGTGCCATGAAAGTGTCAATGACAAACGTTTAATCAACCCAAATGCAACATCAACAGTCACAGACCGCAGTTAATGAGAAGTAATGGAAGAAGTCTTCTGGGGCCTTTTTTTCCAGAGCGCAGGAATGTAACTCACACCATTCGGTGCGCCGTGGAATGCTTAAAATAATCAAAAGCGGAGATTTATGAATTGGCAAAGCACTTCTGAAAATAGTCTGCACGGATAGTTTGCTTGCTTTTCTACCATACCTCATTCCGCTCCCAGGTTCCTGAGACACATCGAGAGCCATTCGTTTGGATTCAGTGCTTAAACTCAAATGATTCTCATGAACTTCTCTTAAATGTGAATGATCTGAGATTAGCTTTGCTCGTTCATGTTAAGGAGTAAAACTGAAGCCTTAGTAGAGTGATCTACACATTTGATCAGCTTTTAATCCCTTGGAAGTGCTGCATGAAATCGCTGAGATAGAAATTCCTAAACACATCATCTCTAAACCAACAGGACATAACAGATTTTGATTTCATTGAGATTGGCCACCTTGACTTCAGTGGTTTTATCCCCAACTGGCATGATCTTGCCAAGGGTTGTTGCATTTTAAAGGAGACAAGCCAGGCACGTGCTTGTGGACTCTCTTGCTCTTTTGTAATGTTGAGAATGCTCACCAAATGGCCTCTGATGCCTAGTGAGAGAACAATCATAACACTTCTGTTAGGAATCTGTGCATCGTTCGTTCATTGAAAAAAAAGGAAAAACTAGCTAGTTTTTTAATGAAAAGATTTTGATGAAAACTACAAAAACTAAGTACAAAGTTTCTCGTTTTCTAATTTTCTTTTTAGGAATGCTCAGAGTGACCCGGAAGTTGTTGTCAACAACTTCATTACAACGAACCACTTTAGTGACGACGAGTTTTGTAGGAAAACCTGCAAGGAAACAGAGAAGGATGTTCCTAAATTTGTTGCGAATAGAGCATTGCAGAGTGAGGCACTCACACACGCACGCACACATATATACACTCACATATATATCTGCTTTGACACTGTCTGTACTGTGCACCACCAAATATGGTTACCTTTCTGTCACTTTAAGTATCCACTTTAAAATCCTTTTATCTGTGTATTGGGTCATTAATGGTGAATCTGTGGCATATATTGCATCCCAATCCACTAGGTCTTTGAGGGACCCGGGCGGCCCATGGATCAAAAACATTCATGGAACATTCAGACTTTAATCTAGTCAGAAAAATTATGATTTTAAAAATGTGATTCAAGGTGCATTTCTTTTCTTGGTCCTGTTAAATCCACAATGCTATTGTCTGCTTGTTTTTCCTTTAATTTCTTGTTTTCATGTACTTGAAAACAAGTCACTTTGGTGACTTGGGGTGAAGCCCACTAGTGTTGGTCACAAGTACCATATTCACTCACCATTCGCTCTCAAATTCACTCAGATTGAAAATGTTTTCTATAAATCTTAAGTATTTGGGGAGAAAACTGAGCAAACTTCATGAAAACAAGGAACAAATTGAAACTTTATACAGCTGAGAACATGAGCGAAAAAAGCTCTGGCTGTAAGGTGCCATCACTGGCCACTTCTCTCAGCCATCTGCCCTGCAGTTTCATCAAATCTCACCAAATAAACCTAAACAGCTTTCTTTCTTTTTATGAAACATGAGGAAGAAGCAAAAAGAGAAAAAAGACAGAGCCCTCTTGAAAGAAAAAGAAATAGTCCAAAGTGAGAGATAATGAAGCGCCGAAGCAAGCTGGGGGTAAGGGGGCAGCTGGCTCTGCCCCGCGCTTACAGAGAGTTCTGGAAAGCGCCGGTGTTTTGGGGTGAGCAGCCAGAGTCTGCCCTCGGGAGGGACATGCTGGGGCAGGAGGGGGGGCGGGGGGTCTCGACCCTCATCAATCTCACTCAGAACCCGCTTCAAGACACCAGAGGGGCCCAAACCCGCAGGCCACAAACCCCCATCCTCCTCGAAAACATCCCACTATTGTACACAGCAGCAGGATGGCACACAGACTCACACGCCACAAAAACCCTCTCACAGACACACACTAGCGTGAACAAGAACATCTGTAAAACTTACAAACTACGATACTCAACTATTCACAGCTATGCTCTCTCCGAAGATGAAAGGGGAATCTGAGTGAAGATTTCAGGGTGAGAAATGAGTCGAGACAGGTTAAAAAAAAGTTGTGATGGGATGTCAAAGCAGGCGGTTTTAATGTTGTGATGGCCCACTCCTACACTTGATCACACTCTAACACACTGTCACCGACACGCTGTAATCTGTCTTCTCTGTGACACACCACACGCCACGACCGTTTACCGCTTTTCATTAGCACAATAAATAATTGAAAGCGATTAAAAATGATGGAGAAGTAAGAGGTGATGGTGTGGGAGAGGGTTGAAAGGAGAGAGAACTCTTTAATATCTTTTCTGTCACACAGAGGAAGCATTTAAAGAAGAAGTGGAGGTCTACAACAGGCTTTTCAGCAGATCCTTTAAACACATATTTCAAACACTATTCTAAACGATGCTGGTAAAAGTACTAAAGTAGCACTAAACTCAGAAAAAAATACAGATTTCATTAATACACTGGTTCCACACCTGCTTTTTATTTTCACAGAGAGATTAGTTGCACTTTGCTTGAGAATTGTGTGATAGATGTTAAATGTCTAAAGGTAGATTAAGTTAATCCATTTCCTTCAACTCAGCCAATTACTTTTAAGTTTTGCGGTTCCAAAACAGCACACATAAAGAGATTTATTACAAAAGCAAGCCTATCCAGTTATCGATAATGCTTACGTCCAACATGAAGCAACACTACTGTTATTTTCTGAGCCTTCATAATTGACTTTCAAAGTGTGTTGGGTGGCACTCACAGTAGCTTCGCTGATATGTTCACTTTAGAGCATCTGTAGCATCTGGCTTTGCGCTTCAAAAGTAGCTGCTTTGAAATGGAACCAGTACACAAAAAACTACACATTGAAATATGCCTGTTACAGTCACAGTCAAAAATAATTGTGGAAAACACAAATAAGCAATGAAAGAAAGTAACACAGTCATGGCTGAAGCTGAAAGAAAAAACCAAGAGTGTTCTCCTAAGAGACGAAGAAGAGAAAGAGTGATAAACCTGAGACTGAACTAGGGTGAATATTGACTCAAGAATATTGAAAAAGAGGAACACATGACCGATTCAGACCTGGTGATCTTATTGCCTTCCACGCGTACATGAAGTTATTCAAGCAGTAGGCTCACCCTTAACAACATTTTTCATAGACACTACCGTTTTTTGTCTGTAAGGGTACTCTGTGAGCAAAAAGTAAAAACGTTACAAGTACTTAAGTGACTGTGTTCAAAGTTATTTGTTAAAAAAGTGAAGGGAGTATGTTGTAAAGAAATTGCTCAAAAAGCAAGAAGTGCTTTGACTGATCGAACTATTTTTAATAAATGAAAGAAAATCCACAACAGTTTAAAGCATGAATCACAAATAAAATCCACATTGAAAAGAAAGTTAAAGCAGGAGACAAAGAGACAGGCCAAAAACACTCATCAGACTTTAAAACAAGTAGAACTACACATGATGCTGACTACTAAGACCACAAGTAATGGTGAACTGAAAACACAGGGTTCAAATTGACTGTGTCTGAAATCACCAGCACTGATTAAGAGATGCACTGGGGAAATTTAGGATTTAAATGCTTAAATGCTGACACTGTGTACTTGTAACTCACATGATGAATAAAGAAGATTACATTAGATTTGCAATGAGTATTTTAGCACTCAAGTCATGTCAGCTCTGTGTCAAAAATAGTCACATAGTTTTTAAATGCATAAAAAGAAGATTGACAAAACAAAAAAATATATTGAAGATTATGCTCTTACGCTTTGTTCACACCAACAAGCAGAAAAGTGGGAAACGGCAGGTTATATATGATAGAATAGAAGCATGGCCTGAGCAGATTCTTGACAGCAGATGAACACTTTTTGTGGTCATCTCGGAGCGATACAAGCAGTGGATCTCCTTTCCTACTTTTTCTTTGTCAACAAAGCTTCAGAATAGACAATAAATAAATGTAAATATGAATAAAATGAATAAAAATCAACAAAATTTGTGTGCAATTTTAGTTGGACCTCATGTGAAAAATGTGAGCTGGAAGAAAAAAAACTATAAAAAAACTATAAAAAAACGCGTGACAGGTTTTTTTCCCCCACAAAATTCAGGCTAAACAAACTGTAAAAACAAACAAAAAAGGTTCAGACTTGCTTACATACAAGATTTACACAGCAGAAAAAAGCATGTGCGATGATTTTTAAAGTAGTCACAATAAAACTATAAAAAGAAACCAAAATTGGTTTTGATGTTCTAATCAATAACTGTAAAAAGTATGGAGGACGCAACGTCGCTTCCTGCCATTGGGCTGTTTGAAGGCGTGGCGAGACATGGTGCCAACCATTAAACCACGCTTAAAAAATGAGGAAAGACTTGTCTCTCTTCGATTTAACAACATTTTCATTTCTTTTATAAAACTTCTAAGCCAATATGTTTCTACCGAGAGTTGAACTCTGATCACTGGATTCAGACACATGTGCAGTTTCATGCTCATTATTTCCATTTATAAGAGGTAACTTTATTAAAACACAACAACAACTCAACAGAATTAGCAACTGAAAGCTAACAAATATATAATTTTTTATAGCATGCCTAGGGCCTGACTCTGTCTAATTTGACTTACAGGAGGAGAACAAAAAACGTGTTTCTGGCCTCTTCTAGGAACCCTGACATGAGCACAGTTTAAAGGAGAATGTGGAAAGTGAGGAAGATTTAACTGAGTATGATCATTGACAGCATAAATTCTCCTCTCTCACGTTTACCTTCAGACAGTCAGCACATTACAGAGATGGGTTCAGCGTAACTTTCAATCGCACTTCACTTCGATGTTTCAGGAGAAACAAGCCATACGAAAATAAACTTTGTCTACTGTATAGATATCTACTGTACATAATCAAACCGTTTTTTTTACTTCATTTCTGAGAAAAAAAAAGGTAAACTTTACTCCCTCTCTCATTCACTTTAGATTAGTGGGCAGAATTAAAATGTTAAAAGATATGATGAAAAAAAATGCGAATAACTTGTGCTAGCTTTAGTGCGTGCTTACATGGTTGATCTCTGCTTTTTCCCTGAAACATAGATGCATAGATAGCAATTTTTCCATTTTCGGCTTAACTTCCTGTCTGCCATGTGTAATAAAGTTACATATTTGCTCTTTCTAACCCCTAGGAGAAACTTGAATCAGATTTTCCTTCATTGCTGCAAGGTTATTTTTCCTTTCTGATCACATCTTCTTGTCAGTGTTTAATCAGTGTTAAACCTTTGTTTTTAGATCAGCTTTTGAATAGCGAGATGAAACTCGATGGGGTGTTTGCTGATCGCACCCTGAGCGGTCCATTAATTGTGATGTGTGCACTTTTTAAAACTAAACTTTGAATTGATTGATGAAAAGTGCTTTTATTTGGTTTACCGTTTAAATTGAATGGAAGTGAAATGTATATTTTCTCTCACGTAAATTTTCTGCTGCCAAAACAACAGTCCGGGGGGAAACGACTGATTTAACTGAGCAACCAATGCGACATGACAAAGATATACATCCACACATTACATACTTACCACTATAAAGTCAACCATAAACTCAGTATTTAACCATCAAGCTCTGCATTAAACTAAATTTAATCAGAGTGTGTGCTTTTGTTTAATATTTACCTCACGTTCCCATTTGTCAGATGAAAAACTTGTAAGACTATGATAATGAAACCTAAATAAGATATTCCAGGTTTTTTTTTTTCAGGCACACATTCAGGATAGATAAAGAAAGAGAAACGCTGTGTGTTTAAGTCAGCGCAAGCATATAAGTGAGCGTCTTTGTTTTCGAGGATGATAAAGACAGTGCTTTGCATGAATGTGTACTCGCACGATAAGGAGGGTAATTAATTCTGTTTAATTAATCGCCACAATGCCGCTATCAAGGTATAGAGGGAAGTTTGAAAGTGACAAAAACACACACTGTAACCCCGAGAAAGGTTAAGGACACATTCATTCACAACGCTGATGAGAAGACTATAAACACCTATCTTTCCATCTGAAACAGGTTCCATTAATGAACACAAATTGAATGCAGTCAGAGGCGGGTAGTAACTAGTTACATTTACTTAAGTTCATTTTATGGTAAGTAGCACTTTTTGAGTTCTTTTAAAATTATGTATTTTTTATATCCGTAGTTTTAATTAGTTACATCTGAGTCACATTTTAGCTGCGTTCTCCCATTACTGCTATCATGGAAATAAATCTAAACACAATCTATTTTGACATTAGCGAGTCTCGTGAGATGTTGAAGAGGCTGATGCACGAGAGTTTGCAGCTACTCGAGGCAACGGTGACAGATGGAGAGCGTCCTCGCTGCAGACTGTTTCACTCTGAAATTGCGCTGTAAAATGTGTATGTAGAGAAGCAAAACGTCTTTTTGGTGTATCGCCTTTGATATCTAGGCTTGATTACAGTGGGGAAAAAACAAAACCAAGTAATATATAGGAAATTCTATGTCATAGCTAGCATTTTTGCTTTGTATCGTTCAGATCAGAATAACATGTAACTTGAGTACATGTTGTTAATAAACTTTTTTACTCTTTCTCAAGTAAATCATTTGGTCGATACTTTTACTCTTACTTGAGTAAATATTTTCACAAATACTTTTATTTGAGTACATTTTTGGATACTCTACCCACCTCTGAATGCAGGAAACACTCATAAAAGCAAAACCAAACTAACTTCATAGAGACTATACAAGTGCAAAACAATGAGAGGAACAGAGAGAAAAATCTGGAAAGGATGGCAGAGGACGAGGGCCAAAATGTAAAAATCAATTTGGCAACTAAAACAGATGACCCTAAACTCAGTGTGGGGCTGGTAATGGTGGGGGGGGTCGCCAGCTAAATTCAATTTACACAGCTCTACCAACTCAATTTGTGCTTCCATTTGAGGCAGAAGAGAAGAGCGGCGCCACAGGACCAAGCATCCCCCCCCCAGGCCCCTGCGGCTCTTCTACATATGCTCCTCTTCCCAAACCTAATAACACACACTACAGCCAGAGCCAGGTACCTCCAGCCTGTTTTATACACACACGAGGCACTGTTCCCTTTCTCTGACTGAACAATTGTTTGTATTGTTCCTCACGGTCATCTCATTTATTTTAAGCACCCTTCACAATGTTCATTTGGAGCAATATGTTGGGAATTACCTATTTACTGCCAGTTATTGGTTAAAATAAATGTAAAAGGTTGTAAGATTTGTAATATTTTAACTCTACAGAGTCTGTGCATGTGATTTTTTATGTTTGAAAAACTAACAACATACATAACAAACAAAAGCAGTGAAGAGTATGCAAAAAAATAAACAAAGAAATAATGTGTTTGTAGTTGTGTGTAACATGTGCATTATAATTTGATCACTTGAAAAATGCAAAAAAACGACAACAACTGTTTTTTTTATTTTCTATTATATGGTAATACTTGAAATTCAGGGAAACTAAAATATAAGTGTTTTTTCTTTTAGTGTTGTAAAAGATCTTGGTTAAAAAAAATTTGGTAAATACAAACACGGTTCAGAATTAACCTTAGACAAACCAAATCAGACACAAAACATAAACTAAACAAAATGTGTTTGTAGTTTGAGCTCATGTGATAAATGCAAAAACGTTTGAAAAAGAAAAAAACTAATATGGGGTTATTTTAATTTTATTCTGTAAAGCAAAGCACAAAAAATTATTTCGTCAAAGATCATGGATACAACTTAAAAAAGCAGGTGCCGACTTAATTGCAAAAAGGTCTAGAACTGAATATTTTAAAACAAACTATTATAAATTAGTTTCAGATTTTTATAAGAGAAGAAAATGTGTAAAAACAAAACAAAATGTGTTTTTATTTTAAAAAAATCCAGACCAAAACAGATTTACAAAAATGATTCAAAATGTGTAAAGACTTAGGTAAAGTCTTAGGTAAAAAAAAAACGTAGACAAAATAAATTCTGTAAAATCAAATAAAGAGGACTTTGAACTTAAATGAAAGATCCAGAATAAAAAAACAAACAAACAAAACAGAAAAATATCAAAAGTTTTAAACCTAGGAGAAGCAAAAACAAATCAGACCATTCTAATTAATTCACAAATACATTGCAAACTAAAATTTTACAGAATTTATTTTGAGTAGATTTTTTTTGCATAAGGAAATTTCATGTTTTTTATTTGTCTATAAACCTTTTACTTATTCAATATCAGTGCAATTTTTTTGTGTGTAAATTTTTTTTAAACAGTTTGGACTTGCACAAAACTGTGCCATGTTTGGACTTGGAAACAAACATAAAATAAAGTATGTGACCCCAACCCTGTCAGACCCTGGCCTGAGTACATTGAAATGGACGTCACATGTCTGGCGGGATTTTTTTCTGTATAAGGACTTTTACTCCAATTAAAGCCTATTGTTCATTAACTTTTCATAAAGTTTGTCATCGAGCCAAATGGCAGCAAGACATTGTATGATCCAACCTGAAGAAATTTCACTCCACTAAACAGAAGCATGGCAGCACATCACACCAAGTGAAGAAGAAAACAAGTTTTAGTAGTCTTATTCACATTAACTGATGTTTAGAATTACTTTTCAGATCGTTTATGAAATAGAGACTTAAGTTTCAAAATAAGGTTAAAATATAATTAAAATAGCAAACTAAACATCAAGAGTCATTGAACTTAATAATGTTGTTTGTAAAAAAAAAATAATTTTTTATTTCATACAAATACAATTCAACTCATCAGATAGGTGATAAATTTTTCTCAGATCTTGGTAACTTTTGCATTTTTCTGAAAACTGGAAAATAATTCAGGTCTGTAGGGGCTAACACATCTACGCTTCTAATTTGGATTTTTGGCTGCAAAACATTCTGCAAAAACATAGACAGCTTCTAGTGTTTTTTCTCACATTGTGCAGATTTTTTTTTGTTGAAATTTTGCTATTTAGAAAGGTACACTATTAATACTACACTAACTCTAACCTTTAATTAAAACTAATAAAATATAATTGGCCAAAAAGAATTTGCTTTAGTCACTCAGATTCAATTCCTAACGTTCTGAATTCTTTCTTCTGTCAGAAATCCTCGCTGGGAGTTTCTCCTGACAGAACCATGCTTCAACAGTTCTTTCAGCCTTGGGAAATTATGACGGACAGCTCCTGCGCTGGAAGTGGTCCCGAAAGAAAAGCCGTTTCCCGTTTCTGTCCGTTTCCGTGCGCCTCAAGTCACTGTTTGCCTTGAGCTGCTCCACTCTGTGATTACCACAAAAACATTTCTGAGCTGTTTTTTCTCCCAGTGTGATGACAGAAAACACTGAGGTACATGTGTAGCGGTTTGACCCCGGGTGAACGTTTCAACAGACCTCTAGTCTGAAACTTGATGACAGCGTGTTGGAGAGATGCAAGTATTGCTTCAGGTTTGTAAGTACATGCAGCACACAAACAGAGAGAGAGTGCGAGAGATAAAGAGGGAACAGGTTTGAATGGAGTGGTTACACACGGAGACAGTTATATCCACATATATAATATAATCGAAATCTCCTCCTCTTTTATTCATTCTGTCCATCTCTATTTTCTCCTCTTTCCAGTCCTCTCTCTCTCTCTCTCTCGGGTTCTTGCTCTATTTTCCCCCTCTTTCTGATTGGCTGCCTAGCTGCTTTTCCGGCCTGTGATTGGATGAGAACTCTCTCTCTCCTCTGCACTCTCCCTCTCTCTTGGTTTTCCCATAATGCCCATGGTTGGTGAGCAGGAGCTAAGGGTCCGTCCAATCATTGTCTGAGCCATCAATCAAAGCTGACGGGCCCAAGCGACATGAAAAGAAACCTCAGTGGCAGCCATTAACCGCACACCCCCCATCCCAACCCTCTCTCTCTCCCTCTCTTTCTCAACCCCCCGTGCTTTGTTTTCCTTTCAGCAGACAAAAACGGACTGACAAGATGGAGGGTTGGACATTAATCAAACCACCCCATGGAACCACCTCTTCCTCCTGATAATAAATAAATTCCACTCTCCTCATTGGACAGATGCTCGTGCGTTCACCCTCCTCCTCCTCACTGGAGCGCTCGGTTTTAGGGATGCTCATCTGCTCTCAGTCAGAGCAATTCCCCACAGATCAGAGTGGGGCAGGTGCTTGCATCACCCTCGCTCCTCTCCAGGGGCCCTGTTGCCCTGACAACTGACCATCCAGAGCCTCTTTCGTGCTCATTCCCGACTGCCGTATGCCTGTTCTGTTTGGGTTGGCCCAATGGTCACCCCCTGCGCTGTAATTGAACATGCACTGCTCAGCGGGAGAAAGGAGCGGCCCCAAAAACACGTTCTTCCTCCACGCTTGAGTATGAATGTCAACCGTGCTCAGATCGGTGTGTCTCTGCGAATGGCTGGAAAAATCATACGCGGCCCAGGAGAGCGCATGGAAAAACAGCCTTTGTTGATCTGGAAACATGACAGCTGCGCTTTCGGGGTGTCAGAACGAACAAGGTTCCCAAGAAGAGGCGAAGGCGTCTAATTAAAACAGAGCAAAGGATTATTAAATGACGGGCCCACGTTTGAATTAACGCAATGAAATGTTTGGATTTGCGAGAAATGTTACACAATCTGACAAAACATGAAATACAAAAAAAAGATCTTCATTACATGATACATTAATTTGTCATTAATTTGTCAACTGTCTTGAGCTAGTCTTGTATTTACTGATTTTACATTGTTTCATTTTTATCACTGTTTGTTTATTCTGTTCACACTTTCCATTGCCACCTCCAGGAACATGGCTCATGTTATGTAACTGACGGTCGCCATCTTTGGTTTGTTTTGTCTGTTTGGAGCACATGGGTGCTGAGTCCCAATCTGAACACTTACACTGCACCCTTACAGTAGATACTCATTTTCAGAAGAAAATGTACATACTTGTTAGTGTGTAAGACAAGGAGGTGCACGATCTTGGACGCACTAAAACCAAATCCGCCGGTTCAGCGTTCGTGGATCTGCATTTTAGAATCTAACCGTAAAAAGTATACTACTCTTACACTTTTTTTGTGTACACTATGGTTTGGGACACCCTAAATCACATTTTGCACCCATAAAAGTGTGAATATTGCATGGATTGAAAGTAACATTGGTTGTTTTCTAGTTACAGCTTTCAGTTAAAACGCCTGGGTTTCTCCTCATTATGTTTGAGTGGTTCACCTTTATAAGCTTTCCTCAGTTTTCTGTTCCTGGCGGGCACACTAGACTTTATTTGTGCTTGGGTCCTGGTGTGCAGTTGATGAACATATTCTATTTAAGTAATCTATTCGCCATTGTGGTAATATTGAATTCCTGACCCTAAATGAACACATGGATTGTTACCAGTTGTGTTTTAGAGCTCATCACAGCACAGAGACAGCTCTACTGAAGATAGTCAATGACATCCGGTTAAACACCGATTCAGGAAAAGTGACTGTCCTGGTTCTACTCGATCTGAGCGCTGCCTTCGACACAGTTGACCACAAAATCCTTCTCGATAGACTAGAAAACTATGTTGGTCTTTCAGGAACTGTGATAAAATGGTTCAGATCATACTTAGAAGGAAGAGGCTTTTTCATGTAAACATAGGTGATTAAATGTCTAAGTGGACTGCAGTGTTGTGTGGAGTCCCTCAAGGTTCAATCCTTGCTCCTTTACTATTTAACATTTACATTCTTCCACTGGGCCAAATTATGAAAAGGAACCAGATATCATATCACAGTTATGCTGATGATACACAAATTTATCTAGCTATCTCCCCGAATGACTACAACCCCATAAACTCTCTCTGCCAATGTCTTAATGAGATTAAAAACTGGATGGAAAACAACTTTCTTCAAATAAACAAAGGAAATAAATCCAGACTAAAGACACACCTGTTTAGTTATTCTTTTGTCTTTTGAGCACCAACATCCGAACAACTATTTTTGTCTTCAAAAAACAAATAAAAACTACAGTATGTGGGGAAGACACATTTTTAAAATAATTTAATATATAAACTAATAGGAAAGAAATATATTTAGAGAGAGAGAGAGAGATACAGAGATAGAAAGTGATAGAGAAAAGGAGATTATAGCAATGGCGAGGTAGAAAGTGACAGAGATAAAGAGAGAAAAATGAGTTAGAGGGAAAGATAAAGAGAGAGAAATCTATATAGAGAAAGAAATATATTTAGAGAGAGAGAGAGAGAGAGAGAGATACAGAGATAGAAAGTGATAGAGAAAAGGAGATTTATAGCAATGGCGAGGTAGAAAGTGACAGAGATAGAGAGAGAAAGAGAGAAAAATGAGTTAGAGGGAAAGATAAAGAGAGAGAGATCTATATAGAGAAAGAAATATATTTAGAGAGAGAGAGATACAGAGATAGAAAGTGATAGAGAGAAGGAGATATATAACAATGGTGAGATAGAAAGTGACAGAGATAGAGAGAGAAAGAGAGAAAAATGAGTTAGAGGGAAAGATAAAGAGAGAGAGATCTATATAGAGAAAGAAATATATTTAGAGAGAGAGAGAGATACAGAGATAGAGAGAAGGAGATATATAACAATGGTGAGATAGAAAGTGACAGAGATAGAGAGAGAAAAATTAGTTAGAAGGAAAGATAGAAAGTGACAGAGAGAGAGAGATCTATATAGAGAAAGAAATATATTTAGAGAGAGAGAGAGAGGGATACAGAGATAGAGAGAAGGAGATATATAACAATGGCGAGGTAGAAAGTGACAGAGAAAGATATAGAGCTAGAGAAAAAATGAGGTAGAGTGAAAGATGAAGAGAGAGAGAGAGTAAGAGAGGAAAAAGAGAGGGAGAGAGAGAGGGTCCATGCACTTACATTGGTGGTAAGAGCCAGTTTCTCAGTGATGTGCTGTTAGGGTTAGAGAGTGATGTGTTTGAAGGTTAAAGCAGGTCTCAGATCAGTGCAGGAGTTAATTACGGTTAGTTCTTAATTCTGTGTGTGGTTTTTAAGAGCGTATTCCGTACCTGTGCAACACTTTGTTCTGATAAAGAGCTTTCATCAGCCTGAAAAATATACAAAAACAAAAAAAAACTCAAAATAAATGAAGCAGCGAAGATAAATCAAGACTGAAGTCCAGCTTAGAGGTTAAATGTCAAACAAACAATCAATCAACACTGTTGAAACACACAGCCCACTGACGTTTGGAAGAATATCGATAATGTAACAAAACAAACATTTCTATCTATTCTGAAAATATTACTTTTACAAGTTTAAATGTGAGGGTGTCTAAACATTTAATTTGTATGAGTTTCCACTGCCTTTCTTTCAGTTAATTAACAATTTGCATTATTTCTTAATTAATTCAATATATACACTGTATTTTGTGAAAAATCAAAAAGTATACTTTACTTGAGAAATGCCATTACCTTTCCTTGCTTTTACGCAAATGTTGAGTTAAAGGATTGATAAAAAGCATTTGCAAACCTTAAGTATATTTACTCACCATTTTTAGTGTATGTCAATGAGCAAGCATATATAACTTCATATTTATCAGTAAATTTACTGATAAATATGATCAATTCAATTTACCTGTAGATCATTATTAAACGATTTTCTCCTTAAGTTTGCTTTGAATTAATATGGTGATCAGTTTCCAACGTTTTTTTTAAGTAAACTGAACTAACTGAATTTACAGTGCAGTTAACTTAAAAAAAAAAACATAGGAAACCTAACCTAAAATGGTAGAAAATCTAAGTACGTTTAATAATTATCCAGTAATCAACTTCGAGTAAAATCAAGTAAACATAATCGCATTTCTGATGTAAAGTACTATTTGATTTTAACAGTGTAGTATGTGTCCAACTAAAAACGATCCACAGTTTCACTGATTATTATGAAACATTGTTACTTAACATAAATGAAACACTCTTTCCTATCACAAAAAGAGACTCTAAAACATTTCAAATCTAGATTTCCATTCAACCATGCCATCTCCTTTTCTGTGGGTAGCTTCACAAAACTGCATACAAATATCTCTTGAATTAAATCGATCAAATTAAATGATAAATCGTTTCCCTTTGAAACAAAAACATTCTTTGAAGCCAAAAGAAATCAATCAATCAATGAATTAACTTGAAAAACACGCCTTAAATCAACCTTGAGAATTCAGCAAAAAGAGAAATCGGCTATTAGCGGCTGAACACTTTTATACTCTTTTATTTCCTTCCTTCCGTGGTATATTTATAGATACTAAATCAGGCTTATGCAGGTCAAGCTATCTCTTAGTTTGTAGGCGGATCAGCTGTATCCCTCTTGCACCGAGGTAAAGAAAAAGAAAACCATAAACAAATCACATGCTCAGAATAAATCGTGCTAGTAGACAGGGGTCAATGGTTCACAAATCACGAGAGCCACTCTGTGAGAGTAACTTAGTGTCAGAGAGAGAGCGTTCTTTATGTGCAGACGTGTGCGGGACGACCTGATCATGCCATGCACTACCTGCCCTCATTCCTGTCTCTGCTCTGCACTACAGGAACTGCTGTCTCCATGTTATCAGTGATGTAGTCGAAAAGGACCGAGGCAAGCGCCTGCTCTGAGACACACTGACAGGAAAAAGAGAAGGGCTTTCAGGGATAAAGAGACAGTATCAGACGATACATCAGGTCTGTAAACTGGCCAGCACTGAACTGTTTAGCGTCTTGTACTTTTGAACAATTATTTCTAAACAAAATGATGGTCAATTGTGTTTACGACTGGACGCGGAGGGGCGGAGTCTATGGTAATTAATGGGAGGGCCTTACATTAT